>JAAEAF010014341.1:0-226485 GCA_011037195.1 Triatoma infestans
TAGTTGATATACCAAGTTTATAGAAAATTGCAACAAAAAACTTGAAAATCCATTCAGCAAAATGGTATATCCGGTCGACCGATTTTGTCCAAAACCTTATTGTCGCGACCCTCTGGGAGAATATCAAGTTTCAGCTTACTACGATTTTTCATTTTTGAGTTATGCTGACCAACACACATAACCAGAGAGAGACAAATTTCTAAAAACCACTTTTTCAGACTCAGGGGCCCTCAAAGCTTATATTTCCGGTGAAAAGTCGATATCGGAGATTTGACACGATTACAATACTTCCTCTTAAAACAGCAGTAAAGAATATTTATAAATACGAAAATTTATGACTATTTTCGCGAAAATTTAAATATTAAAAAAATGATAATAATATAAAAATCATTTGAGAATTATATTTTAATAATCGTGCAAAATAATAGGAACACACGATAAATTTATAATTTAATTTGTTGTTTCGTGTATTAATGTTACAACAGATACAGGTATTGCAGCATAGTGAGCGGTAAAATATGACACCATTAACAACAGCTACGGCATCAACTTCCCACGGACAGTGGAGCCGGCTTATCTTCCAACAATAAAATAAAATAAAGTTGTTTGTGTGAAGGAGTTTCTATAAAAAAAATCATTACGAATAAATTTTATGAAATTGTAGTTTATATTTAATTAGAAAGTAAAAATCTGGTGTTAAACACTCACACAACTTTTTCTTACTGCAGTTTACAAAACTGTAATTGACAAATTTAATGAAATTGGTAGGTGTTTTTTTATGGAGAAAATCGCAAAAACTGAAAAAACTGTTCATTAAAAAGGCACATCCGATTTACTCATTTTCTTGAAACTCGGAATTCTGGCTTGTATATTTAGTTCTAATTAATTTTGTTTACATGGTAGGATTATTTAATCAACAAAGATAGCACTTTAGAGGAAAACATAACCACACCCCTCCGAAAAACCTGCTTAAATGACTTTACCCGGAGAAATTTTAGAAATAAAATGTATATCTCATTATATGTGAACCTCATATTATTATTTAGAGAATGTGTTGGAGCCGATTTAGAGAAAATAGCAGAAAACTGAAAAATACTTTTTAGAAACATCGCACTTCCGAACATTCGAATTTCTTCAGACTCTGAATTTCAACAACATATTTAATTCTAATTAATATTATAGATGATGTGTAAGAAACTGAAATAGCACTTTACAGGAAAACCTAACACCTCACCATCCCCAAAATTGCATCAAATGAATTTTTCCTGGTGAAACATTTCAAATGCAGGTTGTAGCACCCTATGTGTGTGTGATGTTGCAAGTTTAAAGAAAATCGTTGGGCCACTTGCAAATAAATCGCAAAAATGTGAAAAAACTATTCAGTATAGTGGTAATTCCGGTTAAGAAATGTTGATAGCTAACTTACTGTAGGAGCCTATGGTGATATCTAAACAAAAAGTTTGAATTCTCTGCGATTTTTCGTTTTTGAGCTTTAACGTTCACACACACAGACACAGTCACTCTTTATATCGTGGAGAATAACAGAAAGTAAAAATAAAAAGGGGGAGCTGAGTTCTTTTGAGTACTTTTGTATGGATAAATTTATGGATGTCAGCCCCAACAGGTAAATAGTGTAGTTATTTAAATTCACCGTTTTTTTTATTTTATTTCTAAGAACATCTATTTAAAGCAATTGTTACATATTCTGAGAAATAAGAATGCAGACAAGGATCAAAAAAATAAATAAAAAGTATAAAATAGAAATCAATTCAGATTTACTTCAGTATTTTTTTTTACTTTGTATTATGTATTATGTATTATGTATCAAGCTGTGTGTATTATGTATCAAGCTGTGTGTATTATGTATCAAGCTGTGTGTATTATGTATCAAGCTGTGTGTATTTGATGAATATTTTATGGAGATTGTTACGTAATTTCCCTTTTCCTGAAGCCGGTTTTATGTTTTACCTTTAGTACCAAATAAAAATGATCTTGCATTCAATTTTGTTGATTAATGTATCTCTATCATTAATTTAATATAAATATATTATTATTTATGGGAGTTATAGATAATAGAAGCTATAAAGTTAATTTGATTAATAAACGGCTGCTAAAGTTTATTCTGAATTTGTTGGAAACTTAAATCTGCTCTAAAGCAAATTAGACAAGACGGTTGTAAAGTTCTGTTCCAGCATGAAGGTCTTCACACAAGTTTAAACTTGGCATTCCGTTAGATAGTACCACCGCAATTGATATGAAGGTTTCGGACAAAATCCATCAACCGGATAGCTTTTCCAACTATAACGATTTCTTTTAAGCTTAGCATCTCAACTGCAAAGATCTAATCACCTCTTTTTGGAACATCTTTTCGAAAAAAAATTGTTTTTAGATTGTTTAGACTAATCTGCGATATTAAATTTCAAATATTCTTTGTTCAATTTTATTGGCGTTTCCTTTTGGACTACAACGTAATCAAATAGCTATCTGTAAGCTTATTTTTCCCCCACTAACTTTGTATTTATATTAAGATAAATAAGTAAATATGATTGATGATAAATTTGTCATTTTATATATAATTATACTAACAGGAGGATTGAGAGAAAGTCGTGAGTGTTTCACGCCGGACATTTTATGGTACCATTTGGTCTAATTCGAAAATTTATGATCGTTTTGACATTAATTGGTTCAGTATCCAAGCCCTGTTGCAGTTCAGTTTTCATCTGTTCCTTATTTTATCCGTGGAATTTATTTGAAAATAAAAGAAGCTACCGATCATAAATTATTTTGGGGTGGGGGTTTAAAATGAACGCAAAACTTATAGTGCTATTATTTGGATTTAGTTTGAAATGTTGTTTTTTTTTTTATCACATAACGAGAGCAATCACAAAGCTTGTGAATGGCTACTCAAGAGTAGAACAGCAATGCTGTTATTCTCCCTGCTAAGGACCTTTGTAGTACTACACATATATACATACAAACAAGCCAGATAATAAATGAAATTAAGTAAACAGTCATTTTCAATAAGTTAGTTCCATTAATATATTCTAGAAATTTATATATTTATTTAGCCAACACTGCTAAATTTGCAGTTTTAAACTTTAATTGATAATTAAGCTTGCAAGAAATTTTTTGATCCTCCTCGGCAAGTGATGGAACTTACAGCCATCTTCGGTCGAAGGAACACGAAAGTCTTCCAGTCCATATTTAAAGAAAATCGTTGGAGCAATTTACGAGAAAATCGCAAAGAACTTGGAAAAATTCCTGCAGTAAAATGGAATCTGCGACTTTTAGTGAGAGAAAGAGAGAGTGACAGAGCGTCTCAGAACTTGCGTACTCAGAGACCACTCTTTGTCCACTGACATCTCAATTCCCAGAATTTGTCACGATCGTAATACTGTACAAGCAATACTCTTACAAGCTAAAAAAGAGAAACTAAAAGTATCTGAACAAACAGATCGGCTGAACATAGACGACGGACCTAAAATTGTTAGAGTAAGGTTGGAGTAAGGATTGATTGACAAGAGACTTTGGGGAGAGAGTTAGACGTAGGAATACATAGGAGCACAAAAGGTAGTAGAGGGTGATAGTTTCAGAGGGGTGATGTCTGGAGATCTATAGACGAGACACCAGCTGGCTTCAGTCCGCACCAGCTTCCTCCTTGATTCCAAGCTACCGTCTATTCACAACACGCAAGGGGAGAGAAATATACATCAAATTTATATGGCATTCATGGCTTTTACTCTAATCAGATCCTCTTTTTTAGAATCATTTCGGGCTTAAGGGTAATGTTATTTATATAATTGTATTAATAGGGGTAGGTAAGTTAAACTCGTGTGAGTGTTTCACATCAGTTTTTTTTTTTTGCTTTAGCAGACTGCATTCTGTAGGTCTGTAGTTCTGAGTTCACTTCCAGGGAGTATGAATTTCTTCGAATTTCTTTCTTCGCCAGCCTCAGCGATGTCGTTTCCCCTCTACCCTAAGGGGATTCGCATCTCTAGCAGCGAGTACAACGGTGCTAGCATTGGGAAGGGGTCAATATTTGTCACATCCTTTAGCATCCTCTAAAAAAAATACGTCACCATTTGGATGGTGCTAAATGAATAACAGCATTTCTAAGACGTTCCAATGAAAACTTCAAATATGAAGCGTTTATCTGGGAGTGTTTTAGTGAGTCAGACTGAACATGAACATCCTCACGTACAAGTGGGTCCAGCCACACCTGTATCACATTTAGTTTAAAACCATTGGCCCTAAATTACCAGTAAGCACAACGCGTATCACGTAACTCTGAGGCCGTCTAATACTTAGTAAATTTGCCTCTCATTAAAAGCAAATCTGATAATTATAACTGTTTGAGATAAAAATATTTAATTTCAGAATTTTCTTTTAAAGGTTAAATAATAGTCGTGGCTGTAAATAAGAAAACATAAAAATTCAATAAAATATAATTTATGTTAAAAACACATTTTATTACTTTTGAAAATAAAAGGAAAAGCATCACTCCTTATTTTATTATTGTATTTATCTGTTATTGCCTACTAACTAAATAATGTTATCACTTATTTGAAAACTAACAACAGATTATGTTATCTTGTTTTTTTTTTAAACTACCATTTCGTTTCTATTTAACGTGTCGTGTTACTTGTATAATAACTTATTGATTTTAGTTTATTTTACAATTAGTTAATAAAAAGGAACAAATTTCTGTTCCTCCTTAGTAAGAGGAAGTCTTGTGATCGCCTAAATTTTCGGAATTGAACTTTACCCAAAATTTGTGTTTTGAGGTCCTCTGAGTACGTAAAAATGTTACAACCAAAAAATCGAAGGAAGCTCAAACTTGGTATTCCATCCGGTAGTACCGCTGTAACTGACACGAAAGAATCAAAGGATTCAAGAATCCATTTTTCCTAAATTTACATTCATCATTCCATAAAATATTCTTTCAAAATAAAAATAAAAAGAAACAAAAATAAATCAAGACAAGTACACAAAAATTTCTCAAATTGTTATCTCGGCGAATATTTCAATGATTCAATAACTACTTTTCATAAAAAAAAAATCCACTATAAGAATTCTTTAAAAAATATGTATATGTGGTCCAATTTGAAATAAGAAAGTTAGTTTCGAAAATCTTATTTCTGCAGCTTGAAAAAAATAATTGATCACATATCGCTAATTCTTGAAAAAATAAAGTGGGGTGTCGTTGATATTTTTCATTATCTGGCATACTTTCCAAGATAAGTGAATGGTGCATGTTAAAACTGCCGCCCTGTATATAAGTGAACAGCAAAGCTCAAAAACAAAATATCGCAAAAAGTTCAAACTTGACATTCCGTTTAGGTATCACTATAGGATCCGATAGTAAGTTGAGTGTCAGAACTCCTCAACCGGAAGTACCACTTGACCAAATGTTTTTTCAGTTTTCTGTGATTTCCTCAACGATGTTCTTTAAACTTTTTGCATAATATAAACTACTCGAGCTACAACTTTTATTTGAACCATTTCTCTGAGGCATTTGATATAAGGCGGTTTCTGGTAGAAGGGTAGGGGGTTATGTTTTCCTATAAAGTGTTAGTTTAGTTTATAATACAATTCTCTCATCTATGCAACGTTCACTAGAAAATTAAATATGTAGTAAAAATTCCGACTTTGAAGAAAATCCGTTGACCGGAAATGTCACTTTAATGAACAGTTTTTCTAGTTTTTTTGCGATTTTCTTCGTAAAAACATCGACAAATTTCATTAAATTTTTAAGACTATTAATATGGAGATCTGTAATTTTTGTTGGAAACTTTTTCCGAGAATGTTCATTTAGAGAAGTTTGGGAGGGGGGGGAGTCATTCTCATTGAAGTAAAATTGAAGGACAGCAAACATTTAGTAAAAATGATAAGTTTGAAGAAAATTTGTCACCTAAATCTGTGTGAACTGCAGTAAGAGAAAGTCGTGTGAGTGTTCACATCAGATTTTTGTTTTTGTTTGTTTTTTTCTGAGAATACATAGAGAATAAAAGTGACTGACAGCCAGCTTCATAATATGGTATGCTCGTTTAGTAAATAGTTACAGGATCAATGGGCCCATTTACCAAAACCTTACCTTCTTTCCGTGTATATTATATTGTTATATTCACCATTAAAGTAAATAACAACAAATTATTAGTTTACTGAAAATAATTCAAATAAAACAAAAACAAAGAACCAACTGGCAAAAACAAAACAAGAAACAACTTTTATTAGTGCCAAAGAGATAATTATGTGAGACAGTAGGTAACTCTGTGGTGACCTGGTTTCGGCTCCCTAACTGACACCCTAGCCTACATAACACTCGGCTCTCATACTTCTATTTCGTTTTGTCTCTCTACCAAAACTTTATTTATCATTATCTTTCTTTTAACTTTTCAATTCATTCTTTTTAAACTTTCTTCTATTCCTGTAAGAGAAAATCTTCGTGTCAAATTTTCGAAATTGAGTTTTCAGAGAAGAAAGAAAAAATAGTTTTTAGAAAGTGAACATGTAACGCTACCCCCCCCCCCCCAGAACTCCTGCAAAAAATAAATTTTTTCGGGAAAATGTTTCAAATAAAAATTATGTAGACAGTGTGCGATGTTTGAAGAAAATCGTTGGAGCTGTTTCCGAGAAAATCGCGAAAAACTAAAAGGAAAAACCATTCAGTAAAGTCGCACTTCCGGTTGATGGATTTTGCCCAAAACCCTCCGTGTCAGATAACACAAAAGCGTAAAACCGAACGGTAATAACACGAAAGCGTAAAATCTCAGGAGGTTCAAAAATTATATTCCGTTAAGGTATTATCCTGGGACCGGTCTGTGGTCACTATGTAATTTGCGAGAGATGAAGATGGGTACCACTTCATAGGAGAATGTCCCATTTTAAGTGAATATAGAGTGAGATGGTTGGGGAGGGCGAGGTTTACGGAGGAGGAAGTGGTCGGCATTTTGAGCAGCCAAAATTGGTGCGGCCTATTTCAATTGTTAGCAGGGCGGCTGTTTACAGAAAGTTTTGAATCGAAAATGAGTAGATTGATTACATGTCAGCAAATATTTGCATTTAAACTTAGTGCTTACAATTTATTTCATTTTATATTTTCTTTCTCTTTTGTTATGTTATACTCTTGATATATAACTTGTTTAGTTTTATGGTTTCTGTTTTAATGATGTAAAAAGAAATTTAGGTTTATTACTTGGCTAACTTGGCAGACGGACAGATGTCCATTGTCTTATAAGTGTAAATTTATTTTTATGATTGTATCTTCTTTTTTTTCATTAAAACACTACTCTATTCTATTAGGTATTACCACCGCATTAGACACGAAAGTTTCGGGCAAAATCCATCAGCAGAAGTGCGACTTTACTGATTTTAGCTTTGGGCGATTTTCTTGAAAACGGCTCCAACGATTTTCTTTAAACTTCGTATACTTGCTACAAAAATAAATACCTATCACTTTTATTTAAATCATTTATGTTTTGTGGGGTTTCTGGAGCAAGAATAGCGTCAAGCTTCTCTATAAAGTACACTTCAATAAAATGTATGGTTCTAGCAACCATTCTAACTAGGAGTAAGAGAAGGTAAAAAAAAAAAAAGGTACGGTTCTAATATAATGGTTTGACGGAATGAAAACGATACAATATGGCTATAGCTGGCAGAAAGTAAAATTTAAAATATCTCTTTTTATTGGGAAGTAGAATGTATTAAAAACTAAAGACGATCTGGTTGTGCAGAGCACTGCCATGAGGAGGGGAAGTTAAGGCGAGAGAAAGACAAGTTATATTCTGTTGGAGGAATTTAAAGAACACTCTTGTTAAATATTTTAGCTTGTAATCGATCCAGAAATAAACTCTCGTCATAGATCGGATTAAAATATTGAGCTACACAAGGGTCCCCCAGTGGCGGCGGGGATCTTGACATGTTTATTTTTATTAATAACTGCCTTCAACAGCTAATCTACAGTTGGTATAAAAAGAATGTAAAGTTAAAAGTGTAATTATTATTATCTTTAGTGGTTAGGTGTATTTGAAATTTCATTTGTGTCCACGGTAACAGCTCTGTGAACATGTAGCACACCAGCTGAGTGTCTGTGAAAGTTTTCTGGTATTTATCCTCAATAATCTTTTCTGTTTACAAATAAAAATCAAAAAGTAATACCTACACACACACACATGTGTATATATATATATTTATATATTACTAGCAAAGTACGAAATGCCTAGGTATTTCATTCATTACCTAGTTACTGAAAGTAAAAAACATCATTTTTATTTCATACTTGGGCTAGGTATTCTATAAAATGCCTGGAATTCTATAGAATATCTACGCCTTAGGCCCAGTTAATGCTGCTAAATTTTACCGAAGGAATGCTATTATATCTTATGATATACGCTACTTCTGCAATGATATTATTAGTAATCAGATATCAAATATATTTTACTTTCAAGATCTATAAATTCTTGGATATAAATAATATTAATCAATCCAACTACTACTTGGTGCTCATTAAGAGGATTTCAGGTTTTGTTAGTTTTTTCAATTAAAAAATAAATTTGCTACTTCATATCCATTAATATAATTTTACTTAAATATGTAGTTTCCCCTCGGCCGCATGTCTTCTCCTACTGCTGCGGTGTGTATGTGCAAGCAATCACGGAGGGAGAACCAAGGGGGCCCAAAACAAACCGCTCCGAGAATACTGTGTTCCCCAGTTTCTGATCATTCGCGGTTCCGCTAAATGCTAAAAACTTACCAACTTCGTTGGCTTTCCTTCGCTCATGAGTATATTTAAATGAATTACTCCTACACAGATAAGATTAATGTGTCAATTAACAGGTTTAATGTGATTTATATTTATGGTACATACGTATAAGATTCTCAAGGTCAGTGGGGAGAGACGACATCGCTTCCAAGCCGGTCTACACTCTGTCGTCGCTTCGCTATCGCAATCTGTGCGAGGCTCCGCCTATCTCAACTTCCACCAATTTTTCTTTTTTTGAGAACGCAAACACATACAGATTCGCTAAACAAAATTTTGTTTCCGTAATCGGAGTTCCTCAGAACATGTATTTCCGGGAAATACGCTATTTCGGAAATTTCAAAATCCCAATACTTCCTCTTCGGTTAGAGAAAGGAAAAAAATCTGTAAGCTACAACAAGTATTATAAAACATAATAAATTTTATTTTGAAAAATTCTTTACTTTAATTGGATATTCTGACAAAAAGGAAAATGAGCTAATTTTATCTAAGCGATAATAAGAAGAGATAAATGATAAAAACAGCAGAGTTAATTCTTCACTTCTAATAATAACTCTTACTGAATACAGAATTTATACTTGGCTATTAATAAAATATGAAATTTCACTTTCATATAGAAGCTGGTAAAAGGAAGTATTACGATCGTATCAAATTTTCAAATTTGAGTTCATACCGGCCATATAAATATAAATATATAATATATAAATATAAATATAAATATAAATACTATAAATACATGTTTTAATATACCCTGATTACTAAAAGTAAGTGTGTTTACATAAATATTGTAATAATCTCGTTTAAAACTTTGTTTTAACAACAATTTCTTTAAATTTTCTTTATTATTTTCTTTAAATTTAGTATTTTTACTCAGGTAGAACATTTCTAAATCGAGTATTGTCAATTTGCATAGGATGTCTGTAGAACAGAATCTCGTTTGTTTTACACTTAGACCAAAGAAAATAAAAGTATTGTTGGATGTGGTAAATTGTGTGGTTGAGCTTGCAATGCTGGATAATATCTTGAGATCAGAAAGCTAATGACACGCTACCAGAAATGAATGCTAGTTAATGGCGATGTGGAATAAAAATAGGATAAATATTGAGATATATTTTAGTCAAAATATATCTTATTTGTCTTGGCTTTTCTTTTCTAATTCCACAAGGCCGACATTATTTTAATTGACTCTAAAATTGTGCCTCGTACTTCCTTTGTAAATTATTAATGAAATTGACGTTCAGTTTTTAGTGCAAGAACTCCTAGAAGTTATCAAAATGATTTATTTGACTTTTTAAAGATGAGTGCTAAAACTAACAAAAAGTAATACTAAAATCTTTAAATTTTAAAAATGAAATGGAATAGTGATACTTGGTTAAATTTCTGGCTTCAATTTATTTATATAGTCATATTTGTGTTTGTGTTGTATACATAAAAGAGAGGGAAGTCATATGACGTCACAAGGAAACGCAACTTTCTCTTCAGCCTTCACTGGATTGTTGCGACCTTCTTATACATGTAGAGACTTGTATTATTATATTTGTATACAAATACAAAAGTTTATATATTTTTTTTAAAGACGCTTTATCTTAATAACTCTACATTATTACTTTTTCTTATTGACTGTAAGAGGAAGTAATCAATCGAATCAGTTTTATATTTAAACCGAGTTGTCACTGAAAATATAGTAACAAGTGGATTTTAGAAATTAGGAAAAGGAATCTCTCTATTGAAAATGTGGGTGGGTGCGCAGTGCTGGATAAAATACCGGACGAATCTCTCTATCTCTGTGTATTTGTGTGTGTGATGTGAGGATCCTTGTGTTTATCTGTGCAAATATGTGTACAGTCTAATTCCAAAAATGAAATTCGTTTGGATAATATCTCAAGAAAATGATCCAATGGAAAGTTTTCGGTAGAAAATCTTCAACCAGACGTTCTTTCTTATCACTAATAAGAAAAAGTATTGCAACCTTTCAGATTCATTTACCATACAAAAGCTCAAACTTGGTATTCCGTTTAGTTACTACCACCGCACTGGATTCGGGCAAAATCCATCAAGTGGAATTTATTGAATCGTTTTGTTCACTTTCTCGCGACTATCTCGAAAACGGTCCCAACAAATTTTCCTCTAAAAGCCTCTACTAGCTACACATGTAATCACCTATCATTTATTTTTGTAACATTTTTACGGGAACATTGATATGTTGGAGGGTTGTGAGGGCACGGCAGCACGTTATGCTTTCCTCTAAAATACCACTTCTGTACAACGTATGATTTTTAGCATCTGTATAATAATATCAATTGGATTTAATTTTAGAATTCCAAAGTTCAAGTAAAATCGGTTAAGTGCGACTTTACAAAACTTGAAGATTTTTTTGGATTTTCTGGAAAACGACTGGTACGATTTTCTTTAAACTTGGAATGCTCACAGTATCTATAACAAGTATCACTTAGATTTGGAACATTTTTCCGAAAAAAATGATTTTAGAGGGGTGTTGGGGGTGTTCTGCGGGTTAGTTTTAAAATGTAAACTATTTTGTTGAATTTGACAGAGAGCGTTCCACATAAGTCCGCTGAGGTAAACAAGTAAAATTCCTTGGCTCCACAACTAAACATTGTTATGGTTGCAATTTTAAAGAAAATTTAATTATCTTCTGTTCTTGGAATGAGAGAAAGTCGTGTGACTGTTTCATACCAGATTTTTAGTTTTCATTTTCCAGAAATTGGAAATTCTCTTGACGATTAACGAACCAGTTGTAATCAGTACAATGTTCTAGATTAGGATTAGATTATTTTCTATTGTAAAATGTAAGTATTTATCCAACCTTTACAGTTATTAAAAATTCCTGTTTAATTGCATTGTATAAGTTTTTGAAAATTGATAAAAATTGACAAACTACAATTCCTTAGAATCCCCCTTCCTAAATAAATCTTACTTTTGTACAAATAGAATAACAATTGTAACCGAACAATATTGCCCAGTTAATCCGGTACAAAGTTGGGGCCCCCCTCCAATTAGAGTCACCATTGTTTATAACCTAACTGTATATAACCTTCGTTGTGTACAATAGGAAGGTCCAAAAGAAATGAGGTTATAATCTTGTTTTTATTATTTTGCTACTTTTGTTTAGGTTACTCTAATTTTTTTCTTTCTTTTCGTCAATAGCAAAGTGAAAGTGTGTTTTCAGTTTTAAAGAAGAAGATTTAAAAAAAAAGAAAGGACTGATGACTACAGTTATTTCAGTAAGGTATTTTAGAAAAACTAGTATTCTTTTTTTCTTCTTTTCTTAAAAGAATCCTGTTAGTATAGAAATGTTGAACGAGTTTTGTTTTAGTATACGCGAATGTTGAATCGTTCAAGTTCTTTCAAGGTTATCTGTTTTATAGGATTTATTAATTTTATTTTAAATCTTCCCTTTTTAAAAATATAGTCTTTTAAAAAAAAAAAACTTGATGAGTATCTGTCCTTGGTGAATAGGTGTTGAAAAAAAAATACAGAGAAATGTGCGAAACCTGTATAAACAAAATATTTCACGAATTCACATCCACACAACTTTCGGCTACTGCAGTTAATACAATTGAATTGACAAAATTGTTATTAAAATTGCAGTGCTTACGGACGTTTAGTGGGGCTTGACATAAAAGGCAGAGGCTATAGATATATATGTGGCCTGTGTGGCAGCCAACTCTCACCACCCAAACAAACAAAGCTGGTGGCGACAGTTTTCATTTGAAAGCAACTGACCATTCCCCCCGGGATTTCCACTAAAATGCATGTTTCCGGAAATTGTCACTAAATTGTCAATGTCTAAATAGAATTCCTAAACTTTAAAAATTGGTCCTAATTCTTAAGGGAGATGGAAGAGTCTCAAATTATCTCATGAAGGAATGTGATGCTACCACCCAGAGAAGGTTTAGAAACCTGGGCATCTCTAGAACTTTGCTGGGTCTTGAAATTTCTTAGTATAATACGATGGATTAGCTATAGATTGAGATTAGATTAGTTGGTGAAGTTGTGATGGAGGCCAATCGCCAGACCAAAGAATAACTAAACTAATGGAGCTCTGATGGCATCAAGTAGTGTGGACAGTCTAATATTATATGTTTAACATCTTGGATTGATTTTAGTGGACATGAACATATCTATGATTTTTGAATCATTTTACATAGCTCTTCAACCTTCCATGTCCACTTATTAACACACCTCAGCCATCTTATATGATAGCTGGACGTTAATTCTCTGCAGACATGCAATAATTGTAGGAAAGAAGAGCTTGGTAATGGATCCTTTTGTGGTAGAAAGCAATAATTAGTTCAGCTATAGATGCATCTTGCAGTTTGCGGGCAATAACTGATGAGAGTACTTCTCTATAACTCACGGGCAAAGGTATGGGTTTAGAGGCCTCCTTGGCCAATTTCTCTGCGATCCCAACCGCGTTCCATCAGCTTAAGCTAAGTTTCATCAGTTCATTCAGTACTTAATTTCTTCGTGTGTGTGGTGTGGTCAGCACAACTCAAAAACGGAAATCGCAGCAAGTTCAAACTTAAATTTATTTTAAGTGCTAGCATGAGACTCGACAATAAGGTTTTCACCACAAGCGGTAAACCCGGAAGTAACACAGTTGATTGTTGTTGTTTTCATTTTTTTTGCAATTTTCACGAAAATGACTCCAACGATTTTCTTTAAATTTGGAAAACTATCTACAAATATAAAGAACTACAACTTTTATTTGAAACATTTGTCCGGGAAAATTCATTTAAGGAGGGTTTTGAGGGAGGCTTGGGGTGATGTTTTTGCTGAACAGTGTTATTTCAGTTTAAATGTACCATTCTATCATCAATAAAATAATCAGAATTAAATATGTTGCCAGAATTCTGCGTTCGAAGAAATTCGATTGACTAGGTTTTTTGCTTTTCTACCTGAAAATACCGACGAGTTTCATTAAAACAAACATCTAATAAGAATTGTTAATGTGAAGGTACTATGCCATCTCTGTAAAGAAAGACGTGTGAGTGTTTCACACCACTTCTTTTTTTTTTAAATTATAAAATACTGTTTGAAAGCAGATCTTTTTAAAGTAAGCACTGTTAAAATATTTATATTGATATAGGTAAAAATAAACGTTTTTAACTGTCAAGTATATAGAACTTGTGAAACAACTAATAAGTACTCGTAGCTATTCGATATTAGTCGGCAAGTTCCGGAGTGGTATCACTAGTGTTGTTGCTAAAGATGGAGGTAAGGCCCCCGGTCCGACCTCCAAGGACCCGTCCTCTACTCTCAATAATACTCTACAACGCACACACACTCAGGTACTACCCGACAGATCTGTCAGTGTGTACAAGGTGATTTCTTTCAGATATCACTACTATCCGCCCACCACCTGCTTCCTACCTACCTGATTTATACTACAATTTATTTCACTCTTCTCTCTTTCATTCTCTCTCTTTCTCACAGTCATGTCTCTTTTTTCTCAACTGATTCTTTTTTTTCTCTCACTCTGTTTAAATTCTTCCATTTTTTCCCCTCTTTTTATTTAAACAAGAAAAACCTTCAATTCTGTGCTCTATAAATTGTCAAACAGAAGATAAAAAATCATTTTAATAGATTTAAAACAGCAGTCAGGTGATATAACTGGATTTGCTTTTTGCTCTGTTTTAATTAACAGACTAAAAATAAAAAGAATCTTCATTTTTTTTTATTTTTTTTTTGTTATTCATTTTTACTTTCTCTTGATCTTCTAGTAAAAGAAAGTATTTTGGGATCGAATCAAATTTTCGAAATTGAGTTTTCACCGGAAATATATGTTTTGAGGTATCCTGATTCCGAAAAAATAATTTTAGCGCATGTTCTCTATACCTGTGAGTGTGTGATACAAACAAGATACCTTAAAAACAATGAATCGCTGGAAGCTCTAACTTTGATATCATTCAGGCATCTAACACGAAGCTTTCGGGCAAAATTCATGTTTTTTTTTCAGTTTTATGAAATTTTTTTCTAAAGCGCCTCCAACGATTTCCTTTGTATACTATCTACCACATTGATGCCTATCACTTTTATTGAAAACTTTTTTCCCGGAAAAATTGACATTTATGCGTGTTGCAGGATACTGAGGGAAATAACTTTAAGCTGGTAGAACTCCAAACTTGGAAAAGCTCCATTAATCGGAAATGTTGCTTTACACAAGTGTTTTGGAATGTTTTTCTAATTTTCTCCGAAATCTTTACAATGATTTTTGTTAAAACATGGAATGTTTACTATAGTGATCAGACTGTATTACTTTTATTTGAAATTAATTTTCGATCTGGTTTTTGGGGGGGAGCAGCCTTCACTTAAGTTTAAATTTAAAGTAGGCTACAAGCTTTGTTGGTCGAGATAGAGGTACATGATAACCCGGAATGTTTACTATAGTGATCAGACTGTATTACTTTTATTTGAAATTAATTTTCGATCTGGTTTTTGGGGGGGGAGCAGCCTTCACTTAAGTTTAAATTTAAAGTAGGCTACAAGCTTTGTTGGTCGAGATAGAGGTACATGATAACCCGTACCACCTCTGATTTAATGATCAGCCCAACTAAACATTTGTAAATATTGGCATAGAAAAAAAAATTATCGATTCAATTGTATTAATTGCATTAGAGAAAGTTGTATGAGTGTTTTACCCCAGATTTTTTAATTAATTATGCGTTAGAAGCTGACAGAATTCAAAGTAAATATGAAAGCAATGAATTATATAGTTAATTGTTATAATATTTATATAAGTAGCCTAATCGTCACAAATGGTTGATACAGATGGCAATGCAGACAGCTGTTGTGTTAGTAAGCGTTGACAATAGACAGTTACCTTTAATGTTTTCTTTTCACAGGTACTATTATGTGATTGTAAGGTTATTAGGTTTTTCCAGTTTTTTATAAAAAGTATTGTAAACAATTCAATGTTTACATTTATTGGTGCATCAGAAAGAATGAATGTATTTTTTATATTTAAAAAAAAAATCTGGTTTGAAACACTCTCATTTTTCTCATTACAGTTAATTACAGGTAATTACAGTTATATATAAAATGACGAATTTTCTATAAACACAAAATTTTACTCATTTGTTGGATGACAAATATTGCGATGGGAGATGGGGGGGGAGAAGTACCCCCAGGCAGAACTTCTCAAAATCAATTTTTCCGGCAAATGTTACAAATTAAAGTGATACTTTTACATGTGCTCAGTTAGCATTCCTTAATTTCCTTGTCAGATGCTATGGTGGTACCTAAGCGGAATATCAACTATGAGCTTCCTCGCAATTCTTCCTGGAGTAAGAGAAAGTGAAAAATACTAAATAATAAGTTGTTTTTCTCTCTCTCACTGTTTGATATTGAATATTTTGTGTTATTTATTTCCTGTATAAGAACGCATGTATGTTTTGTGACCTTGTTGGGAAGTACTGCAGTTGGCAGCAGTCAGTAAAGCTTGTCTCGGATAGTGTTTGTTCTTAACTGTATGTAACCTTGTCCCACTCTTTACAATCTCCAGATTTTTTTTTTTGCTTTCTCTCTAATAAGAGGAAGTATTTCGATCGTGCGATATTTTTGAAATTGAGTTTTCATCACCGGAAATACATATATTGAGGTTGCATATATTTCTGTTTCGTTCGCAGAATTTATTTTTAATTTTTTAATTAATTTTTAATTTCTTATTCAAATGAGACTCTGGCAGACGGTTGTAAACCATGTCATAGTTGTTTATTGTAAAGATTTATCTCGTTTCTCTTTTATTTCTGTATACTTTTTGTTAATAAAACAACATTATTATTATTATTATTATTATTATTGAGGTTGCCAAGTGCGAAAAAATGATTTTAGCGAATTGTCTGTGTGTGTTGGTATTCCATGCAGGTACTAAAAACGCATCTTACACCAAGGTTTCGGCCAGAAGTGCAACTTTACTGAATGCACCAACCACAACAATAATGAATGATTTTTTTTTCCAGTTTTTCGCGACTTTCTCGATCAAGATTTGAATCACATAAATATCTATCACTGTGTAGTGTTTGAAACATTGTACTCGTGAAATTTATTTTTTGGTTGGTTGTGAGGGAATGGGAGCGTTTAGCTTTCCACTAAAGTACAGCGCACAGTACAGTGAATGCTAGCTACTGTTGCCTGTATAGTTTACTTAATACCACTAGAAATATTGCTGGAATTAAGAAAACCGGTTAACCGGAATAGCTACTCTATAGAATCGGTCTCTTTTTTTAATTTTTTTGGAATTATCTGGAAACTGCTACAACGAGTTTCTTCAGTGGTATTTAACACCGTCTTCCGGACTACATTGTAACTACAATGAAGTGACTACCTGAGCCAAGGGTGCCTACCAACATGTAACTCTCCCCCGGTTCTGTATGCCGTTCGAGAGCTCTAAAAAAAAAAAATCCAAGATTGAGAAAATTTGTCGATTGTATAATTATATTAACTGCAATTAGAGAAAGTGGTGGAGTGTTGCCCAACAGACTTTTTTTCTTTAGCAATTCGATAATAAATTTATAGTAAATTATCAACGTAATTAGATTGTGTATTTATAAGAAGGAAAAGAGTTTATTCAAATTAAAATTTATTTGCGTGTTTATAAAGAAATAAATTTCCTACATTCTGATTCTGCTGAAATGTTTAAAACGATGATGAGTCATTTACAATTCAAAGATAACATTATACATCATCGATAAAATAAGTACGTATTTTCCTTGACTCTCTAATCTCCGGTTTTTACTTGTTCTTAATATAATGCAATGTAATTCCCCTGATTTTCTTTTCTCTGTAAAACCCTCTTTGTTTAAATGAATTAATTTCTTTATGAGCGTTAAAAAAATAATGTGAAGAGTAATTGCCAGGTCTTAATGTTTCATTTCATTTCCTCTGTCTATTTAATTCGACTTTTCATCGGAAATAAACGTTTTGAGGTGCCCTGAGCTTGATATTCCATTATTATATTAATATTTATTTATATTGTAAATACCAATTGTACTGTGCCAATAAGAGCGCGCTAAAAACATTGAACTAATTCCATATAAAAGTTGGGTATTTTATGCCATAACTTCGGTAGAATTTTACCTTAAATCAATTTTTTCGGAAAAATGTTCAAAATAAAAGTGATCTGTACAGTTTGTATTCCAAGTTTAAAGGAAATCTCTATAGTCGTAGAGAAAATACCAAAAAACTCAAAAATCTATTTTAAAATATCGCACCTCCTGTTAACCGATTTAAATTCGATTTTTTTCCCTAGATTTCTGGCGTTAGCCAAAAGCCATAGCCAGCTTAACTCAAGTTAATCTCTCAAGTCAATCGTAAATTTAAATTCTACCAACATATCTAATTTTTGTTAATATTATATAGGTGATAAAACCATATACTAGAACATTATACACATTCCCCCCCCGAATGCCTCTCCCAAAAAATCAAATTTCCTGGGAAAATATTTCAAATAAAAGTGATAGGTATTTATGTGTACAGATCGTATACGAAATTAATATGAAAAGGTTGTGACCGTTTTTGAGAAAATCGTGAAAAACATTCAGTCAACTTCCGGTTGATGGATGAGAAGTTTGATATTTCTGATTTTTTTTGCTTTTCTAATATTTTGTTCACACAAACACAAAGTGGATCTTAAAAAAAGAACAAATATTTCCGGTGAAAACACAATTTTGAAAAATTTTATACAATTGCATTCCTCTTCCTCTTTATAGTACACAGTAAGTGGAAAGTAAGAGCAATAATGAAAATGTCAATAACCATTACTTTAGACAAATTACAATTAGTTGCAAACAAAATAGTTGGATTGTTATGTATGTATACAGGATGACAAGCCACTATATAGAGCTTTAGTACACTGAATGGCCACCAAAAGGCAGCACTTAGCAAGCTAAATTAGTTTCAGATTAGTATAACTACTATTATGTCTATTATTACTTGATGTGCCTATTCAGAGATTAGTACCAATGAATATTTGTTCTTTATTTATAAAAAAAAAATTATGGATTAATTTTTTTTTACTGCAATTAAATCGAATTGTTACATTTAGAGATTGAAAAACATCACATGATTTGCATAGAGATCTTAAAAAAAGATAAGTGGGTCAGCTGGTAGTAAAATTAACCTGTTGGTGTTATTTTATATCGCACACACAAGCACAACAATATATATATAATATAATTATATCGTTATGTATGTGGTGTGTGTGTGTTTACATCTCTATACGGTTAATACTTTGTAATATTAATGTGTTTGTATCTTTATACGTGTGTGTATATTATTATATATATGTATATCAAAAGAGCGGGCCAGAATAGTGGGGATAGAGTTAAGCGGACTTACCCCCACTTAAACATCAAACTTTTACCCCTACTCCTCCACAATTTCAAACTCTACTGCACTATATCCCATTCAGTTGCTGTTGTGCTTTTGTCCAACGTAGAACTAGAGCCGGTTGGTGTCTTGTTAATTTCTTTTATTTTTTTTTTATTTTTTTTAAATCTTTGAACAGTTAAGAAATAATTAAAAGGACGAAAGAAAATTATTAATTGTTGATTTAAAAAGAAAGAAAAAACTTGAAAAATATTTTTTTTTCCTGTGCTACGGATTTTTCTTATCTACGGCTTAACTTTGTGGGATTTTTTTACAAGAAAAAACCTACTTTCCAAATATAAAGGATTAACTTTTTTTTGGTGAACGAGTAAAAAGAAAATTGTGCAGTGATTTTTTTGGGGAAAATTTGTGAATTTTTGTTTTTTAAATTTTGTGTCCAGTGGATTAGTTTTCTTGATCAACGGAAAGGAAGAAAAAGAAGAATCAGCAAATTTTGTTTCCACTTTCAATTTCCATTTTACAAGTAAAACTACATTTTGGATTACTCCGGTTACTCACTGATTAGAAAGGCACCTTGGGATTTACTTTCTAATCAAATAATTTCCAGTTCAAAAATTTGGATTTAATCACTGATGACACGGTATGTTAAAAAAAAAATTATTTATTACCGAATAAAAAAACACTTCTCCATTATTCATTATAACTGTAAAAAATTTATTTTAAAAAGCGAACTCTCTCAGAAATAACCCGTTTCTAATATTTATTGATAAAAGAATATTATCAAAATTATTACGAGTTACTTTTTATTCGTGATGCATCTGCTATTTTGACGGGGACTTAAATTCGTGCCTCTACCTCCACGATATAGTTCCAGGATTATAATTTTTGAAAAGTATTTGGTGTTGTGTGATACTTAACGCATGCTATATTGTCTATTCCGGTTTTTCTTGAAGGGTTATTTAATTTTATTATTTTTATTTTTCTTATAATCCTTGGAGGGAAAAAAATCTTTCGATTAATTTGTAGGACGGGGAATATGGGAATAATAGAAAGATGGAGAAAATTTAATAAGATATTGCCAAAGTAATGGTTCTTTAATTATTTCAATGTTTCGAATTCATAAATACGCTAATTTCCGTGAGGAAAATAATTTTGTGTGATTTTCACAAGTTTTCATTTTAATCAGATAATTATTGAATTTTTTTTTAATAACCCATCAATTAGTAATTGATATGAATATAAAATCTTATGCGATAAACCCCAAAAAAGGGAATTACATTGGGATTCCCCTCTCTCTCTGTCACACACACAGATACACACAAACAATAAACAGAGCAATACAGGAAAGTTATACATGTTAAGCGATCTAGCGGTTGATACTGGTAACTATATTATACATACCTGTCGGCCAGTGGGTGAATTATGTGATAATTGGTCAGCATCTGTTATGTACCGTTTTTATTTTATTTTGCGAATTTACCCCCACTTTGCGCTAGTTTAGTAGTTCATCCTTATTACCCCTATAGTTTTTGATGAGATGATATTCAATACAGAAAAAAAAATTATCCATTTCTGCGCCGAAATATAAAAAGGAATTTTCTTTTTATTTTTTATTAAGTACATTATGCAATCTATAATTGCATTATACAAGTTTAAATAACCATGTAACTAACTAGGGAGGTTATATCATTGAATTTTTTCTGTTTTTATTTTCTGAGCTTACGATTTTCTTACATTTAAAACACTCGAAGCAATGCTTCCGGTTAACCCAATTTTTTTTTATTTCATCTTCCCCTTCTATAAGAGAATGTATTACGGTCGTCGTGTTTCCATCAGAAATATACGTTTTGGGGTCTGCTGAGTTAAAAAAAAAAAGGATTTTATAAATCGGTCAGCATGACTAAAATTGCAGGAAGTTCATTCTTTATATTTAGTTTAAGTGATAAGTCAGAAGAGCTAACGATGGAGTTTTGATGAAAATCCGATCAGCCAGATATATAACTTTACTGAATGGATTTTTCATGTTTTTTTGTTTATGCGATTTTCTCGAAAACAGCTCCCAACATTACAGTTCAAACATTGTATACAAATTCAGACGTGTAGATCTCAGTTTGCAGCTTTTTTCCCAAGAAAATTCATTTAAGAGGTTTTTGTAGGAGGGATTTATGTTTTTTTTTTAAGCGTTATTTCAGTTTATATACCATTCTGTCATCTATATGTGAATAATTAGTGAATGCGATGTCAAAATTCGTAATCGGTTTATCAAAGTTCAACATTACTGATCAGATTTTTGCCTTCAGTTTTCTGTGATTTTTCCTTAAAGACACGAACGGAGAAAACTTACTCTTATTAAGCTTGCTTTAAATTTTACATACTGAGAATTATCATATTTGTTTGTAACGTTTTCCCTAGATAATTGATTTTAAAGAGATTTTAAGTATCTAGCACCACACTTTTATTTTAAAAAAACCTGCGTCGCATATCTGCCATTTTTGTTGGAATATCTCATTGTCATCACTTCATTTAGAGTTAGGTGTCCTAGAGAATTGTAAAATAATTTTCTCAGTAAAATGTATCACATAAAAAGAAAGAAGTGATAGAGAATAATTGAGGAAACCTTTGAATGAAAAATCGTTCAGCCATTTTCAACAAAAATCAAGAAAGAAAATTTACTTCCAAATGAAGGGTTTTGATTGCATTTTCTGAAGTTTAACGCTACTAGCAGAGGATATAATAATATTTTAACATTTCTTTATTTTTTTGTGTGCATAAGGTTTAGATGTCAAAGATGTTTCTAAGCCAGGGGTTGAGTCTTTGTAATTTTGAAGTGTTAACATTGCAGTAGATATTTAGTGAGTGTAATAATTATCCCCTCACTTACCTGCTTTGACTAAGTCGATTTTTAAACGCATGTTAAGTGACTGGTTTCACAATTAATCATACAAAACGTTTAAGGTGGGAACTTTTAAAGTTAATTCTGTTTCATTGGGCAGCCAATAGATTTGATTGTAGGGACAGGATTTGACAGTAATTACCTGCCAAACTTTTATCACATATATCCTGAACTTTTATTACTTTATTGAGTGGCATCTATTTAATCTCTTCTTTTTTAATATACATCATTTTGTTCACCTCTTGTTTTTTTTTTTTAATGATAATTTCACAGAGAAAACGTAACCTAACATCAGAACATTCTTTAAAGATAATCGATTAGGATTTGTATTTTTAGGTTAAAATAATATTTTAGGTTATTGTTATTTCGTTATAGCAGAATTATAAAATAGGAAAAAAAAAAATTAAATTTCTACCTTCTTAGATTCTAAAATTCTAGTCTTAGAAATTAATTGCACACGTACAAAAATTTTGCAAAAATAAAAAAAAATTGTTTGTTGCAAACTTACATCACTATATATACTTTGATGGTAATTGATTAAAAACAGTGTAATGATTGATAGAGAACGCGCCAGTAATACACTCTCAGGTTATTTAAGGGTTTTTAATTAAAATGTTGGCTTCAGATCTATATATAAAGTTAGTTGTGAAAAGGGAAAATATCCCGGCAAAGTTCTTTTCTTGTAAAATTTTATGGAGTGTATAAATTAAATTTGCTCTGTGCAAATCTATGTTATCACACTGTTTGGCAAACGCATCCCGATGATGGGCGAACGCCCGAAAGCGGTCGATGATCACAAAAAGAAGCAGGCTATCACGGAAAATATCTCTCAGCTTTGCGGAACGAACGCCCGAAAGCGGTCGATGATCACAAAAAGAAGCAGGCTATCACGGAAAATATCTCTCAGCTTTGCGGAACCAACCACAGCAATTATGGAAACTGTTGCTTTCCAATTTTTACACCCCACACATAAATAAATAAATTCTTGGGAGCTTTGGTAGCAGCTTTGTAATTTTTTTCCACCGCAAATACATGTTCTAGGGATCTGCTCAAAAATACCAACTTCCTCCACAATAGTTAGAGAAAGTAAAAAAGCGTAGTACCTCCATCAGAATTGCGATTTTACTAAGTGTTTTTATTCTTCAGTTTTTCGCGATTTTCTCGAAAATAGCTTCAATTTTTTTTTTTTTTAACTTGGTAATCTAACCAAACTTTGTGCTTGCCACTTTTATTTGGAAACATTTTTTCAAGATAATTGGTGTTTGGAAGGTTCTGAGGAATCTGTAACATAATCATTCCTACATTATAATCTTTGGCTCTAACCCCTGTATTAATATGAAATTACTAAAAGGATTCGTAGAATTGCAGAATTTGAAGAGAATCAGTGTACCGGAATTGCGACTCTACAGGTTTCTGATGATCCCACATGACTTTCTGGAAAAAAATTGTTTTGGATGGAATAGTGGGGGAGCTGCAGGAGACGACAATAGGTTTATAACTTTATCTCTGAAATTCAAGATCTAGTGGTATTTTTCTGAGTAGTGATGTAATGGTTTAGTCTGCGATGTCACCAGTTACCTAATCCTAAAACCAAGCTCCACCACCTGTGTAGATAATTAATTAGTAAACATTCCAAATTTAAGGAAATTCAGTGTATTGAAATTGTGATAATTGCAGCAAGGAAAATCGGGTAAGTTTCATACCAGATTTTTATTGATTGGTTCTTAATTTAAAACTATCGATATGCGTTTACTTCGATTCTGAAGTCTGGCCTTGATGAAATTGTAGATAGGATCTTGGGGATCGAGTTCTGTCTCTTCAGAACATTATAGAACATCTGTGTAAAAAGCTGAATTTGATTTCTCTGGCTAACCTAAAGCTTTAACGCTTTGTTTTTACCGAAAAAATAGATATTGGTAATAATAAATGTAGTCAAATGTATTACTGGCTGGCAGAGGTCGTTCATGATTCCTTAAGAAATGGAACATTTGTGCATCTCTGAGGGCCGGATCGTGATGAATGCGATCAGTTGGCAGTTTATTGCAACAGCAATATTAAAAATCAACTTTAAAATATTATATTCTAATCCTGCTATAAACCCTATCAATATTTTCTTAACAGTTGAATATTTCTTTCTCATTTACTTTATGACTAGCTCTCACTTTTTAGTGAACAATATTGAAGATCAAACTAATTATTAGATAATTTGATTCAAATGTGCAAATTTGATTTTGATCACTCAAATTTATTGTGTGGGTGCTAATTTTATTTTTATGAATTCGGAAAGATTCGTATATTTCGTGACTGCAGACATTTTCAGTTGCTGCTTTTCATGGCTACTGCGCTTTCATTATTTCATGTACTTCGTAATTATTCCCAGATTAAATTATTAACCCACAGTGTTCATGGGCGAGATGAATTTTTATTTAGAATTAAATATTAAAAGTTTAAAAGCATTTATTTACTGATTAGTCTCGATAGTCAGGTGCCAATATTCAGTGGGTTAATTCTTTAAAAATAAACCGATTGTTCTAACAAAAAATAAAATGTCTGTCATTAAACTCTCAGATCATTGTTACTTTTTGAAATTTATTATTGATATAAAATGAATTTTTCCGGACTGATAATAGTACTAATGTTATGTGGTGTAAAAATAAAGGGAAAAAAAAATCGCCGGAGCAGTTTGCTTGAAAATCGCGACAAAACTGAAAAATCCATTCATTAAAATAGTAGCAATTGCGGTTGACCAATTTTGACTCAAACTTATGTCCCCCCCCCCCGTTAGCACATAAGCACATACACTAAATTCCAAATTTAATAACTTCGTGCGATTTGTCATTGCTTACCAACAAAGACCAATTTCTAAAAAAACCCACAACACTTCAAAACATGTATTTCCGGCGAAAACTCGAAATTTCAAAAGTTTGATACGATCGCAATACTTGCTATCAACCATGGAGTAAAAAAAGTGAAAGCTAACTTGGTGAGATTTGGTTTTTAATTCCGGTTTAGTTGTCAGTTTTTATATCATTCTACTCGGCCAGTTTTTGTTTTACAAGAATGGAGGAAAAAAATTAGCAAACGTCACTCAAATAAACTTCCTTAGTATATTGCATTCTTATCAGGGTTTCTTACTGAGTTTTGCCTGAAATTATACGTTTTGAGGTCTGTTGAGCACGAATAAATGGTTTTTGGAAAATGGTAAAACTAAAAAAATGGCGAATCACAGGGAGCGCTATGGTATAAGGTGATCCAACAAGGGGTTTTTTATCGAAATTCCAAATTTCTTAACTGGAACTATTTTATTGAATGCTATCATTTTTATATTAAACTTTTTTTCTGGAAAATCGATTTTATTGGGATTCTAGTGGAAAGGACGTAAGCGGCATATAATATAAAATATATATTGTCATACTTTCGATTTTGAAGAAAATCGGTTGATAAAAGTGCGAATTTTCTGAACAAGTTCTTATTTTTTTAGTTTTACGCGATTTTCTCGAATGTCATAACGAGCTTCTTAATATTGCTGGGTGGGGGGGCATTAATCCCCTGGATCTAAGCCAATTTGGCTCTTATCCTCTCCCCCACAGAAAAAAGCCAGTCCTAAGAAGCATTTTCCTGCAATCTACAGGTCGGTTGTAACCGACCGAATAAGATAACCTTAATCTCCAACACCCCGAGGATTTGTTTTCTTACATATATTCGGAACCTAGCTTTAGCGAAACGGGAAGACATTGACCTAGCTAATACTCCGTTTCCCTAACTCGAACTCACATATTGGACTGACATCCTTCCTATTTTGTGTAAATGATTGGCTATCCAAGCGTGTCCAGTCAGTAAACCTATCAGAACCCTCAGTTGTAACCTACTCAGACAGAGGAAGGGAGGGAGAGCCATCAAGCCCTCCTGCCGTATACCTTTTATGAATCTTTTAGCCTGGAGACACCGGACGGTGCTCTCCAATTCTATTTTCCACTCAGTTGTTTGACTTCTATAACACAAAATTCCTTGGTGAAGGCTACTGCTGGTTCGGGAACACATAATGGTTATGGGAATCCTATCTTAGCCATTCATTGCTCTCTCGCTCCCCCCCTCTTTATATCCTCAAGTTCGAGTACTGTACTCTTCATGCTGCACCTTTGAGCGAGGCCATTAAGTCTTCTCGTACATCAGCCGCTAGATTCCTCTAGTAGTGCAGCTTCTGGAAGAGCTTCTCACTTCCCCATTTAGGGTATACGTTCCTCAAGATATATATATAATGGCATATAAACATTTGGGGCAACATTTTTCCAAGATTGACGAAAATTTGTGAGTTAGTGGAAGAAAGAGAAAGCCATGTGAGTGTTTCACAAGATTTTTTTTTTATTTTACATTTTTTCCATGCACTTAACATTTGAACAAAGTTTTATCTCGTTCACAATCTATTACATGATCGGAATATACTATCGATATAATAGCGAGTGTTTTGTGCAAGTACTGGTGGGTAGACACATATGTGAACTATTTGATTTACAAATGATTACAACAGGGAACGGTTTGTGATCAACTTTGCAACGTAATATCACATTACAAGGGAGTTTATTGTAAAATCATGTCGTGTGCTACAATGCTGCAATCTAGCGTTTTAAGTTGTATTTTCATTTTATTTCTTTCTTTTTTCAATGTATTTTTTACGCCATGTTAACCTCCTTTTACTGTATACATGATGTCTGTGGAAGTCTTTTAATCGTATAGTTGTACTGGATGCCGGCGGACAAGAGGGCTTATATAATCAATAAACTCTTTCAGATTTTTTCTTAAGTTTTTTTTTTTTTTATTTGTTTACACACTATAAATTTCCGAAATTGAGTTTCACTGGAAATACTCCGTCTCAGTAAGAACAAAAGGTTTTTAGCAAATTATCTTTACGTATTTCAAAAAGATAACAAAATATCTAAAATAATCGCAGGAAGCTGAAACTTCTGAAGGATTAGAGATAAAAAGCCACCAGACGGAAATACGATTTTCTGATTTATTTTTTTTTTTCTTTTTCTGTTTAGTGATTTTCTTTAAACTTCTCCTACATTTACAGACCCTCACTTTTATTTAGAAGATTTTTTTTAGGAAAATTGATCTAAGGAGGGTTTCAGGGGAGTTGAAACATTCATCTTTCCTCTAAAGTGGCACTTCGGTGTCTTCTGTATTATATCAGATATATTTTCCGTGATAACCTGCTTTTTTTTGTGGTCATCGACCGGTTTCGGGCGTTCGCCCATCATCAGGATGGTTTTGTCAAAACAGTGTGGTAACATAGACTTGCACAGAGGAAATTCAGTTGATACACCAATAACACATGCCAGCCCAGTAACACTGACCTGATCCCCCATTATACAGACAGTTCATACAGAGTGTGCAGAGATAGTAGAAGTAAGTGTAAAATTGGGTTCAGCTATTTCGTCTAAACCCCTAAATTAATCCTACCAAAGTCTCCATTAAAATGACAAATTAAAACACATTAAGCCCATTATTCAGACGGTACACTCGAAACTCAATCGTTGACATAAATTCAGCAGGCTTTCAAGTAATCTCTTTTTTCATCAGGGATATAATGGTCAGCAACTTTGAGAGAGCTGTTTTGCCCTTCTAGTGGTGCCAGGTAAAATATTCTCATTCTATAGCACTCTTCCTCTTAGAAAGTCATGATCTGAGGAAGTTCTAGGGAGGATATCACCTCCTCCAACCACTAATTTGCATCAGACTCTGAATCTTTTTGGATGTTAGCGACGCAGTCCATCAGGAAATATACTGAAATATCCTCCTACAGACGTTCTAGGCCCAGTTTCTTCAGATGTTCCTTGGGTCTACAATGCTATGAAAATAACATATTAGCTAGCATAGAATCCAATTTTTGCTCTTATTGTTGTAACGATTTCATATCTTTTCCATTCTTAGCCTTACCCTACTACCACATTGGAAGAGTTGACAGAGCAAAGATAAGTTGGTTTTCTCTTCGTTTCTGACCAAGATAATAATATAACCTTTCTATCACTAGAAGTGTAGTGTGTGATAGGCAGTTTAAAAAAGGAAGTCTACGCCTCTACACTAACTTGATAATCTCTCGATGAATTTGATAGGCGAAAATCCGAAATCGGTCACAAAAAAAGGAAACATGCATGACGGATAGAATATCTGCGTATAGGTTTGGACAAGATTTGTTCTGATACAGATGTATACCATTTTTTATAGTTGTTATTAGATTGGAGAAGTTTTTCGGAGAATATGAGGATATGAAGTTTTTATCGTATTTCTGAAGAATATAAAAATTGCCTTCCATTATTTTGTGACAGTTTTTTTTAATTTGTAATATTTTTTACCCAACATTTTTTTAAGTATATGTTCAATTTTTGTTTGTTACAGAAGTGTCAGGTGATAAGGATAGCAACGGGGGTTGCAAAAGGTCCCCGCCAGAGGACGTCATCGCTATGAAATCAAATAATCAAAATAATAACAACCCTTTGACAACGAACAACAACCACGTGTCAGATCAGAACCATAACAAGTTGGAAGACGAAGATGACGACATGTTTGGTAGAAGCTATGGTACTAGCTTCTGCCGGCCAAATCGGCCAACAATGATCTCAGCCAAGTATCGTCAGAAAGAAGAAAGACGTAAGGTGTTGAAGATTTCCATAAATAAGTTGAAGAAGATTGAAGATCCAGAAAGTTCTTTACGTAGATCCGTGTTGATAAATAATACAATGAAACGTCTACAAAAAGAAGCCAGAGAAGAAAAACTACAAAAACAACAATCAGTTGGCTTTAGATATTTTGCATCGGATTTCCTAAAAGACGATGTAGTTGAACCATTAAGATCGTCTGATCAACTAGCCGATATTACCAATTTGCCAGGTAAGAAAGAGGAAAACGAAGCGGCCCGCAGGGATACAAGAAAACGTTCATTGGATGATGTTGATGAAAGCGATGTACAAGCGGTGCTCAGCCAGTTTTATATGCCGTTAACGCCACGCATGTTAACATCAATAGATGAAGATGAAGATGAAATCAACGTAGTGGATTTGGATTCAACGGTTACAACGCCAGATCCGAAAAGGCCCAGGTTGGACGAACCGTCGGCCGCTGATCGACTGAAAGATCTAAGTTCTAGGGAAGATAATAATAGCAACAGTCTGAATAATAATAACAACAGGGTAAGGACTGATGCGAATTTCAGCTGTGGACATTCGTCTATGTTTAACGAACTGCAATCGGTAGTGTACCATAGTTTGATAGCGTCCTTAGAAACATAGCACACGTGATCCTCATATCCGAATCACAATCCGATACTGCCTTAGTTTTTTTTTTTTTTTTTAATTTATATAAATATCTTTCCTGTCTTTGAACCCACGATTTTTGATGTCCAAGGCCATTGTTTGTAATATCGATCCTAATTTATGAACTAGAATTTTTTATTTTATTATTATTTTTTACTTACTTCCATCCTTTATTATATTTTTTTTTATTGAAAATGACACAATACAAATGATTTATTAGTAATTTTAAATACAAATTATATTGTATGGTGTAACAGTTTTTTATAAAAAATGATAATTTTGGATATTAGTCAGTAGAAATGGAATTTTTAAACAATTTTGATGAGTGTATTTAAATATAATATTTTTGACTTGTTATTGTATAATAATACAAATTGTTGTACATATATTATATATATATAGTATATATTTGTATTATATTTAAGAGAAGAAGAAAAATATAAATTTTAAATAATTACAAATGATTGCAATTAATATAAAAAATTTGATTTTTTTTTTTATTATTATTTAAAGAAGAAAATATGCTGTAGGTAATTGAAGAATACGAACCTGTGTGCACGGTAAATTGTTCTTATTCCAATCTGTTGCACTGTAACTCCCTGCTATATATATAATTTTTATTTTTGACTTCTGCATTCACAAAGTAATAATGAAAATGAATAAATAAATTAAAAAAATCGTTTTAAATGAAGAATAAATATATGTACATTAAAGTAATATTGAAGTCAAAAATATTAAAGTAACTTTTTGTACATAGTACCTATAAATATATGTATAAACAAATTATAGGAACCCACTTTCGAGATGTATTATTTTTTAGAAAAATGTTGATTTTTTTTTATTTTTAATAAGTACACTCAGTACTTACAAAAAAAAAATGATAATATATAAAAAAGTATTTGAGTAAAAAAAAGAGATGTTTCAATTACATAAATAATTAAAATAAAATAAAAATCTGTATGTAAGGGGATACAAAACTTTTTATAATAAACGAAAGTACAAGAATAATGGAGTTAGAGCGGGATTTTATAAAAAAATTGAATGTAAATGTTTTTATATTTTTTTGGAGTTCAGTTTTGATTTGAGCACAGGTTAATACAGAATTTTTAGACGCGAACAAAATGGGGGGAAAATTGTTGAAGCAAAATCCTCGCGATGGGTGAACATGCGCTCAAAATCAGACGCTTTGGTTTTTAAAATGTTTTAAAAAGAATACAGTAGTATGCATAATCATCATCATTAAATTATTATTATTTTTTAAATTAGTATCATTTACCACAAATATTGTCAATACAGAAATAGTTCAGATAATAATAAATAAATAATATATTGTTATATATTTATTGCACAATTGAATGCTTTCTATTGAATAATGAAAGTTTGACCAATAAACGAAATTACGATTACAGAAAATAGAAAGAGATGCTGTTTAAGGGATGCCAACATTAGCATGCATTAATTTTTTTTTTTACTTATTAAAAAACTAAAATAACTGAATTTAAAAAAAAATAATACAAATAATTCAAATTCTCACTTTCAACAAAAAATCATATGTTTTAGAACAAAAAAATTTTTTGAAGTTTTCTCAGCATGGGGCTGGTACCTCGGCCCTCAATGTTGTTCCATACAAGACGCTGGCTATAAAAGCCTTGATTAAGATAAATAAATGCAATTAAAATGACATTTAATGGATTCAATAACATTAAAAAAAAAAGTGTGAAGTGTTCTAAATACAAAATAATGCTTTATGTGTGGGAAAAAACTACTAATGTGAGAATGGCATTATTTTAAGGATAAAGTACAGAACAAAAAGGAAAAATCCGTGCGGCCCTTTTTAAAAATAGAATTTTAAGCAAAAATAAATAACTTATTTTCCAAGTACGTATAAGAGGTGACGTAATTTTTATAGACCGATCAAAATTTATTGAACCACTCGACTATTGAGAAAAACTGGGCTATTTTAGTGCGGAAGAATACGAAAATCAATCAATGACTGGTGGACCGCCTAAAAAATAAAATACCTTGCATTGAGGTTCAAGAAATTTTAGTCGAATTGAAAAATTTGTTAAATTACTTTAAAAAGGATAAAAAGTATAATACACTAAAAAAAAGTTTGTTATTAACAGGTGTAGGATGGTTTTAACGTCTTTCCGAATAACGTCCATGTTTGTGTAATGATTATGTAATCCACGTAAAGAAAACTTCCGCTAAAAAAAAATCAGTTTTGAATTTTCTTGGAAGTTTAATCTTTGAATTTTGTGGGGGAAAAATACATGTTTCTTCTGCAACCGTGTAATAACGTGATATTTATTAAATCAAAAGTATCACAAATGAGAAAAAGCAAAAACAGGCGGTACTTTTTCTCACAAGTGGCGTTAGGTAATATTATCAAATTATTATTACAAGGTTGCACAAAATAAAATCTCCACAGCGATAGGTTTCCGTAAGAGTAAAAAAAATGTCCCCACAGATTGATAAAAAAACAAAAGCAGGCCAGCTGCCTTAAATGTTTGTACTTACAGGCCCACTTGAATTAAGAGAGAAAAAAAGTAAAAATCGGCCTATACCTGTTAATTCCTGTAATTATAACAAATAAAAAAAGTAAAAATAAACAAACAAAACTTGTTAGTTGTATTTTTTATTATTTTTACGTTGAACAACGACTTTATTTCTTTATTTTTTACAACGAAATCCTTATTTTTTTTTTTTGTATTCTGAAACGTATTTACTATCTTGGTATTCAAAAACCTTTTTGAGTCCCTCAAAACAAATGAGGAAAATTTTTTAAAGGAATTAAAAAAAAAAACGTAAATCTGTGATATGATTGCAATTCGCCTACAGTTATTATAATAATAATTTTAACATTTCTTTGTTTAATTTCCTTAATATGTAAGTAGATTATGTTTTAGATTTAATTAAAAGAACGGAAAACAAAAAAAAAAAGAGATTGGCTCTCTCTTATGCCAAATTCTCTCTTTAATAAATATCTCCCTCTCCCCATGTATTCATGATATCTAAATATTATAAATTTTTTTTTGTTTCTAATTACACAAATAAAAAGTTACGTGTGTGATAGACCCAAATTATAAAGAAAATTATTTTTATTTTCCTAAAGTAATAAAGTTTTTGTTGTTGAACATAATTTTTTTTTAAATTGTGAATATTATGTTTGTTTTTTTTATGTTAAATGTTTTGAATTTGGGTTGTTGCAAAATGATTATTTTTACCGAAGTAGGCAGAAAATTTGACGAAAAGATTAAGAATAATAAGTAAGGCCCATGTATACGAATAAACTCCATTCCTTACTAATCCACAAGTGCTAGTTTTGTACTCACAGTTTTCATTATTTCATATACTTCTAGTTAAGCATTTTTAATTTCAATTTTTACGTCTCAAAAAATCATAACTTCGGGAGCACTTACTACATGTTCACACACAATTCTGCCAATTACATTCATTAAATTTCCCTTTAGAAAATGTGTAAAAAATTGAAAACTATTATTTTAATTATTATTTTTGCAACAACCCTAACAATTTTTGAATTTTTTCAAAATGTTTGTTTTTTCTTTAAAAACAAAAATACAAGTGATAGTTTTCGTTGACGAACATTTTCTTTTTGTTCATTTTAAACTATTTTATTTATTTTTATAATTAGAAAAAAAGCTTTTTATCATTTATTTTTAAAAAAGAAAATAAAAAAAAGTTGTAAAATTATAAACAAAAAAAAAATAATTTTATACATATATATATATATAAATATTTTGTAAAATTGTATTATTTTTATTGTACCAAAAGTTTTTAATATCATGGTTACCGTCATTGTGTACAGTAATCCTTTTAATGACTTGTTTTTGTCTTCTTTTTTAAAAAATATTTTTTCTTTTTTTTTGTAAAGAATAATTATTGATTATGGGTGTGAGCGTATGTATGAGTGTGTGTGCGCCTATATTTATATAAAAAGCATATACACATCATTTATATATACATATATATATATAAATACAGTACACATATGTACATTAATTTTACATACCAGTTTTATGTTATTAAATATTAAAGTACCTGGAAAAAATTTAGATACATGACTTTTTTTTTTTTTTACCTCGTGAGTCTAATTTCAAATTTTCTTGTACATAATGGTTGAAATGCGTACTATTTAAAGTAATAGTTTGAACCCAATCGGAAAGATGATTGGAGAAATCATAAAAGTTTCGCAGAAAGAAAAAAATTTGGTGTGAAACCAAACCACGGTAATAATTGCCAGGTTTTCTTCAAATTTACAATTTTTACTAAATGATTACTTGTATTCAATATTTTTTGAGAGAAGATGTCTTTTCAGTCTCCCAGAAACTCTTTGAAATCATTATTCTCTGAAATAGTTTCTAACAAAAGTGGTAGCTCTCTGTGTGTATAGTTAGTGTACCAAACATGATGAAATCCGTTGGTATCTTCATTGGGAAAGTGGCGAAAAACGGAGAACTTTTCAGTAAGTAGCTTTGCCGGTCAATAAATTTAAAAATGATTTATATAAAAGTGTGTTGTTTATGTGTCTTGATGTGTGTAGCTCGTATACCAAGTTTAAAGAAAATTGTTTTAGCCTTTTTCTAGGATCTCACATAGTATAAAATTTATTCAGTAAAATTATACCGATTTTGACCTAAACCTTACTGTCGGGTTCTCTGTAGCACCTAACAAAATGTGAATTTTGAACTTGCTGCGATTTTTTATCTTAAGTTGTGCTGACCACTCAGATAACCACTTCCCAAAAACCACTTTTTCAGATCCAGGGGTTCACAAAACGTATATTTCAATTTGCTCTTATCGGTAAGAGAAAGTAAAAAGCCATAAAATGAAATAATAACTGAATTATTACAAACAATGAAATCGATTCTAGGTCTTACTATCGATTGATCATGAAAATATCTGAAGAAATGGGAACAAGTAAAAGTTGTTTGCATTTTCTTTTTTTTTTACTAGGAGATATGATATAGGAACATAATTAAAAAAATCATTTTTGTTTATTTAACAAATCGTTTTAAATCTGCAATTTTCGGAAAGCAACATCACTTTTTATAATTTCAATTTTGATGATTTAGTTTTAGGTTCGCTTTTTGGAGATAGTGTTAAGTTTTCGTTAGAATATATTTGTTGTGTAAGCTTCAATATAATTGAATTCTTATTTGGAAATAAATCAGTTACAACCAAAAAAACTAGTGAACTTAAGCTTTGGTCAAATGATAGGTACCTTTTTTTTGCTTAAAAATCATAAACAAATTTTAACTTTACTTTAAAAATCAATATTATAGGCAAGGAATTTATATGATAGACAAATAAATAAATGCATCTCAAATTAGTGAAAGTGCTTGTGGCGCAATGACCCTGATCGTTGTGGCGCAGCTAAAGTTAAGAAATGGAAAGCCGTTTCACTCACTTTACTATCAAGTTGGTTTTTAAAGTGTTCAATTTATTGTAGTCTAATTATTATTATATAAATTTCAATCATATTCTTCCACTTTATCAGTTTGTTTAATCTCTTGAGAGTTCAGTTTCATTATAGATGTAGCAATTTATTTAAAGATTGCATCAAAGCAATGTTTATTCTCAAACATATTGTGCAATCAAAATGACACATGTAAAATTGTTGACTTCTAGTGACGAACGTATATTTTCAAGGCTGCCTGAATTTCAGAAATGTAAATATATGTTTTTAAATAGATTATGTACCAGGCAAAAAACATTTTCGGAGTATATTGTTCCTTGATGACAAATAAAATCTCTGAGACTTTGACTGCAGCGTTATGCGAATTCTAACCATAATTTTGACAATAAAGATGGATGAGAATTCAATTCAAGCAATCACTAAGGCTATTGATGAAATTAGTACTTATTTTATTGTTACAGTATAATACATATAATGAATGGATCAATTGAAGTAAAAGTTTTTAAAACATTCGAAATGAATGCCACTATACTCCTCTTTCCAATCTGGCCATTCAGAATTGTCGGCTATTAATCTTTGTTTCTATGATTTAAGCCAGGATCTCCTAAGTTTTTGAAAAAATAAAACTACTCAGTTTTTTAAGAACACGAAATTTTATAAACTACTTAAAAACAATTATGTGAAATGAATTATTGATAATCAAAAATAAAACGCAAATTTCTCATATTCATCATAAATTATTATCATAATGTGAATGATGTAGTTATTTTGTTTGCAAAATCTCCTTAAATAGAGGTTAAATTTTGTAAACATCAATTGTAAGTAGCAATTTCAAGTGTTCATCAGGTAATTTTATATTTACTTTTTTCATCAAAATTTATTTTGATTTATCATATTTTATTCTCGAAAAAGTTTTTAGCAGAGATACATTTGTGGGGTACTTGATATTAATAATAGTCAATTAATAACAAGTAGTCACTTACATTTAAACACAAAATACAATATAGTAAGAACCACAACATGAAACGTTACGTCTATTCTCCCGGTTTTGTAACTGAACCTTCCTATTGTTGTCCCTCTGTCAATAATGCCACTACATATATCCCGTTGGCAGTGAAAAAAAAAGGTTTGAACAGTAGAGATTGATGATGAAAACAAAAAATGAAATACAAGTAGTAATAATAAAAACATGAACAATTACGATAGCAACTAATAGAAATTAAAATAATTCAAAATAATAATGTTTGTTATAATAAAAGTCACAAAAACTTGGAAGGAAAACGAACCACTCTGGCAATACGTGTCGTTGAAGTCTTTGGAAGTTCTTTAAAGTTTTATTGGAGGACAAGTTATGGTTGTGAGGTAGTTGATCAGGTGATGGAAGATCCATAAAGTATGAGGAAAATCTTCTATATGACGGATGGGATTCCTGTCAGGTATTGTACGAAGATCGAGTGCGCAGTAGTCGCCGCAAGGACGCGACTGTCATTCTTCTTGGTGACTAGGTGAGAGGAGATGCCCAAGGGCTTTTTGAAGGTCTAGCAATACCCATGTATATTGTGGTCAATTTCCTTTTTGGCAATTAATAGTTTTTCGGTGCTAATCGTCGTGGTTTACTAAACACGGGCGGGCCACGGGAGGCGTGGATGTAATGTTGTGTTGAATGTTTAATTTCTTTGGGACAGCCATCAGGCCTACTGAGAGAGGAAATTCTACTAATAAGAGGTGGTAAATTGTAGAACCAATGGATTTAATTTGAGCACTTGGAAGATCTGGAGCAGAACAGCCTTGAACACCCAGTTTGGTGGTATTATCCACGAGTTTTCTATTGCGAATATCAGCCAACAATTCAAAATGAGCTAAAAAATCAGCACCCATTGGCCACAACAAATCGCCATTTAAATTCTCTTCGAAGACCAAAGTTCAAGGGTGGTGGATAACACATAGGTAGTGAAACTGATCCATGCAGCGTAAAAGTTGTAAGCGCTGCGATTGCGTTTGAAAGAACATCGATATACACTGACGTCTGAACCTGTATTAATTAAGAATAATTTGTTGGTAGTTAAATCTTTGAGAAGGCGGATGGATGAAGAGCCCATGACACTAGCCGCCTCTAGCGATGGGCTAGAGAGTTTTCTTCACATACAAATGTGCAAGGAAGCTGTCCTTTTGTAGCTTTATCTTTAAATTTTGTGTGTTACCAACATAAGGCAGGTTTTACATTACTAGAAGTATTAGTTTGACGCGATTTAGACTGAAATCTACCTCTCCTGTAATTGCGATTATTCTTTAATCTCTGTACTTCGTTAGTTAATTTAGAAAGCTGTTCAATTAAATCATTTAATACTGGAGCTATATCAGAATTAAGAGAAGCATGTGTGCTGTTATAATTAATATCTAAAGTAGGTGATGATGGAGCACTGCATTTTGATATGGCAAAACAACCTGCTGCTGAGGGTATTTCTAATATTCTGTCGGCCATGACGGAATAATTGATCTAATGCATCGGAACTGATTGATAATATTTGTAGAACACGCGGAGAAAGGCGTTGAAGCCATAAAGTTTTAAATAACTCATCTGACGTAGAAAAAACGTTATAATAGAAAAAAGTGGCAAGTTCGCGCATCTGGCATAAAAAATATGACGGTCTCTTATCACCGGGCTAGAATTGTCTAGCCCGCCAGTCAGCTGTTTAATTTTTTACGATTGAATATCTGCAAATCTCTCTATAAGTCTCTTTTTTAATGCGTCATATTTATTTGAAACTGGAGGTGATAATGATCATCACTAACTTGTGATAGATAATATACTACAGACGAATAATAACTTGTAAATACTATCTACAGACTCTTAATAATATCTATAGACTTGTAATTATCTATAGACGAAACAACTATCAAATTTGGTTTGGTCAGTTTAATGCCACCATTCCATCATATTTATTTGAAACTGGAGGTGATAATGATCATCACTAACTTGTGATAGATAATATACTACAGACGAATAATAACTTGTAAATACTATCTACAGACTCTTAATAATATCTATAGACTTGTAAATTATCTATAGACGAAACAACTATCAAATTTGGTTTGGTCAGTTTAATGCCACCATTCTGAAATCGGGCTTCTAATTGTGCGAACCAAAGAGAGGGATTAGATTTCCAGAATAATGGTAGTTTAACAGCCACTCGAGCTACCTCTTGACTTATTAAAGGACGGAGGATTCTTACTTTCTTCATCGGACATTTTCGTTTAAAAAAATTAATAATTCAATTGTTAAGAACAGATATCGATTTCTATATTGGAGAATAAAAATTGAATAAACAAGTACTTACGATGAGTGTTTCTTCAAATATTGTTACAACTTACAATATTCAAAGTTCATTTGATGTAAAGTTATAATTTATAAAAATGATAAGTTATAATTAATTTGTAGTTAAGTAGCTGATCTCGGGGGTTAACAATTGTGGGGTACTTGATATTAATAATAGTCAATTAATAAAAATAGTCACTTATATTTAAACACAAAATACAAGATAGTATGAACCACAGCATAAAACGTAAACGTAAAGTCTATCTCCCGGTTTTGTAACTTAACCTCTTAGTTAACTGTAACCTTCCTATTGTTGTCCCTCTGTCAATAATGCCACTACACCTTCTTCTAGTAATAGATGTTTTTTTTTCTTGGCATTAACTAGCGCCATAGCCAAAACGAATTTTAGAAATATATATTCCTGCTCTATAGCACCAAGCTATAGATAAAATGGATATAAAACTACAAGCAAATTGCTTCAAAGATGGAAATTCCTCGATGTTCAAAACTTATTAAAAATTGATCAAGTTTCCTTTCTTATAATTATATTTCAGTAATAGATTAAATAATTTCCATTTGAAACTGACTTAGGACATTGATTTGACTGGATCGTTATTGATAACGTCACATTCAAAAATAGATTTTGCAACTGCCTGATTCCTGTGTACAGCCTCCAGATAAGCAAATCGCGTCTGGAAATTTTTGTTTCAAAACTGAAATGTCTGAATTTGCATGTAAGAAGGAAATTCTACTAGATTTTTTTTTTTAGACAATTCTGCAATAGCATGCCAAGTAGACACATGACCATTTTTCATCTGTCCTGCAAGAAGTATCAACTTCCTCTGAAGTGCCTTGAAATGAGCACAAAATTCAATTTCAAATCATAAAATCTAAGGTCACATAAAATCTAATTCCGGGCCGTAGTTTGGAGACCTCTGTTTTATGCTGCAATTTCCATTTTTAGCACGAAAATGGGATTTACGCTCTACGGTTCAGATAAATTTGGATTTTTTTTTTAAAGAACCGGATGATATGAAGTGTTAATTTCAAAACATTTGCCACCATCGACCGCTATCTATTAGGAAAAATGTAGATATTAACTATCATTAAACCAAACAATGCACGCTTTCTCGTGTCAAATTGTAGTACTTATTTGAATTGCAATACCTGCCGTACGTATAACAATACTATAAACTTCTGCAAGATTTTAGATAATCAACCTTAAGATTGTTTATTATAATTTTTTGGAATAGTAAATCTTTCCATTAATCATATATCACTTTAAGACGTTCTCCGTTTTGTAAATAGTACTTAATTTCATCTCAAACGATTATGTATTCTTTAATAAGACATTTTCATACCTCTTTACCTAAGCCGCATATCATTAAAATGTCTAGGCTGAGAGTAGTTGATAATAGTGAAATAGGAAAACTGGCGATGGCCGAAGGTAAACCACCAAAATGTATACACGTCTATACTAAGACAGGAGTAGGAACCATAGGTAAGTGAAGTTTATTGTAGACTTCTTATTGATTACAAAATAGTTGATTCCGTTATTTACATTGTTTTATTTTGGGCCATCTATGCAGGAGATAAAGTGTTGGTCGCTATACGCGGAGAGAAAAAGAAAGGTATTCTTGTTGGAGTGAAGAAACATCAACCGCCAAATATACCAAAGTTCGATACAAACAATATTGTACTTATTGATGACAATGGAACGCCACTTGGCACCAGAATTCATGTGCCAATTCCACATATCCTTAGAACAATTTTAAAAAAGAGAACTGTACCCAAAAAAGTTGATTACACTAAATTACTCTCTATAGCTACTAAATATGTATGACGTTAAGAAATTTGATTGAAAGCTGAAATATTGTAAATTTATTTTGTTAAATACATTTAAAAATGTTTAAAACTTATTCGAAGTTACATCACACCCGTATATTTTTTTGGGAAACGTTAGTGCAAAGCAGTCTATTTAATAATCGACTTAGGGAATCTTCAAGAGCATCGGACGATCTCTCTTTGTCAAATGCTCCTTCAACATCAAAGAAACACCCTAAAGCAGCTTCTGTGCAAAGCAGTCTCAGTCGATTTTCCTGTAGTATAAGCGTGTTGGATTGGATGTAGTGGAGAGAGCCCCCATCTTATTGCCATATTTAACTAAATCCTGTTGAGTGGTGATCAGATTTTTACAGTTTTGCATCTTCGTCTTTTCCATAAAAATTAACCTCTGGTACCATTGGTCATAAAAATTAACCTCTGGTACCATTGGTCATAAAAATTAACCTCTGGTACCATTGGTCATAAAAATTAACCTCTGGTACCATTGGTCTTACCAATGGTATAATCACTTCGTCATTTAATAAAGATTACAAAATAAATCACGAACATAGACGTGGCTGAGTCTGACCTATTCAAGAAAGTTTAACAGGAGGGCTTGGTTTGTTGGGTAATTACTTTCTGATTTTTTGTTTATAGTAAATTTCCAAGTGTTTAAAATTGATGTGATGAATAGTCTTCCAAAGAAAAGCTCTGGCTTCACAGCTTACTTTGGAGGATCCGAAACAGATCAGAATCAAGAAAAGAAACTTTAATAGAACAGGCTCAGATATTGTCCACCACATGGCGGATTCATTACTTATTCTTGATGTTACTTCAATTAAAATCGTCAAGGAAAAGGAAATTAAAAAACAAATACTTTTTCATAGATATTTTCTTTTCCACTTAGTTCTTGCTTATATCACAAAACATAGTTTTTTGGAAAATTTAATGTTGTTCAGTAGATTATGTATATGAAACTGCACACAATAAATAAAACATCTGACAAAGAAACTCGGAATATATTTTATAACTATATAATTTTCTATTCTACTATAATGTATTTTTATTTGATAAAAGTGTTAAATACTCTGAAATTATTTTTATTTCTTATTTATGTTTTTTGTGTGTCCTAAATGAAACTTCAAGAATACAAAATATTAAAATTTCTTTCACAAATTATAATAGCACTATCTACCAATTACATTAGTTTTGGGGGGAAAAACCTGCCTTATTTTTATAGTTTTGTGATTAAGCAAATAAATAGATACTTTTTTTGGCAGTGTCTAAACTTTTTTTATTTTTACATAGGATACATAGTATTATACATTTTCTCTACGATACACGAGGAAGGAATACTCTTGATTGTGCAAAGTATAAAATTAATTATAAATTGCTTATTTGTTTTTGGCATTTTCTTAATTTAATTATTTATATTGTCTACAATAACAATAGTGGCTATTCAGAACATACCTTCTGAGAGCCAAATATACTTGCAGACTAAAGCTGCAGTCATTGAACACCACTTCATAGTATGGTAAGTTATGGATTTAAATTCTTTCAGTAAGACGGAACACTTAAATGGGCACTGATATTGTACATATCTATGTCTGTAGGTGCCTGGAAACAAAGGCATTTTAATAATCACCAGTGCAAACAAGTATTATTTATCTGTATTTTAGTCAGCATTGCGGACCCATCCACTCATTCAACAAGTATTTTTTACCCATTGGAAATAAAACAAGGATCAGGAAAAATATAGTTTGCCACCAGAAAGAAAAATCTGTATCTAAAATGCGCAAAAGAAATAATTCAAGATATAAAGTTGTGATTATTTGACCATACTATGAAAGTGAAAGATGGTAAGATTGCCATACTTCAGAAATAAAAATACTCCCGGACTAATCTGGGAAGAATGAAAGAAGAGTGTCAATTGCCAATAAAAGGAAGAAAGCTTGGTGAAACCTGAAAACATGGAGAAAAGGGAATGAAGAAGGAGATGACTTTTAAAAAACAAATTCAGTTAATATTAATAAAATCAGTAAAATTATAATTATTTTAAATTAAACAAAATTTTATAATTAAAAAACAAAATAAATAAAATTAATGGCAAAAAACTGAAAGTCATTTAACAAAGTCACACTTTGCGAGAAAATTGTTAAGAAATGTTTTGAAGAAAATCGCGACGGAACAAACAAAAACATTCAGTAAAGTCGTTCAGGGAACGGATTAGCTCAGTGGTAGTGTGCTGGGCCTAGCATATCAGAGGACCCGGATTTGTGATTCCAGCAGTGCTGTCCCTAAGATTTTTTCTTCCTAGGATACTCTTCAACTCACACAATCCGGTGATGAGCAGTGGACTGAGAAGGCTCCGGGCAAAAATGACTATGACAGTGGACGCGCCTCCAATTACAAAAAAAAAGTGCTTAGGTTAACGAATTTTGACCCAAATCTTTGCGTCTGATGCGATGGTTTCAATTTTTTGTTTTTAGTTTGTTCTCATAAAAAGGTGACACCTCCTTCTTTATCAGAAGTCTTTAAAGCTTGTAATTCCAGTGAAAACGCAGTTTGGAAAATTTGCTACCATCGCAATACTTCCTCTTACAGCACTAATAGAAAGTGAAAAATTTGATGGGAAACTCTCTCATGACTTTGTCTTACTGAAATTTCATAGCTATAAATAATAATATTTCTTCAAACTTATAATCTTTATCTGGTATTTTATCCGTCGAAGCATGCATATTTCTCTTTTTTCTGACCGGTTTCGAATTTTCATCCATCGTCAGAGTAAATTTATCAAGTTTATGTAGAGAGTTTACTTCTACATAATGTTTCTGTTACACACTGTTCTTACTGGCTTGTTTATTTATGTATTTACTTATAATCTTTACGAAATATTTAGTTATTTCCAGTTTTATATTGTGGAAGAATCTATATTAATAAAACTCGTTTTTTTTGAGAAAAGGCTGAAATTCTAGCTACCACAGAAGCCCTTTAGAATCGATTTTCTGAAAAAAGTGATAGGTCTATATATGTATAGTTAGTATACCAAGTTTAACGAAACCAGACAGGGTCTTTATGAAGAAAATCGCAAAAAAGTAAACAAAGTGTTCAATAAAATCGCACTTCCGACTTTTTCAAACTCGGAATTTTGGCAACACATTTACTTCTAACTAATATAGATGACGAAATCGTATAATAACTGAAATGGCTCTTTGGAGGAAAGCATTATCCATTCCTTCGTCTAAAACGCACCGTAAATGAATTTTCCCAGAATTATTACAAATAAAAATCGAAGACCTAAGTGTACATACATAGGGTACGTATAAAGTTTAAAGAAAACCACAAAACAAAATTGGAAAACTACTTCTGTAAAATAGTATTTCCGATTGACCGAAAGCACTTAAACGAAATATCAAGTTCGACTTTTGCAATTTTTCGTTTTTGAGTTTGTTGAAAACACACACAGACCACTTTCTAAAAAACATTATTTTGGTCTTGGAAGCCGAACGTGTATTTTCGTTGAAAACTTGGATATCGAAAATTTGAGTTTTGTGACCTGTCTTCGATATCTTCCTTTATTATTTTCGGGATACTGAGTTTATTAGAGATAGCCAGTGGGTTGAAGATGCATTGCATCCCATGAAAGGATCTAGTCTGCTATAGGGCATCACTTTTGGCAGAATATGGTCAGCACGTTGTAGACAGGCAGCATCTTGTTTCAGACAATCGTCATCAGGGACTACGTGATCCTATTTTTGATTGGTAACACCGTTGGAGTTTCAAAATGTGTCAAAAGAACGCAAGGCTAAGCTGCCTTGTAAAGCCTCCCGCGGTTCTGAATAATATGTTTTTGTTTTTCTTTTAGAAGTTAGAAGCCTATCTATATCACTTAAAAACTCGGAGAAATTTACTAAATTTATGACTCGATCGAGGAAAAGTGTGTGTGGCAACAATATTATTAATCCTTTGTTTGTGTTAGGGCCGCAGATTCTCAATTATTCGTTCTAATAAATGAAGAAGAGTGAATGGTCACTTCTTCGTTTTAATTTTAATTTTTCTTCTCTACAAAATTCTCAATTCAAAAAACTCATTTTAATGATTAGAATAGATCGATTTTAATTATGATGGGTTTTGGACATTATTTTCAATATTCTATTAAAATGATACACATTATTAGGATGACATATACAAATATAAATTAAAACGTTAAAATTTGTATAGCAACAAATTGGACAATTCTCAATAGTTCATAAATTTTATATGGAGATTTTAAAAATCTGTCCACAATTATTACAGTATAAGATTGACTAATTGAATGTTGTACTAAATTCATTGGGGTAAAGTCAAAAATTTAAAATTGAAATTTTCCTAAAAAAAAAAAAACAACAAACTTTGTCATGAATTCTACAAAATTAGGCCAAATTCAGACGTAACCATATTTTACACCGTGTAAAAGTCATTGCTGTTCTCAAATTATGGAGACTGAATGAAGAATAGATATTCAACTCAAAAAATTATCCGCCAAACCCGAGTTAAAACGGTATTAAATAATACCCTTGCTTGTTAAGAAGGGTAGAAACTAAATGCAGCAATATTTTACCTCAATTTGATATTCCTAGTTTAAAATTAGAAAATTAATTCTTATTAGCACGAATTTATCGGTACCTAGATAACGGAATAATATGCGTCCTAAGTATATGTTATTTTTTTACATTATATAAAATAGATTACGTCTGTAGCAAACCTAATTGTGAGCTATTAACTAATAGATAAAAAAAAAATTTGAAAGTAACACTACAAATTTTAGCTATTGATAAATTCTACATATAATTTTTCAGTAACAACTACTTTTCATTAGTAATTGTTCAGTAACTCAGTAGTGTTGTTGACAGAACGACTAACTTTTTTGTGTCATTAGAAATGTTGTAGTAAAACAATCAAAGAATATCCATATTTCTACGTAATCAATATTTGAAAATAGTTCTTCAAGTTTTACCTGATTAGTATCGAAAAACATGAATACTAGAAAAAATAAATTAAATTCTTGATTTTAACAAAAAACAAAAATAAATAAATAAAATCTTTGCTTTTATAACTAGATAGTAATCATATATGAGGGTCTTTCAATATATAAAGAGACAAAGAATGAAAATCGATACTTCCAAAATTATAAGTTGGCACAGTTTAAAACAGCTGTTTCCTATTCGAGTTTATGCGCTTGTATTATTCACCAAAGTCGTCTAGAAATCTACATTTTGGAAAAATAGCGGTGTTAAGATTTCTGGTTCTAAGAGAATGAAACCAGCTGAAATTTACTTCCCGGATACGCTATAAATTATATTGTATCACGTTCTTAACTTCTTACAAGTGGGTTGATCAATTCATAAATAGTCGAACAAGTAGTGAGATTGATTTGTAATCTGCGCAATTACCTTTCGAGGTTTCAATGCATCACTTGAAACTTGCAATCACACTGTGTATTCAACATGGCGGACGAATTACGCCGAGGAAATTGCTAAAAAATGTATTGATTATGTGGTTTCAAGTTTCATAGGTAAAAAGAAATGAAGACAAATGCGCAAAGCTGGCTGTATGCCACAATTCAAGATAAAGAATTTTTGGTATTAGTGCTTCAACATAGCGTACATATACTAACATCCCTCCCAATCACTACCCTTTGTAGGAGCATCAATTCAATTCCTATGCTGTTCGATTAGTTTGCAAATCGATAAATGAAATTCTCCAAATACATTATTTACATTTATTGCTTTTTTTTTGCGCCCCTTTCGAAGCAACCGGATACCCGTTGGCCTCTAATTGCTGGATTCCTACTGCACTTTCTTTTAACGAACTTAGCCTCGTCTGTTTCAACAGTTATTGCCAAAACGCCCATTGTATAATTTCTATTGAGCATTATAGTTATGCATATCTCACGATAGAAGTTTCTCCAATCAGCAAGACCCAAATCCTGGAACGTACACTCAAAATATTGAGCGTACGTGGCGCAACATAAGGAATGGTACCGTGCACTGGCAGGCAGGAAGACCATTTTAACGGACACCTCGCGGAATTCCACTGGTACACCTGACTTCAATTAGAGCCTCCATCTTTTTCTACGAGATAAGCTTCCGGGTAACCCACACAGTGTTTCATCAATGTGCATGAAAGTAACGAGTGAATGATTTTCCTTTTTTTTTAATGTATATTCATTCACAACTAATAATAAGTTTTGCAGATTAAGGTGTCATAATATGACTAATTCATGAGAAATTTGAATAATTAATAAAAAATTAACGCAAGCATAAACTCATTTTACCCGGTAATCACTCATGTTTAGGAAGAAAACGAAGCGCGCCGTACAACCACATACCGCTAGGTGGGTGGAAACTGTTGCAACACTACAAAATGAGAGAAATCAGTCTGTTATTAATACAGAAATGTATTAGATAAAATATCAATGTGCTGTGATAGGCGAGGTAAGTGGTTAGAAGGGGAGTACTTGGGAAGGGATTTTGGACCCATCATACAGCATTAATACGGAATTTTTTTATGACGTAGAAAAAAAAAACTGTAGAATGATGGGACGGACAATCAGGGAAGTGTCATAACAGTAATGTAATGCCTATTTTTTCAGACGGCTTAACGTCCAACTACCATATTAGGTGTCGTTGACAGGGGCGAAAGGTACTTAACTAATTACATTTTGTAACCAATATATAAACTTTAGCAATTATACGCAAGACTCGAACTGCAAACCTCCCAGTTACAATTCTATACTCATAAACCACTCACCAACACCCTCCCCACAATTAGATGGGTCGAAAAAAAGGTAAATTAAGAGATTCATTTCATATACCACATTGAAACTATATCATTTGACTTTTTACTTATTGAAAGACGCTCACCATTGAGAACTTTACAAACAAACAAAAAGAAACAGTATTATTGCCTCTCGATTATGTTGTTAATTCTTATTATTTCCATTTTTTCAGGTTGGGTTTGCTTTTTACTATTTTGTAAATATAATAGATTTCCTATAAAGGTGATGGGGTGTAAAATCATGTACTCCCCAATAATGGGCATCAAGCCAATCAATTCAGACTTTACACAATTATCTAGAAGAATTGTATCATTTCAAATAACAAAAAAAAATATTAAAAAAATTATAAATGAAAAAGGTTTGTGCCGTAATAAATAGAATTAAAAAGAAGATTTAAAACAATAAAAAAACTTTAACCATAAAGTAAATTAATAAAAAACATCTTCTATTCAAAATCAGTCCACAAGATGGTTATTATTGGTGAATTACTCTTTTTTTCTCCTAATTTGTATACAAAAAGGAAGACGTTTAATTTTTTCAAAGAAAAAGTTCAAAGTTTGAAGAAGTTCAAAATTTAATTACTGTTGGAATATAATTTTATTTTCATTATAATCAAATATATATAGGTATATAAAAAATCGAAATATGTTCATTTTTATAACACTTATTACAAAACATCATCTAATTAATTCCACTGTAAGATGGCACAAAAACAGAAAAAGGAAACACAAAAAATATTTATATATATTTTTTCTTTTAAATAATAATAACAACTGCCTTCCCTAAATAAACAAACAGAACGAAAGAAACCTAAAATAGTAATAATAATAATAATAATAATAGAACTTTTCTGATTATTTTACAATATTAAATATAAACACAACCTTCTTGAGTATCTTCATTAAAAGGGATGGAATCTTTTTATTGTTAATTTTTGTTTGTTATTATTATTAATTTTTTTTTAAATAATATTGAAATCTAAAAAAATAAAATAATAATTAAAAAATATAATTACTTAGTTTTTAAAAATCCGAATGAAATGAAACCTAACCTAACTGGATTTATGTCCAGTATATCTTTGTTGTTTGTATGATGCATCTCCCATAATGACATCATTACCAACTAGTCCTTTCAATACTAATTCAGTTTCTCCCATTTCTACATCTGCAATAAAAAAAAAAGTTTAATTACATTTATTAACCGCCAAAATATATTTGAAGCAAAAATCATAACTCAATAAAAAATTTGCAGAATTCTAAAAAACAATTCTGCTGACAAGTTTATTTCTAAAAGTTACAGGCTTAAGCTTAAAGACAGTTCATGCCGTTTTCGAGAAAAGTAATCTGTAAATTCGCACTTCCGGTAGATCGAGTTTTCTTCAAACTTGGAACACTAGTTACGCTAGACCTAGATATCTAGACTACTAGTGTTCATTAACTGCACGATACTGACAGCGATGAGTAAATTCTACTCCAACCATGTAACTTAGTACTTTTTTATTTCAATTTTTTTAATTAACAAGAAATAATGAAGACAATCTAATTCTATAATTTTATTATGAGAATCCAATTATATTTAGAATATAGAAATCTATAAATGCAAATTAAAAAATCTTAAATGGTGTTCACTTGAAATTAAAGATGTCTTAAAAAAAAAAAATATATATATGTATATATTAAAAAATTATTCATTTTTTTATTCTCTTTCTACAAATTCTTAAATACATTTTATTTAATCAGCACATTGCAAAGAATATGTTGTAATATATCTCCCTTTCGAGTAGTGACAAAAGGCACAGTATTTTCTTGGACCTTTCTGTCGTGCTAAACATGCAGATGGCACTGGTTCTTTTAGATCTAGCGTAATGATTGACCTAAGCTGAGTGCTAATTTTAGGCAAAGCTCTGTCTTGGCCAAGTCTCGGTTAGTTCTGTGTGCATATTCTGTTTTGCATATACTCCTAACGTGACATCGGCTTCAAGCTATCATTATTGGAGCAACAGAAATTACTAACGTATATAATATAAGAATTAATGGCTGCAATATTCATCATATTATAAATGAAGCATAAAGGCCAACAGTTTGTTTTTCGTCAACAATTCATATTTTGACACATTTGGTCAAATGAGTCCACACCTCCTTTTGTAGCATTATAACTCATCATTATAGCTCATAATCATTTCTGGTTTTCCAGATTCTGTATTTACTGCTGCTTCTTCATGCAAACATGAAACTAGTGTAACTAATTTATTGGGTTTTGCCTTGAAAGATACACAGTCATTTCTTTATGAAATAAAAATATGCACGAACCTGTATTTCTATTTCTGTATTTTATGTTTACAAATTCGGATGGGAGTTCTCTTTTGTTTTTTTTAAAGTGTTCCCACTACGGTGAGTCTTTCGCCCATAAGTTCTGATACTAATGGTATACTTACGAACCAATTATGTCTGTTCGTTCCTTCGATTGTGGATATCAATTTTTTTACAAAAAAAAAATCGGCAGCTGTGGACCTTTGAGGTACACTAAGTATGGCATTGCATCAATCACGTATTTATTGCGTTATCACACATCATGACTATTTTTATGCCATATTTGTTTGGTTTAGATGGTATATACATCCTGAAAGGACATCGTCCACGGAAACCAACTAGCTGTTCGTCTATTGTGACATACCCACTCGGTGTATAATTATATGACAACTATGAATTAAAATTTCCCAAATTTCGGACACAGCTGCCAACAATCTTTTTTTTTTTTCTTCTCTGGTGTTCTTATTATCAAATCTCAAGCAACTAATGAGAAAGTTGAAACGCCGTTTTGAAAAACAAGCGCGGTTCCTATTTCTGCAAAAGAGGTAGTGAATAACAGTTCGGTGGTCAAATGATTGTTTTTCATAGCTGCAGACGGAAGCACTGTTCCTAACAGAGCATCTACTCATCAAATTTCATGTGTTCCACCGTACCTTCTTGGTTGGCATATTTCATTTTTCTTCGAGCTATTTCTGAGTTTGTGTCAAGTAAAATTTGATTTTATCCCTTCAGTTAAATTTAAACATTTAACAGGATCATAAACCTTTTTAGGACGAAGAAGTTGGCCCAGATCGAAAGTTAATATTTTTTTGTTGTGAATTTTGGACGTGCCTGACTTTTGTTTTGTTCTCCAAACAAATCCGTTTTCCCTTCAAAATCTACTATCAAGTTTTTATTTGATTCTGATTTTTCAGCTGATGATTTTCGTATGTTTTTTTTTGTCAAGAGCTTTTTCTAGAAACTGTCTTTAGTTTTCGAAATTTCTTTTATAATAGATTTTTCGATTCCTTCTTCTTTGGGTATGTATTCCGGTTCTTCGTCAGATAAATCCTCTTCTTTATGTTCTCTTCTCTCCTCTTCTTTATGATCGCTATATTCGTAATTTGACATTGGTTGTGAAAGAAGAGCAAAAATCTCATCTGGATCTGTTACAATTCTATTTGGGTCCATAATCTGAACAATTTTAAAAAGTTATATTTAATTTTTAAGAAACAACTAAAATACTGGAAAAAATAAATAATGAAGAAAAAACAACATAAAGAGTAAAAAAATTGTCATGAAAATATTGCGCATTTAGTAGCATAAGAAAGAAATGAAATACTAACCAAAAATATTCTTAATTTAGTAGGGATGAGTCGAAAGTACTCACTACTTTTTACTAAAATAATTATCATTTCTGTCTTAACGCGAGAAACAAAACACCTTTTGAACAACAAATTCACAACTAAATGAAGGCTGCATTAAAGTTATAACCTCTAGATTTAAAATATCCCAAGACTTAAAATAAGTTAACAAGTGAGTAAATTTTACTCACCCCAGCAGTTTAGTCACTTTTTGAGGAAAAGTTCAACGAAACAGCTTCTCTAAAGAATTCAATTTTTTTTAAAGAAAAAAACTATGTAATAATAGTGATTAGGGCTTTATGTTTACCGTCAATATGCGAAATTTAAAGAAAATCATTAGAGCCGTTTACAAGGCTAAAGACAAAAAAACAAGCAGAAAATTCGCACCTCTAGTTGCCGGATTTCGTTTGAAATCCTAATGTCGATTATGTTACCCAAACCAAAGAACAAGTTTGAGCTTTCTGCGATTTTTAGTTTTTGAAATATTTTTTCTTACCTAGGAGACAACTTAAAATAAATACATATTTCCGGTAGAACTCATTTCAAAAATTTGACACGATCATATAATTCTATCACTCTACAGCAAGTAAGTTCAGTTTTCCTTTTTCCTCTTGAACAGGCTTTTTTCTCTTAAAATGCCGAAATAAAGTATTAGTTATATTTTAAGAAATTGGTAAATACTTTTCAAAGCTTTGCAGTATACAAATGAGCTGACTTATTCATTTTAATGTTCTTGACATAAGGCCAGAACAGGAGTGGAGAATTATTTGATTCACATCAGATTTTTTTTTTTTTATTAAGTTCAATCCTTAGTACTAGGATATTGAAAATAATCAATACAATAATTCGTAACAACAATCAACTTAGATAAGAAAAATTAATTATAAAAAACATATATGGAGATTTTAAAGCAATTTTTTTTATAATTACCTGTAGTAACGTTTTGAGTATTTGGCGGCGTTCTACGCCTTCTTTTAATGTCGCCCAGACTGCTAAATCTGGTCATTGCAACAGGCTCACCGCGCACAGTATTGCTGAAAAATAAGTTCATTTACATACCGGGTGTTACAGAATTGCATGCCACTATTTTAGTTATGTGTTTTGTAGCAAAAAATAAACATAAAAGTTCATATAAACATATGTTTTAAATCAATTTATTACAGAGATATTGAAGGTTAAAGATGTATTTATTTGAATTCCAAAAGTATAATACTAACAATTGCATATCGTAATTAACAATTGCATTCGTTTATTTGTTTGACAGTTAGTATTAAACACTGTTTGTGTAAGTTCTGTGCGTGTGACTGAATACTGTGAAACAGTATTTTGTGTATTGCCACGGGAGACACACAAATTTGTTCACTTTTTCAGAACTAACTGACATGCTTTTAACTTATGGCGAGGTACATAAAAATGGTGTTGCTGCTGTTCGAAGATATGAAAAATTTCCCCACCGAAGAATACTAAATCGTAAAACGCTTGAAGCGCTGAAAGACGTCTTAGGGAAAATGGCGCACTAAAGCCTGTACGAGTAAACGCCGGTCAACAAAGATTTCGGCGAACTGCAAACGTTGAAGAAGAATTACTGGAAGGTGTTCAGTTACCTCCTAGTACTAGCACCAGAAGATTGTCACTTCGTTTCGATGTTTCCTCTACCGTTGTATGGCGAACATTGCGGAACAACATTGCATCTATTTCACATTACGCATGCGCATGATTTGTTACAACAGATTATAGCAACCGCAGAACTTTCTCCCAGTGGTTAATTCAACAATACACACGACATCCTTACTTCCTAAGCTTCTGGTTACAGATGAGTCTTGCTTTAGAAATGAGATTACTAATTTTCGAAACACCCATACTTGGGACGAAGAAACCCTCATATGACTGCTAATACACATTACCAACATACCTTTTCATTAAATGTCTGCTGTGGTCTTCTTGGCGGCCCTTTTTTTGCCACAAGGATTTCAGGAATATCATATTTGCATTTTTTGCAAAATAATCTTTATGAGCTTCTAGAAGATATTCCGCTCGCCAATAGGCAAAGGCTTCGGCTTATGCATGACGGTGCTCCAGCTCACTATTCTCACTGTGACTGATTATTTAAACGCAACATATGGTAACCGATGGGTTGGTCGAAACGGATCTGTTGAATGACCACCACGATCTCCCGATCTAACGCCGTTAGATTATTTTCTGTGTGTGGGGCTGGATGAAGTCTATGGTTTATTTTACGTCTGTTGGCACGCAAGAAGAGCTAAGGAAGTGGATCGTAGAGGCCGCAGCGACTGTCAAGCATCGTCCTGATGCTATAAGAAGTGCCAAAGCTGATGGATTCGTCGTGCTGAATACTGAATGTCAACAAAACGGTAGCCACTTTTAACAGTTACTTTGAATTATTGTGCTGATAAATAAATATCTTTATGCCCCAATCTCTGTAATAAATTGATTTAAAACACATGTATATTATTTTAACTTGTATGTTTATTTTTTGTTACAGAACACATACCTAAAACAGTTTCAACGTGCAATTCTGAAACACCCGGTATAAGTAAAAAAAAGTAAAGTGTATGCATTATTTTGCCGTTTAATGTTTTATCTTTCCGCTTAAACCAAGGTTAGATTATTAAAAATCTGGTTAGAAAGCTTCACACAACTTTCTCTTATCGCAGTTGACAAAAAAGGTAACTGACAAATTTTCTTCAAACTTATAATTTTTTCTAAATGTTTGTCCTCAGTTTCATTTCACTAGAAGAATGTAAACTTAATCAAATTACTTTGATCTTTTAGGTTTCCGAGGGCATTTTCATGAAAAACTCTTGAGTTTCCGGGTTGAGACCGCGTCAGTGGTTTGCTAAATACCGACGTTTCGCCCATGTTGCAATGAGCCTCTTCACCAAGGATTTTTCAAGATTACTTTTTTGAGGAAAGCGTGACCTCTTCCCGCACCCCAAAACCAACTTCTCTAAAATGAACTTCTCGGAAAAAAATTTCAAACAAAAGTGATAGATCTCTATATTCAATATATACTAAATTTAATAAAATTCGTAAGAAAATCGCATAAAACTGAAAAAACTTCAGTAAAAATGCACTTCCAGTTTACTAATTTCTTGAGTATCTCTCTCTCATTTTATCAATTTGCTCTTTATATGTGTAGTTCACATTCCTACTTTAAAGAAAATCATTGAAGCCGTTTAATAAAAATAGCAGAAAACTGAAAAACACTGTAAACGCACTTCCGACCAATCGAATTTCTTCAAACTCGGAATTTCGGCAACATATTTAACTAATTAATATTATTTAGATCATAGAATTGTGTAATCAACTAAAATAGCACTTTGAAAGAAAACATAACCCCACCCTTTCCCAAAAAGCCCCCCCCAAATGACTTTACTCGGAGAATGTTGCAAATAAAAGTTATAGCTCTTTAAATATCTAGTTCACATGATGTTTTCGAGAAAATAGCAAAAACTGAAAAATCCATTCAATAAAGTGGTACTTTCGGTTGACTGATTTTGTTCAAAACCTTATTGTCGGGATCCATGCTAGCATTTAAACTAATTATCAAGTTTGAACTTTCCGAGATTTTCCCTTTTTGAGGTATGCTGGCCACACACACACACACACTGGTCATTTGCTTAAAAACCACTTTTTTGGACTGGGGACCTCAACACGTGTTTCCGATAAAAACTCGATATAGAAAATTTGATATGATCGCAATACTTCCTCCAACAGCACTTAGAGAACGGAAAAATATTATACTAAAATAAATGATTCAATTTTTCTCTGTCATAATCTCAGATACTGTCAAGATATTACAGATGCGGCCACCTATTCAACTTTTATAACAATTTTAAGGCCCAGAAAACGACCTCCTCATCGCGTCTGCCCCTTGCTTTGCTTTTATCATCTAATATGTGCAAAAAGCAAGATGATCTGCCAGTGAAGTTTCATAGTTGTTAAGACTCTAGAATTTTACAGTGAAGGAAGAAGAAGAAAAACTTTATATAAGAATCTAGTTTACCTAGTTTTAGTAAGTATTGGACAAGTTAAACCTCTATGACGATGATGTTCAGACAGTTGCATATCCAGTGAATAGAGGTCCGCCAAATGGCCTAACTGATGACGTTCATATTCCTTCATTGGATGCAACCTGTAACAGAAATTGATAAAATTAAATAATAATTTGATCAAAATCAAATATTTGTCAAGTTAATTTTATTAACAAAAAAATAACATTTGAAATTATTTTCCAAACAGTCAAAACAAATTTCAGTTGCTTGTAGGTTTTCCTGCCCAAATAAGAATGTCAAACTTTTATAGTAGGACGTAAACTTCTACGCAACTATTGTTCAGCTTACTTTTTTTGCAATTATACTTGAAAATATTGTGAAAGATGACGATTACGTTTCTGTTAAGAATTCAGACGAAAGTGTTTTAACGTGGAATACGTTTTTTAGCAGACCACTATTTGGTAAAAGGCGAATTTTTTCTTAGAATAAAAACCAAACGAACGTTTTCTCATATTAAGGTAATCGGTGGGGGGTAGTGGGGCGGGGGAGGTAAAACGTATTCTACGCATGATGACATCTATGACAGGTACCGTTCAATTTTATGTTTTTTAAATCTCACATAGGATGCCAGTTAATTTAAGAAATGCACTCCACATCAGGACGGACAAAAAAAGCATATTCTGATAAGTAAGACTAGTTAAGGGCAACAAACTGCGAAATTATTTCATTTAATATGGAGCATAAATGTTATTTTGCTGTGGAATTTTACTATGTGGAAGTTCTATTTCTGGAACAATATATATTGCTATTGATTGCTGCATAAAGCACACTTTTTAAACTACTCTTCTACATTGCATACTAAATTTGAGACCTTGAAGAAACAGATTAAAGTGAAAACTGAAGCGGAATCCAAAATCCTGCTTCTTTTTGTGGTCATCGACCGGTTTCGGGCGTTCGCCCGTCACCTGTATAAGAAAAAAAAGGTTTTTACAGGTTAACAGAATATCGCAAAAACGAATAGTCGCAGGAAGCTCAAACTTGGTATTCCGTTTAGGTACTACCACCACCGCATCAGACATGAAGATTTTCGGGCAAAATCCATTAACCGAAAGTGCGACTTTACTGAATGGTTTTTACAGTTTTTCTAGAAAACGACTCCGACGATTTTCTTTAAACTTTGTACGCTATCTACACATAAATATCTATCACTTTTATTTGGAACATTTTCCCAGGAAAATTGATTTTTTTGTGGAGTTCTGAGGAAACAGTAGCGTTATCTTTCCTTTAAAGTAACACTTGGTATAATATATGTTTTTTTCCACCTGCATAATATTAATATCTACTGGAAACATTGATGTAATTCCAATTTCAATTTCAACATACTAGCCTATAACTAAATAAAGAAACAACGGTGGAATTCCTATTTTAATTTTAACATACTATCCTACAACTATATAGGAATTCCAAATTTGAAGAAAATCGATTAATCGGAAGTGCGACTTTATAGGTTTTTGAATTTTTTGTAATTTTCTCGGCAGCGACTATAACAATTTCCTTTAACTTGGTATGCTACTTCACAGACTTTAATGTATTCACTTTTATTTGAAGGATTTATTTTAGGTAGTTGTGCGGAATTTGTTGCATTAACTTAAAATTTTATAAGGTAGTTGAGTTTGTGTTTTTAGAGCACTTTACTGGGCCATAGTATAATCATCACTTCTCTATCTGCCAAGATTAGGTTGTTGGTGCTTATCCCCATATTTTTATGTTAAAATTTAAGTTTATGAAAATTTGTGATTTTATATATAACTGTTGTATCACAAAGAGTAAGAGAAAGTTGTGTGGGTGTTTCACACCAGATTTTTTTGAATTGTAACGCTCAAGTGAGCTAATTACCTTTATCTAGAATATACATTACAAAATTAAAAAAAACAAAAAAAAAAAAACAGCTATTTCAACCAAACACATCTACACTGAAAAAAATCTGCTAGATATTTTAGAACAACCAAAGTTCTATTTCTCTAGTATGTTGTTCCAAAACAATGCTAATAAAAATTAAGGAAAATTAAAAATTACACATTTATATACACTAAAGAGCTAACATTCAAATTAGAAACTACAATTATAAAACATCGTAATTTTTGAAAAAAAAAATTAATAAATATGATTTAAAATAACAAGAAAGAAAAATCAATTCTGACCAGAGCCGGCCATTCGCTTGATTCAGCATACTCATGGCTACCACTGAACGCCTGGGAGCATCTGCTTTCTTCGCAAATTATGCAAAAACCTGCCAGTATAACCAGTTGAATGATCTTATACGTATTAAAAGATCACTATAATATACAGCTCTTTTTTTAAGTGCGAAATTCAAAGCCATGAACTTTGAAATTACCGCACACTATCTAACATTATAAATTTTGCCAAGCTGTCATTGAAATTCCCCGAAAATAACTTAGAAATTTCCTGTAATTAATAAAGTAATTTACCATTTGTAGCGCAATACTAAGTCTTCTATTCGTTAGTAATTTGTATTTCATGTATTTAAAAATTCCTATTTTCACTAATAAATAAATTATTGGTTTTACTTTTTTCCGCCTTGTTTGTTCTTGAAGTTATTACAAATATCTATCTATTGCACTTTAATTCAATCGAATTTCGATAACTAAATGCTGATCTTTGCAAATTATTTAAAATTATTCTAGTTTTGGGATTTTCATTATTTTTTAATAGAAGTTGAATGCATAACTGCTTGCTTGCAGAGGTATCTTAATGGCGAAGGTTCGGCAGTTCTTTTTTCTATAAGAGAGAGCACTTTTTTTAACTGTTAATATGTATGTTCGTTTCTGAAAGTCAGTTATTTTCTATATTTACTTCACGTCACATTACATTATGTAACCTGTGCATTGATGGCTACATTTATAGTGTCCTATGTGTATCCTAATTTATTTTAAATCAATTAGGCGCAATTTTTCTTTTCTCTTACTAGATAGTGCGAGCGCGTCAAATTTCCGATTCGACTTTTCACCGGAAATACATGTTTTGAGGGCACCAGAGTGATACATATAATAAAATATGGAATGGGTCCGCAATGTTGGATAACATCTGATACTTTATCCATGGTAGCATGCATAAATATGCTCTTATTCCTGACCGGTTTTGGAATTTTTATCCATCGTCACAGTAAATTTATCAAGTTCGTGTAGAGAATTTACCTCAATGTAATGTTTTTGTTACACACTACACTTGTTGACTTGTTGATTGTGTGTCAAATTTGCCATTAAGATACACACAATCAACAGGTAAACAAGTGTATTGTGTAACAGAAACATTACGTTGAAGTGAACTCTCTACACGAACTTGATATATTTACTCTAACGATGGATAAAAATCCGAAAATGAATAAACTTGAATACCGTTCCGTCATAAAATTCTTCGCTTTGGATGGTTTATAGCCAACAGAAATTCATCCAAAGTTGGTCAAAGTGTATAAGGAGTCTGTACCTTCGTTATCAACAGAAAAAAAACATGAGTAGCTAAGTTTAAACGTGGTCGATTGAAGATGACCCACGTGAAGTCGGCCAAAAATTGCAACTACGGAAGAAAATATCGAGAAGGTACACAATATTGTTCTAGAAAATCGACGATTAAGTATGAGTACATTCTCATACATGAGATAGCTAAGGCTGTAGGCATCTTAAAAGACAGGAAACGGCACATTTTGCACGAACAGCTCAGTATGAGAAAGCTTTGTGCAAGATAGATGCCGCATTTGTTAAATGCTGATCACAAACAAATGAGGAATCGAGTTTCTCATCAATGTCTGTGTCGTCTTCAGAAAAATACAATCGATTTTCTGCCTTGATTTGTTACGATGGATGAAACGTGGGTTGGTTCACCACTTTACACCTGAGTCAAAATAACAGTCCAAGCAGTGGGTAGAAGCCGGTGTCTTTGCACCGAAGAAAGCAAAGCAATTGCATCGGCTAGAAAGTTATGGCTAGTGTTACAAAGGGATTCTTTTTATTGACTACCTGCCAAAGAGTCAAACAATTAATGGGGAATACTACGCATATCTTCCTGATTAGCTAGATGAAAAAATTAGAGAGAAAAGGCCTGGTTTACAAAAGAAAAAATCCTCTTTCACCAGGTCAATGCACACCCACAAAGGCGCTTTGGCAGTGAATTGTTGGAACATCCTCCCTATTCGCCAGATTTGGCTCTTTGACTTTCATCTATTCCCAAACCTTAAGAAATTTGTGGTTGGAAAACGTTTTTGATCAAATGATCTACGCGGTGATAACAGCAGTAAATGGATATTTTGAAGACCGTCCAGAATCGCACTTCAGGGACGGATCCAGCTATTGGAGAAACGTTGGACAAAGTGTATTGAACTAAAGGGAAGCTACATTGAAAAATAAATGCATTTAAAAAAAAATCATTTTCACTACTAGGCTAACTTTTCACCTTGCACACGTATATACATGTTTACAACATAACTAAAAAACGTTTTGATGTTCGTTACGACCGCTGTATTTGATGTAGTGAAAAGGGTACTGAGATAAGGTCAAAGTTGACCTCAATAACCTTTTCACAACATAACTAAAAAACGAAAACTCGCAGGGCGTTCAAACTTGACATTCCGTGGGATCCGAGAGTAAGTTATCTGACAAAATACCTCAACCACTTTACTGAATGTATATGTCAGTTTTTTTTGCGATTTTCTCAAAAATGAAACCAAAGATTTTCTTTAAACTTTGAATATTTACACTATAGTCATGTTGGTCTATGGCTTTTATATGAAAGCGGAAATTCATTAAAGGCAGGTTGGGGGGGGGGATGGTTTTCTCTAAAAGGCCATCTCAGTTTATTGTACAGTAGTGTCAGTCGACTGACTGGTAGTGTAACTTTACTGAACAGTTTTTTTTTTTCATTTTTCTGCGAGTTTTTAGATATTAGAATCTGCTATTGTTTAGATATAAACATTGAAGACAACTAAATATTCAGTAAAATTATAAGTTTGAAGAAATTTGTCAATTATAACAATGTAAATTGCTCAAAGAGAAAGTCGTGTGAATGTTCCCCACCAGTTTGTATTTCCTTGGCGTCAAGTTTGACGCTTGGAGTCTTAGAGACAAATAAAAGATCTAATGTAGGTCCGTTAGGTTTCAGTGTTTGTACAAAGAATGTAGTCATAAATGTACAATGTGTAAGTGAAAATGATTGTCTGCAGTGAAGCTTATGAGAACAACGCTAATCCAGATAGTGTGAACCACTAGCACTGCAAAACCTATAATGTTTTTTTGAGCATTGGGAGTGTTAATAAGCATTCTTTGCCTGGTTAGTCCACCCCTCCCCCAGCAAGGGGAGAATCCGTGTTAACTGCGCCGGGTAGGTTGAGAAGGATGGCTAAGTTCTGCTCGAAGAGGGCACAGAGAAACTGAAATTATGGTAAATCTTATTAAAGAGACAAAACAATCATGACCATTTAAAGAGAAAATAGCTCCAGGGCGCGATTAAATAAATTCTTACATAAAGATAATGGCTACGCCGGCCCTGATCTCGACAAAACATGCACTGTGGTATTTTCGGATCTTGATACTTAATTTTGTATATCCTATGTGTATACGCCAGGAAGAGTGAATGATTTTACAACAAAGGTAAAGGACGAAAATTAAAAACCAAAACAAAATGGAACAAAACAAAACAAAAATTACCTACAATCAATCCAGAAGCAAATGTAGATAGAAACATTTAAAAGGAAGCTTCTTACTTGGATGGCAGAGTTTTGTAGCCGAGCCTTTGAAATGTTTCTCTCTTAAAGACTGGTGTACTAAGTAGAGTAAATGACCTGAGTTGTGATTTAGCTGGATCCTGTAGGAAACGTGACAATTTTTCATTGGCTGATGTGAGCACAGTGAAACTGGCCTTATCACTTCTCACTCTTCTACGACCGCCACGGATTTCACGACCAACTCGGCCCAGCTGGAAATAAAAGAAATAAACAGGAGTTACTTCATTATGTACAAATTAAAAAAAAAAAATTAAAATTCAAAACATCCAACTTTCAAAACTCCAAGTTATAAAGAGAAGAAAACGGTACCAGCGGTAATGTAAAAGGCTGATCGTCATCTAGTCCATCACCTCTGTCTGAATCATCCCAGACTCCTCGACTGAATCCACCACTAGCACCTCCATCACCTACCCAATCACTCTGTTCATCGTCACCTGCAACACAATCATCGTAAGCGAAAAGGAGTCTGAGACATCTATCATTAGAAATAACAAGCAATCTTTTGCAAGATCTCGGACATTCTCTGTCCATAGACCAAACATCCAATTAAAAATTTAGTTTAGTTGGCACGAGAAAAGATTATATATCTAGATTTAGATTGTAAACATACTTGGATTTTAGGGCAGCATAAATTTAATTGATATGGCAGCGCCCTCAGCAAAATCTCAACACGTTAAGCCTAATTCACACATATCTCAGTTGCCTGTAAAATTTCTTTATCCGGGAAGATGTTACAAATAAAAGCGATTGGCTTCTGTCCGTAGTTACTGTGCGAATATTTAAAGAAAATCGCGCGCCCACATAAACACACACCACACTATTTCCTAAAAACATTTCTATTTTCTCTTAATTTTGGTTGATTGGTTTTCACTGTGTTTGTGTTTTTAGGAAGCTCAAACTTGGAATTCCGTTTAAGAACTACCAGCCACGAAGGTTTAGAGCAAAAACCATGAAACTGAAGAGCAACTTTACTAAATGGTTTTTTGTTATTTGCTAACGACTCCAACGATTTTCTTTAAACTTCGTTTACTATATATACACATAAATACCATGGGTACCATTGCTTGGAAAAATTGCTTTTTTGGGTGGTTCTGAGGGAACAGTAGCGTTATGCTTTCCTCCAAGAACTACTTCAACATAATATATGGTTTACCACCCACATAATATTAATCCACATTTGAAGCATTATAAAATTCCAAATTTGAAAAAACCGGTTAATTGAAATTAAGATTTTACAGAATGGTTTGAGTTTTTGAAATTTTCTTGAAAACAATTTTCTTTAAACTTCGAATGCACATTGCGCAGATAAAAACATATCACCTTCATTTGATACATTTTTCTGCAAAAATTGAATTTAGGTAGTTTTACGGAATTTGGAACGTTAAATATGAAATATTTTTGGGTTGTTGAATATATGGATAGATTCGCAATGCTGGTTAACATCTAGAATTTTACCCATCGTCGCATGCATATTTATGATGTTTCTGACCGGTTTCGGATTCATCGTCAGAGTAAGGCTATCAAGTTCGTGTAGAGAGCTGACTTCACTTAATTCTGACATGCACTTTCCTTATTGAAGTCAACTCTCCACACAACCTTCATAGCCTTACTCTGACAATGGATGAAAATCCGAAATTGGTCAGGAACACCATAAATATGTATGCTACGACGAATGAAATTCCACATTTTTGAGGTGGTTCAAAGTTATTGGCATGTTCTTCACTTTCCTTGGATTTGGGACTTGGCCCCTCACTATCTCTTTATTTATGTAAGGAAAATGAGCAAAATTTGAAGTTATATAATTGTATTAACAGGAAATAAAGTTCAAAAAAATGAAATTCATTAAAAATAAAAGTAGCTTTAATCCATCTATTAAAATCTATGAAATAATTGGTAAGAGAAAGTTGTGTGAATGTTTCACACCAGATTTTGTGCTAATGAAAGGGAATCTCAAGTTTGAAGTTCTTCCGATTTTTGTGTTATTATGATCAAACAAGCAGGTCACACAGAAAATTTCGGTCGATAGCAATACTTTCGTCTTATGAGTATCATAACATTATTAGCCTGGGATCTTGCCTTTCTCCATCTTTTTAACCGAAATTTTTGGCCACTAGTATGAGTACATTCTGATGATTCAGGAAATATGATAAGATCAGCGTCGAAAGGGATGCTCAACGACAAGATGAGTGGAGCAATGAAATAGTGGTATTATGTGATCAGATGTGATCGTTAACGTTGCCCATATTCAATTGCGCCTATCTTAATAATCCACTCTTTATAATGTTAAATGATGTTCAACAGATACTTTCATTATAATGAAAGTATCTTCAATCTTCAATTAACTCCATCTCTACGATATTGGAATATTATTAATTTTTCTTAATAGCCACCTTCTCTTCCTTCATCATTTGTATAGATCCCCGTATCACTTTCTGAGCTGGAAAGTGATGAACTGCTGTGCGGATGTTGGGCTTCATCTCTAATACTTAATCTGGTTAATGCCAGTACTGTCTTCTGAGGAGGATCCGTCATACTACGAGCACTCCTCTTCCTTTTGCCAATGCTGATTCCACCACTCATATATCTAGAAAAAAAAATAGAGAACGTAAAAAAAACATAAACCGTCCAAACACCAAAAAATTACAAAAAAACCTCGAAAACCACCCTTACCTATTCTCACAGTTGACTGAATGCTTCAAGATTCTCTTCTTCTTGCCAGTGGTAGCTGGATATCCAGGACCACGTGAAGATGAAGCCGAAGACATTTCCACAGCCATTCTCTTTAACTTCCTCTTCCTGCGCAACACTTTGAATAAACCCCTGGACCTGGTCACACAACATGCAAAGACCATCCATCACACAGCAAATTTCTCTGGCCAGTGCTCTTTTTCTTTTTTTGTTGGTTTTCAAAATATTATTTGGAAACTATATATATATTTTTTGGTTGTCAATGAATAGAGAAAAAAAAAGAAAGGCTCAGATTTGAAAATGGCACAAATATCTGCAGCCAATGAATTCGATACTTGCCCGATGAAAACAATCTCAAACTTTACCAGCCTGAAAGAGCATGAGCTAGTCCAGGGATCTCCAAAGTTCGGCATTTCATCTGACATTCGTCAGAATATTGGCTGAATTTTTTAAACTCATAACCTATATCATGCTCCACTTACAGTCAGTAAAGACTACAAGGCGGCTTGCTCAAATTCTTTTGCCTGTGATCTACAAGGAACCTAGAAACTCCTTCAGTATAAATAGTAAGCATGGGCCTCAACACAAATAGATGCACTTATAGCAGATGTGAACTTCCACGAAATAGTACATTTTTTTAGAGAAATAATATATACATATTACTGCCTTTTAGAGGAAGTATTGTGATTTTGCAAAATAAAGTTTTAACAGAAAGTTTTCTGATGTCTTCTCAGTGAGTACAAGCAAGTACAATGGATTTTTTTTCAGTTTTCACAATTTTCTCGAAAGCGGCTCTAAAACGTTTCCTTAAACTTGGCATACAATATTGCTAATAATATTTTTTGAGGCAGAAGAAACATAAAAATGTCCTGATATTTCCTTCTGGATGTTCATAGTAATTTAGTAAGCCAACACAACACTGTGCGATGCAAATTTTTCGTATTAATAATTTATTTTTTGAAATGGAGCCTAACGCTCCATCCCCCAAACTCGATGACTTGTACTTTTCTTGTCCCCCCCTTCGAAATTTGTGCACAAGACAAACTTCGCGTCTTTCCATATTAAAAATTATTCATAAAAATAAGAAGTGCCTTCCTTGGTTGAAGAGCTTTATCTATAGCTCTTTCTCATGATAATGCGACTACACCCTCTTCAATTATCTTCCCGCAGTCAACAACCATAATAAATTTGTTGAATATGTGGATGGGTCCGCAATGGTGGATAACAACTGGTATATTATCCGTCGTAGTATGCATATTTATATTGTTCCTGACCGGTTTCGGATTTTCATTCAACGTCAGAGCAAATTGTTGGTTCAAAACCAACATGTGTGAGTGTAACAGAAACATTACGTTGAAGTAAACTCTCTACACGAACTTGGTGAATTTGCTCCGGATGAAAATCCGAAACCGGTCAGGAACAGTATAAATATGCATGCCACGACGGATAACATACCAGACATAAGAAATTTATTCCTGACCAAATACAGACTCTTGTTCTCTAAAAGGGCAATGACTATCTATTACTTAATTTAAAACATTTTTCTAAAATAAAAAAAATTATTTCAAGGATTCTGAGAAGCTGAGAGTCTTTAGAACTCCCTCAACAATGACTATCAATGTATGTTATGGTTTTCACAAACAAGGTGGGATTTCTGGCTAACAAACCTATCCGGAAAATTCCATCAGGGTAATCCATCCAATTTTAAGAAAATTTTTCAGTCAGAACTGTAGAAATTGTAATATGTGAAAATGTGACGGTTACACATGGCAGCTTTTCTTTTATTTTAAAACCATGTCAATCTGAGAAATACAATAGGCGATTTTCCAACAAACTAAAAAAATGGAGAGCCCCTGAACCTAAAATTCTCATCAACTTATTTCTATTCTACAAAAAAAAAAAATTACGCTCACTTACCGTCTTGTAGTTGGACGAACCGGTGAAAAGTTTTCATTTATTGAATCTGAATCTATTACCGGAAATATTGATGATAATCTATGATGTTGTAAGTTATAAAAACTGTTTTTTACTTGCATTCCGCTAACTTCGTCACTGTCACTCTGAAAAGAAATATTATAAATAATTAATTTTAAAAAATCTAGACGATATATTTTACATATAATTGAATAAATAACCTGATGAAGACTGGACATTCCAACTTCTCTGGATAATTCCCATTCTCCCATACTGCTGCTTGATTCGCCACTGCGTTTATTACTCCAAGTATAAGCTGAGACCATAAATTACAGAATTTATTATAATTACTAACAAGCGAACTCATATTGTTAAATCTTATAAAATACTTAAACATTTCTTTCACTATTTTAAAGAACGTATTGATATAGAAAATACTATTTTCAGATTTAAAATGATTTTAATTTTTAATTAGGGCAGCTTTACAGCATTCGTTCTTTTTGATAAGCTTAGTGGGTGGTCTACAGTATAAAATTACTGATTACGACTTTAAAAACGGCTCTAATGATGACTAAATCTTTCTCGGACTTCTCTTTGGCATCTCTTAGTTGTTTACAGAGAGATAGCTCTACATTTACCTTGAGACTGATTTCTTAGGATATTAAGAGCTTTGGCAAAGGAAGAGCGCAGCAGTTCTCCCGCAAGGTCCGGACTGCTTTGAACTTAGCGTTTTTCTTTGCGATTTCATTTGGAACTAGAGTGGTCTTAGTATAGCGCAGGGCTTGGTCCCTCCCCACGGAAAAACAATAAACATAGTTATATAATTTAATGTAATATTGCTAATATTTTTTGAGGCAAAAGGAAGATAAAAATGTCCTGATATTTCCTTCTGGAAGTTTTATAGTAATTTAGTAAGCCTACACAACACTGTAGGGGTGCGACTTTTTTGTATTGATAATTTATTTTTTGAAATGGAGCCTAATCGCACATATTCGTTGAGTTTTCTTGCTTCCTCCTCCAAACCTTTGAACATTGTGCACTTAACATGCTTAGGTCTTTCCATATTATTGAAACTCAATTTATGAAAATGAAAAGTGGCTTCCTTGGATAAGGCTATTTCTGCAGCTCTTTCTCGTGATATTGCGGCTACATCCTCTTCAAAGAGCCGATATTTCCAGGTTGCAGCACGTTCAGAATACCGAAGTAATGCCTCGCAAAAGTAGAAAATAATATTTTACATACCATCGAGATGAGGAAGCTTCCGTGGTAAGGCCATGTTAGAAGAATGGGAAGAGAGCGTTGGCCAAGAAAGCTGTTGGAACACTGTCCTACAGAAAGAAGAAAACGAGGGCTTCCGCGAACAACCTGGGAATGCATTTCGAAAGTATGGCGGTCAGAGGTCGTCGCGATGGAGACTGGAATCAACAGGACTCTGGCGGAATGTTATTTTGGGTAGCCATATATGACTTTAATGCCATAAAAAAAATACCAACGTAAATAAATTATTACTTCATGACCGAATATTGAACATTCACTTCCATATAAATGCATTTCGAGAAATTAGTATTTTAGATTATTATAGATCTCGATATCATCTTATCCATATTCTCAAAGTTGAATCATCTAGGGAGAGAAACAGTTCTATTTTCAGAACTACAATAAGATTCATTAATTGGTATGATCGGAAACATCATGAAAATTGGCACATTGTAAAATTATGCAGTGGTACCTCGGTATATGTCTGCTTTAGAATACGTCCTGTTTGGACGGAACAAATTTTGCTCGGTATACGACTTAATTCAATTATAAGAGCCATCTATGAACAAGTAGCACTATGATATCTATTAATGAATATGATCACTATTAATGAATTTATCCTGACTTCATTTGGTTTGAAACCTTCGACTTTCCACTCCAGAAATTACATATTTTGGTGGGGAGAATCGTTGGTTGGTGTATGTACTGCTCTTTCGGTGAACTAGTCCAGACTTTGATTTGAGTAAATGATTTAAATAATACATATATGTAATATGTACAATATATAACTTTAAAAATCTAAAATAAAATTTACTTTTTATTAGTGCGCTCAATCAGTGTTTAAATTATTTTACAACCCCATTAATATACCACATCAAAAGGAGTTTTTTTTTTACATGAGAACGTATTAATCATTTATACATTACTTCTTATGGGAAAAAAAAATGGTTTGGTATACGTCCAATTCGGTATAAGTCCAAACATCGGGAACTGATTAAGGCCGTATACCGAGGTTCCACTGTATATAAAAAAACAACTTACGTAAACTGCCTGTAGATCTAGTTCTCCTGCGCACTCCAGGAGGACGTTTGTGTATTACTACAGGCGGAGAATCTTCTTCCATACTCCTACAACCATTCCAGCATGGAAACGGCTTCAGCACCCTTTCCATCACATCATTGTTACATTAATCACCTTCCTAATAAATAAAATATTTACAAAAAAATTGTTTCTTATAAACTTTTAAAATACTGAATGTACAGATAAACCACCATTGATATCTTATTTAGAAGTTCTTTTATCTTGAGAAAATGTATTACTAACTTACCAAAAAAATGCTACCAGACCCCTTAGGGGAACGCTCAAGAGGTAAACAGAAAAAATGCAGTATATGTCGAGCGAATTAGGTAGGTTTCATTTGCTACTAATGGAAAGGTGTTTGTCCCTTAAAATCTGTCTCTCTAATAACATTTCTGTAAGCAAATCTACTTTCGCAATTTGATTACAGCGAATTTATGAAGAAATCCGTTTTTTCAGTAGAAAAATAAAGCAATTGAACCATTAAAGCATAAAAATTTCGAAGGTGGAGTATTCCAATACCCTACTTTACACACACAAAAAAAGGAACTACTAAAATAAAGACTATAAAGTTGGTTAAAAATGAAGCAAACTTTGTTTTCTACATATCACAAGAAAAATTTGTCTAACTTTTACAGAAATTGATGTAGAAAACGTTTCCAAGATATGCAATGAATGCATTTTTTTCTTTATTTATTAGCATATTTTTGTCAACCTTAGCAGTTTTGCTTAAAACAATCGTATGCTATCCAATATAGAGTAAAATTTTATTATATTATAATCATCTCAAAAAATTTAAAAATTATTTAAATCAATTATTTAGGAATGTTATAATGTGCACAAATTGATTGCTGACCTATTAATGATATAACCTATAAAAACGTTACCGTTCAGAAAAATGCTGATTATTTTTACAAAAAATACAAATTCAATTCTATTCCTTATGGAATAAATACCAACAGAGGCCTCGGACGTCCTGAACTGCATAAACAGCACACTAATAGTTTTGCACATAATATACCTAGTATGAGAACGAAAATCAATAAGTAGCACCTTAGGAATTCGTCACTATAAATAATGTATAACAGTCAATTTAAAATACTTTTACTTTTATAAATACAACTTCTATGAACTTGTTAATAACATGAATGAATATTTTCAAAAGGTAGGATCAAAAATGTGTAAACTTATCATCCTTAGAATTAATTAACTAGTCTAATCTTTAAACGATATAATCTAAATTGTAAACGTATACAAGAGCGACTTTTTAATTACAAGAAAACTTTAAAGACAATTGGGAATCATAAATTAATGTGAAAAACTGTATTAAATGAATAACCTTATAATTCTGAGGTGATTAGGAATTACACTTATCACGATGAAGGACAACTACTAAAAATACCAAAAGAAATATTTTGATAAGATATATGTACATTTTTAAAACTCTGTTCTAATATATAAATTAAAGTACTTACCTTTCACAGATGTTTGAAAATATATACACAAACACTATAATCGATAAACTAAATAGAAAATTAATTAAGAAAATGATTAATAAACTAAAAAGAATAATATGCAGCTTCCAATTAGGTTAAAATTTTACTGAAATTACTACGTACGGTAAACGCGTAGCCCTAGAGTGGTAAGGAAATCAGCCACTCACCTCTATAAACAGCTGATGAAAATAGAGAATGTAAGACTTTAAGAATGACAGACCAGCCAATGAACAAAGAGTATTGGACTCCCGCGAAAATTACCAGCTGTACTGTACAGTTTGAGCGGTAGTTGGCTTTAAAGCTAGTTACTTATCCCACAAATAGCGTAGGCATTCGGTACTATTGTACTGTCGGGAACACTTGAATGAATTTTAAAAACTTTTTAGTTTTATTTATCTGTACTTTCTCTAAGTAAGCCTTCCAGTTAGTTTGTAAGGAATATTGGGCAGGTTTAGTTAAGAGTTTACAAAGATTTAAAGGTAAATTGTTGTTTTGTTTTCTTTTTTTCTTGTGTATTATACATTTTTATAAAATTTTTCAAGGGTGAATGCACTTTACTAATGACGCGGGAGATATTCCCTAAACGCCAAACCTTACCGCCAGAATTGTAGACGTGGATTTTTAGTAATAGGTGCTTCTCTTGCCAAGCTGTATTAATTTTTTTCTCGAGACAAATTCTGTTTTAATAAGAACGAAATTATACTTTTAACATAACAGGGATTCAATTGCTATATTTATTCATTTGCTTGTATTCAAGTTATGTATTGTTAAATTCCATTTGTACATTCTAGACAATTTTAAAAGGGCTTCTTCTTGATTAAAGGTATTTGCGACTAAATAGAGAGTATTTGCTGCAGAGGCCCTGCAGTTCATATTCTTCATAGAATGAAATTCGGTTTGGGCAGTTTGTATTTTAATTTTTTTTTTTTAAACAAACTAGCGATATGGAGACTCCACCTCCAGAACCACCTCCAAGGAGAACTACACGAAGTGCACTGGTAGAAATTCCGGCTAGGTTAGGAGCACTTTCAGTTTCAGAAAATAGACATATGGGTGAGTTTTTACGTATTAATTGTTGGATTATTTTGTATATGAAGTGTAAGATGGAATTCTTTTTTTTTATTTATTTGGATAAGTTTATCACTTTTAACTCTTTTATGTAACGAAGTTACATAAATGGTTTGAAAGAAAAACAATTTCCAAAACAGCATTTTCTCATATTCAGAGATTTATTTAGAAATTATTACTGTCATTAGTATATAAATTGTAATTACTTTGGTGATCAAAATTATTATAGCATTTTTGATACATTCTATGGCTTAATTATTAAATGTGGCATACGAAAACCCGGGAAAATACCTTTCCCGTAAATACAGAGTTAATTGAAAGTCCACCCTGTTGAGTGAAAGGCAATTAGACAAATTTAAACATTATATCATTGTTCATGTTTTATTTATTTATTTTTAATGTACATATTAGTGTTCATATTTTAAAAAAGCATAATCCAATTAACTTTTTATACTATTCGGCTGTATCTTTATTACATTCTCTAGAATAATGTATCTATCATTCTTTCGCAATTTTTCGCAAAGAAATATTATAACGATTTTATTTTCGTTACACTAACTGCACATATAAGGAACTCTCAATTTTATTTAAACATGTTTATATGAAATTTTCCGAAGGGGATGCGATATTAGGCTTAACTCTAAACTACCATTACAGCACAATTTATCTTATTTGCCATTTAAACGCTTGAAACGTATTACAAAATTGAATAAATCCAAGAGAAAAGTCTAAATATTTGTGTATTAGTCGATGTAGAAGGTTGGGTAAAAGTGAGTTTGTTAGGACTGTCATGGCGGACACCCCTCCTATCTACCATCCCCTCCAATAGTCACAACTATAATGGTTACCCATTACTACGATTGCTTATAACATTGATAAATTATGCACATATAATCCATTTTATTTTTTACTTAAATTTTTGATACTTTTCCAAGCGTTAGTAATGTAATTCCTATTTTTTCAGACGAGCTTAACATCTAACTACCAAATGAGTGTCGTGAACGGGAGCGGAACATATACTTTATTATTAACATTTTTTAAACTAATACCTATAAATTTATCAGTTATGCGCGGTACTCAAACAGGGAAGCTCCAGTTACAAGACCATGCTCATAACCACTACACCAAACCCGCCCTTTTTCACTCATATTCTTATTCATTATCTCATGGTACTTTTAATAAATTTATTTATTTTTCATCATTACTATTACTAAATTTGTCTATCATTATTAATATTGCAACAGTTTTACTATTACATTTGCATTTCATCTTATTTGCTGATAAGAGGAAGTATTGTGATCGTGTCAAATTTTCGACACTGAGTTTTCACTGGAAATATAGGTTTGGAGGTCCTCTGGGTCTAAAAAAACTTGTTTTTAGAAAATTTTGTGGTATGGGTTCCCGTGTTTGTCTAAAGACAGCTTAACGGCAAAAAGGAAAATGCAGACAGTTCAAACATTACATTTCGTTTGGGTATCACTATGAGGATCCGAAAAGAAACTATCTTCAAAATTCCTCAACCGGAAGTACCACTTTACTGAATGGATTTTCCAATTTCTTGCGATTTTTTTCGAAAACGACACCAACGATTTTCTTATCAACTATACAGATAAGGAGCTACAACTTTTCTCCGGGATAATTCATTTAAGGAGGGTTTTTTTGATGAGGAATGGGGTTACGTATTCCTCAAAATGGTATTTTAGTTTATTGTACAAATCTATCTCTAATTAATATTAATTAGAATGAAGGAAAAGGATCGTGAGTTTCGGTCTTTTTTTGAAAAAACTAAAAAAAAAACTTAAATTCTTGCCAACGTTTCGACAAATATATTGTCTTTTTCAAGGCATAAAAAATAAAAACTATTAAATAATCTTTAAAACATATCAAACTTGAAAACTTATGTATAATTTTGTAACTAAAAAGTTGAGAACACCTCAACAACACAGAGAATAGTGAACAAATAAACGTTTATTTGAATTTTTTGAGACCTGAATTTTTTTCCGAGAAAGTTCATTTAAAAAGTTTTGGGGAGAGGGAGAAGTTATGCTTTCCTTAAACAAGTCATTTTATTAAGTATAGATTGATATCTCCAATATATATAATATAGAAGCCAAGTAAATATTTAGTAAAAATTATAAGTTTGGTGAAAATTAATCAATCACAGCTTTGTAAATTACAGTAAGGGTCGTGGTGTTTCACACCAAATATTTAGTCTTCATATTTACGATTGAAACATTTTGAATAAAATTATAGTAGATCTTGAATAACCTCTGATTAAACAATATGTGTATTATAATATAATAATATGTTTATTTAATACGTTAAGTAACAAGTTGTCAGCCCACGCATTGATATGCTTGGCAGTTTCACAGAAAGCTCTCTTCAGTCTACGATTTTACAGCTTTACTGCCGTTGTTTATTAACTGCAAAATAAATTTTTTTAAGAAATTGTTATTATTCTACAATTCTCAGTGCCAATATTCTGGTATACTTTCGTGCAAAATATAATTCAAGAGAATTATTAAATGACCATTATTGATTTAGTGAATAAAATATATCGATATTTTTATTTATCGATAAGTATACAATACAAATCAGCTGATCTACAAATTATACTTTTGTTAAGTTACCCTAACTAAAGAAAGCACAGTGAAATTCTATGGTAAACATTGAAAAATATAAATACGTGTGAAAATTTACATTTTCGCTGACTGTATTTCTCATCTTCCAATTGACAGGTTTAAACTTGGAATTTTTAGAACACATTTAGTTTACTTAATTCTGGAAAATGCTTCAAATAATATTTTGATGTAAGTTTACATTTACTGTTATCGGCATCGTAGTTTAAAAATTCTGATATGCAACACTCACACAACTTTCTTTTCAGTACAGTTTAATCAACAAATTTTCTTTAAAATTGCAACTTTTACATTGTTTGGTATATACAATAGACAGTGAAAAATTATTTGATAAATTAACAGAATTTATGCCAAGCACTTTTATTTATGAAAAAAAATCTGGTGACTCTACTTTTTCTTACAAAATTGTAATTGACAGATTTTATAGTTTGTATACCGAAATTCGTCAGTGTTTTATGGAGAAAATCGTGAAAACTGAAAAACCTGTTCAGTAAAAATGCCCTTCCGCTTTACCAATTTTCTTGAAACTTGGAAGTTTGGCGATATTTTTTATTTCTAATTAATTTTGTACATAAATATGTACAAGTTTAAAAAAAATCGTTAGAGCCATTTTCGAGAAAATCGCAAAAAAATGAAAAAATCATTCAGTAAAGTGGAACTTCCGGTTGAGGAATTTTGACAGATAAGTTACCATGGTGATTCCTAAACAGAATATATTTGAACTTTCTTGGGATTTTTCGTTTTGAGCTTGCTATGCTACACACACTAATAAAATACTAATAAAAATAAAACTTTGTTTCCATGATGAATTAAGTAAATTAAGAAAGAAACTAATAGGAAGAGAAGACTTTTTCAAAGAACATACAATGATATTATTTTAAGAGAAAGGCGGAAAGAAGAATATTTTACTATTAAACAAACTTATTCGGATATGATAAACAAAGCAAAGATGGAATATAACACCTGGAATTTTAGTTATAAAAATATAATGAAAAAATTAAATCTGTCGCCATGACAACAATTAAGAAGAGCGATGGTAAGTGTACAAGGAACCTTAGAGAAACTTTTGAGTTTATTTTGGAAAAGCTGATTCCACAAGATACAACCTTGATGATTTAGAAGAACACAAGATTTTAAGGCTCCAAGCTGGACAAGAAATTGATATAGACGATGATGTGTCGTTTACTCAAGATGAAGTGGAATTTGCGGTTAAAAATATGAAAACTAAAAAATCACCTGGACTGGACGGAATTACTAGTGAAGTTTACAATGAAATTTTTAAATTATTTCCAAACACTATTACTTCTCTCTATAATGAATGTTTGAGAAAAGGATTTTTTCCCAGAATATGGAAACACTCAGAAATAAAATTAATAGTTAAACCGGGTAAAGAAAATATGGAATGTTAACACTAAATTTCGACCCATAAGCCTTTTGCTAGTAAGCGGTAAAGTATTAGAAAAGTTAATGATAGATCGAATAATCTTTAAATTATACAAGGAAGAAAGACTAAGTTACCATCAATATGGCTTCAGACATCAGATAAGTACTACAGATGTTATTTTTGAGGTTAGGGAAACTATAGAAAGTAATCTTAAAAACAGAAGAAAAGTTGTTTTGATTGAAGGAAAAGGATCGTGAGTTTCGGTCTTTTTTGAAAAAAATAAAAAAACTTAAATTCTTGCCTGAAAAAATAAAAAAACTTAAATTCTTTCCAAAAAAAATAAAAAAACGTAAATTCAAAAAAGACCGAAACTCACGATCCTTTTCCTTCATACAAGCAACGGTCGAGAAGAATCTTCCATAGTTGTTTTGATTACGATAGATGTGGCAGGTGCTTTCTATGCCGCGTGGTGGCCAGAAATTTTAAATCAGCTGAGATCGCCAGAGTGTCCTAGAAACCTATATCTTCTTGTAAAAAATTATTTTAAAGACAGAAAGGCAACTTTAATGGGAAGCTCTATCTCTGAATCTAAGGATGTAACTAAAGGCTGGTCACAGGGTTCCTGCTGCGGGCCTGGTTTATGGACTGTAATGTATGATTCCATACTGAAATTGGATTTCCCACACAAGTTACAGTTTTGGCCTTTGCTGATGACTTGTTGATTGTAATTTGGGGAAAAGAGCAGGCTGAGCTTGAAATGCTGGCAAATTATAGTCTGAGAGAAGTTTTAATATGGTCCAAAAAGAAAAAGATAAAATCCAATCCGGAAAAATCTGCTTGTTTAATAATAAACAGAAGTCAAACTAATTTTCATTTGAATATTTCTTAAGATAGGAAAATGATTCAATGTGTAGATAATTTGAAATACCTTTGTGTCCTTTTTAATAACTGCACCTGAAAGATCATATAGATGCTAAAGTTAATAGTTGTCTCGGATTAATGAATAAACTCTGCAAAGTAGCTAAAGTTTACGGGGGACTGGGCAGTGATGCGCTGGAAGTAATTTTTAATGGGGCGATTTTGCCTAAGATAGCGAATGCTGCTCCTGAATGGTTTGGAGGCCTTGATAAAAAAATACATCGTTCAAAAGTTATTGAGGGTGCAGAGATTAATTGCTATTAGAATTATTAAGGGTTTCAAAACTGTTTCATATTCAGCTGCTCGTGTGATGGCCAAACTGGTACCTATAGGTTTAAAAATAAAGGAATTATCAATTAAATATTTACTGGAACATGGAAAATTAGAATATAATCAGATAAACTAACAAAACATTGATTTGCCCATACATCTAGAAATTGAAAACACCCCAGTCACATTGAGAAGTTAAGTGGACAATAAGAAGGTTATCCGTATGTTGCAGTGGGTACACTGATGGCAGCAATGATAACCAAGGTGTGGGTGCGGTGCTGCGGCCTTCGTGGTACACATTAGCAATTTTGTGAAGGCAGAGGGAATACAGATTGAACAATAACTGTTCAAACAATAAAGCTGAAGTTTTGGCGGCGGTTAAAAATTTAGATTGGCTTTCTTTGAATGCTCACTATGACTTTGTTAATGTACTTATAAAAACTGACAGCCAGATTACAATAGACCCCATAAAGAATTATCTTTCTTATACATTATCCATTGGTAGTAGAAGTGCATTCTAAATTAGCTGAACTACGAAAGATTTTGAGAAAATGGCTGAATGGCTAATGCCATAGAAGAGGAACAGAAAAAAAATTGTTTAGTTGTGCTGGTCATAACAAAAAGATGGTAGGGGTTATACTTGTATATCTGAGGGGGACTTATGTGGAGCATCCTCTGCACAAAGCCAACAAGCTTGTACAGTTTAAATTTAAAACAAACTGACAGTCCCCCCAAAACCCTTTCCAAAATCAATTTTTTCTGAAAAATGTTTCAAGTATAAGGATACGTATTTATTAATATCATTTAAGTGGTAAACGGTACATAGAGGAATGTTACTGCTACTATTCCCCCAGACCTCCACCAGAAAAACAAATTTCTTGGGAAAATGTTTCAAAAAAGGCGCTGGGTATTTATGTAGATAGTATCCGATGTGTAAAGAAGGTCGTCGGAATACTAAGTTTGGCTTTCTGCGATTTTCGATTTGCCGGATATTTCGCTAATACACATAGATTATTCGTTAAAAAACATTTTTTTCGTACTGAAGTGACCTCAGAACAGAAGTTAGAGATAGTAAACAATACTGGAGCAGTTTTCGAGAAAAATGATGAAAAACAGAAAAGTTGTGCTTTGAATCGGTTTTGTTTTTGAGTTATGCTGTTTATAATATAGATACAAACTTTGTTAAAAACAGCTTTTATTCGTCGACAAGAATTTGAAAACATGTTTCCTGTGAAAAATAAATCTGGAAAATTTGAAGCAATCTTTCTCTTTATTAGTAACAGAAAATAAAAAGAAATGTGACACTCACATATCTTTCTCTTCCTGCAATTCTCACAGATTCTGCGAATTCTGACAAATTTTCTTTAACATCAGGATTTTTGCTAAATATTTAGTTAATCAAAACTCGTAAGTTTTTTTAGATCATTGTGGAAGCTAATTTGAGAAAATTGCGAATAAAGGAAAAATCCAATAAAATTTCACTTTCGGATGACTGATTTTGATCGAAACTTATGGGGTGAGAAAATATATTGTTCCAACACACACATACAAACGGATCAAACACTGAAAACATTTTTTTTCTCACTCAGGTAACTTCAAACTTGTATTTCCGGTGATAATTCATTTTCGAAAACTTGAGCAGATTACAACAATTCTTTGCATTAGGAAGTAAAAATGAATATTGTATAATAGTATCTGCCACCTTACAGTATTTATTTATGGTTAATGATTATAAATAATGAATTTAGTTTATGTTTTCATTTCTGTTTTTATATTTACGCAACGCTCAGGAATTTCTGTCCCCATTTCGAATTATCGAAGGTCGAGGACGCGATGTTTTAGCACCTCCAGAAACCATAAAAAAAACAACTTGGTGTGAACCAATCATTTCACTAAATGTTTATTTGACCTCAGCATTACATAAAAAAATTAATGATAGGAAGTCTACCTGAATGTGAAGACTATTGTATGGCGAGACCTCTATCAGCCTCAAGTAAAACTTAGCGGCAGTTTAAAACTACGCCTAACTCACGTATACCACAGAATCGCCGTTGTACAGGAGTTTTTATGGGGTTGAATGGAAAAAATTTGTAGAAGAGAAAAGTACACTATATTCATTGACTGAGAACAGAGTATTGCAAGGATCTCAGCTACTTCTCCTTACAGATCTCCTAGGGGTTAAGGTAGACGGATTTGTTTTCCCGTAGCATCTGGTTGGGAGATGCGTTACGCCTCATGTGTCTTGGCAGATAATGTAGCAGTTGGGCGGATTGCTATATTGTTTTTTTTGTTGTAGACATAGTATGCTGCTAGCATTCCATTACGTATAATTATAAATTAATATATTATAACATTTTCCGAAAAAATGTTTTAATCGAAATAAAAGGTTTATTCATGTGCAATTAGCATTTCAAGTTTAAAGAAAATCTTGGGAACCACTTCCGCTTTTAATGTTGGCTGGTTTTGTCCGCATGCTCATTTTGCTTGATTCTGATCGGTTTTGGATTCTCATCCATCCATCGCCAAAGTAAGGCTACCAAGTGCGCGTGGCAGAGTTGTCTTCCAACCTTATGTTCTTATCACCAACACACTGATAGATTGTATCACTGATACTGATATTTTCAATTAAGGTATTTTTATTAAACTAATTAAGACTAATGGGGATTTTTTTTGTTATAAAATCGTTCACTAAAAAAAAATCTGAACTAATATTTGAGGCAAAAGAGAACTATGTGAAGAAGTTAGGATATACAATCAACCAGTGTGGTGCGTGACAGAAACATAAAGTCGAAGGCAGCTCTCTTTACACGAACCTGATAGCCTTTCTCTGAAGATGGATGAAAATTCGAAACCGGTCAGAAGCATCCAAAATAAGCTTGTTACAATAGATAAAATCCGTAATACATCTAATGTTCCTTTGTACTGGTTTAACACTTTAGAGAAAGGCTTAACTCTCCTCCCAAGATACTTCAAAAAATTAATTTTCTGGGGAAAAATGTTTAAAATTAGTCTTAGCAATTATATGTATAGATAATGTATCTAGTTTAAAGAAAATCGTTTCAACCATTTTCAAGTAAAATCACAAAAACACTGAAAAATCTATTCAGAATAATAAGTTCTTCCGGTTGGAGTGCGATTTCATCGGAAACCATAGTCACAGATATGATGGTTAGTACCTAATTGGAATATCAAGTTATGAGCTATCTGTATTTAAGATATTCCATCCCCCTCACACTCAGTACACATCTCAAGGATGTATATCTGGTAAAAAACCAATTTCACAAACTTGACACCCTCGCGATCCTCTTGCAGCAATAAGGGAAACCTAAAAAAGAGATGATAAAATCTTCATCTGTCAAATAAAATTAGTAGTAAGTATTTATTAAAAGGACGATTAAGAAAAGAAGGACAAGAATAAAATTTAGCACTGATTTAGAAATTGTTTATAATATTACTGTAGGATTATGGCCGCTACAAAGTGGGCCACGTGAGACAGCAGAAATGTTTCACATTGTTCCACTTTTAAAATAGAATGGTCAAAATATGTTTAAATGTCATTTCAGTTTTTTTCTTTATTTTTTTTTATTCTGTTGTAGTAATCACTATTCAGCCGTTTTATTATTTGTTTAGTTTTGAAATCCCTGTTGATTGCTACTCTTTTAAATATAACCGCAATCCACTTTAATTGCTTTCTCTTACTGTAGTAAGAGAAAGTTTTACAATTGTGTCCAGTTTTCTATACGTTTTTACCAGAAGTACATGTTTTGAGTTCCTCTGAGTACGAACAGTTATTTTGTATTTTAAAAATTGAGACCCCGTCAATGGTTTGCTAAAAATCGACATTTCTCCCATGTTGTAATGAGCTCTTCTGGGTCGTTACGCCTTGAAAGTCAATAATATCGGTTTTTCTTAAACCACTGACCCGGTCTCAACCCGGAAACTCAAGTGCTTTTTATAAAAATGGTTGCGAAAACTTAAAAGATCATAGCACCATTGAGTTAATTAACGATAAAAATTATTATTTTGATTAAAATACCTTCACAGAACTTACCTTCCATTAACCCTAAAATCTTCACCTAAGATGATAATTCTATTGTACGATGAACTGATTTAAACTGTCGATTTTTCTTCATAGAATGTTTGAAGCAATAGGCGTGTGTATATATTGTTAAGTTCTCTCTCTCAATCTAGTGATTTCATACAGTTGTTATTATCTTCAAACAGCTGATTTCCAGCGGGCAGTTTTAAACATCGATGTAGTTTAAAATATTGTTCTATTCACATTAATTTAATCTTTATCATTGAGGAATTACTATAGTCAACTTTTCGAAACTGACTTTCCACCGGAAATATAAATGCTGAGATCTTCACACAATTTTCTCTTACTGCAATTATTAGCTAATTGAAAAAACAATTCTTCAAATTCATTTAAAGATTATTTGGTTTTACATATAAATACAGAGAGTAGAAACTGTAGTATTAGTTTGTGTAAGCGATGGTCTGGAGTACCTGAATGTGAGTACGCTGTACTGTACATAGACATACATCATGTATAGTCCAAGGCAAAACTTCATAGGCATATATATGTAGCTTTAAAATTCAAATAAATCAATCTTTCGGGAAAAATATTTCAAATAAAAGGTTATGTTTATGTCTGTGCAGATTTGCATTTAAATTAAAAAAAAAATACAACATGGAAGTCGCTTCCGGCTACAACTCACCTCCTCCAATCCTCCCACCAAACACCGAAACCTATTCTGTGAAGTTGTCCTTTCGCTTACTCATTGTCTTTAGTATAGTATATAGGTAGTAGAACCATACAATGTGCTCAAATGACACTTTAGGGGAAAGCTTATATGCAAGTTGTCCAGAAATCCCTCCAAAAATTAATTTTCCCGAAAATAAAAGTTTCCGAGCCAAAGCGATAGGCCAAGCGATAGCGATAGGCTTGAACAAGGCGATAGCGATAGTATGCGAAGTTTAATGAAAATAGTTTTCTATTGAACTGTGGAACTCTTTTCGAGATAATTGCGGATAACTAATAATAATAAAAAAGTCTGATGTGAAACACTCACAGGTCTTTCTCTTATTCTCTGCCCTCCCCGTTTCTGATCTAATCTGATATAATCTTCTCTTATTCTAATTAATATTTAGCGTTCCGTGAATAGTTGATTCAAGTACTGAATTAACAAAAGTATTTATTTCAAATTCAACCAAACTCTATATCAAACAGTACACAATAATAATAATCTAATCATATAGTAATAACCTCTTCTCAGTACTATCGATTCTTTTACCGACACCTTACTCCCCCCAAATTCATATTATGGAGTTTTATCTTCGAAATGATTAGGCCCTACTAAACATTTAACATATAAATTCGGCCAATTTCTTGGGAAAGCGGACGATTCTTCCTGTTCTGGCCAGGACTGGATGTTATGGCTTATTGGTTGTAGGTAGCTGGCTCATTTGGGGTTCTATGCGCTCATCGCCTTTGCTTGGGATTTCTTCCGTGTGAGTTAGTTGTGGTTGGGGTTGATGTCTCTTATGGAGCGACTGGTCCTCCTCTGTGTGATTATGAATGCCAGTTTAAGGCGAGCTCTTGATACTGTCACTCTCTTATCTTGAATGAGAATGTCAAATGTTTTGTTGCTTCTTCTGAGGTCCGGATGTGGACCACAGAAAGGCCGCTGCAGGGATGTCTGACCTGGTCATTACGTAAGAAGACGTGCGAGGATGATTCTAGTTCTTTGTGAGCGAATACCCAAGGTGTACCATGCCACGATGCTGACTTGAGGTTTAATTTTTTGGAATACATCTCTGAGCTTGTTGACAGGTATCGTAAGGAATAGTAGGAGGTATGGAGGAACCGAAGAATTCCCCCGGAAGCCTAAGAGTTGTCCCACAGACCAGTTCTGCCGACGAAGACCGCAAGTCTTCTTTGAAGGCTATCCTGTACCCGAGCATTACAACAGGCAAAACGAAGGCCCACTTCTCTCGTGCTTCGCCCAATCTGCACATAAGTTCCGCCTTGATTGTTCAATCATTCCATTGGCCTGAGGGTGGTAAGCTGAAGTATGAGTAATTTTTATCCCCAGCATGGAACTGACTGTTTTAAATAGATTCGATTCGAAACTTCTCCCTTGGTCAGTGGTAATGTTAGTAGGAGTACCAAATCTGGTAACCCAGCCTGAAAAAAATGATTCCGCAATAGTGACAGCAGATTGATCAGGCATTGGTATAGCCTCAATCCATCTAGTATAGCGGTCAATACAGGTCAGTATATAAGAGAAGCCTTTTGAAGGTGGTAGAGGACCTACCACATCAATATTCACCTCGGAGAAACGTTGGTCAGGAATGAGAAAATGCGAAAGCGGTGATTTTTCATGTCTGCTTACTTTGGAAGACTGGCAGTCTAGGCAATGTCTCACCCAGTCTTTCACGTCTCCTTGCATGTTTGGCTACACGATCTTCCAAACGAACCTCCATTCGTATGCGACTGAGGGAGGTCCTACCTATTCTAGCCGCCTAGTTATTTCTGACAGAAAAACTGGAATGCAGATTTTAGTCGACACGGACGCCGGAATTTCACATAACCAGTCCAGCCTCAAGATCGACCAAACAAATCCTCCCAACAAATGTACGCCGCCAACGGCTCAGCGATCCCCAAATATGGCCAGAAATTTATATACTTAAACCTTGGTTTCAGGCGTATCTTCCCGTTCCTTTTCACCATCGCTGACGTCAGTAAACCACTCCTAGGCGCAGACTTTCTAGAGCATTACGGTATTTTGGTTGATTTAAAAAACAAAACTATAATAGATAAATTAAGAGGACTGGGGATAGTCGGCACTGCTTCCATTCTCCATCATTTGAAATAACTGCGATAAATCCACTGGCCATTAACCCTGCCGTAAATCAAATTCTTCACAAACACAAGGAAATCTTAAGACCAATTGTTCTTGCAGATTCCCAGAAACCCTTGTCCCATTCGGTTACTCATTGCATCCAAACTAAAGGCCCTCCATGTTTTTCAAAGCCACGTCGCCTACCAGCAGAAAAATTAAAGGCTGCTAAAACTGAATTCGACTTAATGGTTAAGCAGGGAATTTGTCGCCCCTCTAACAGTCCATGGGCAAGTCCATTGCATCTGTCCAAGAAAAAAACGGTGACTGGCGCCCCTGCGGGGATTACATACGACTAAACGACATCACTATTCCAACAGATACCTTATCCCTAATATTCAAGATTGCATAGCCGTATCACGGAAAATGCGTTTTCAGCACCATAGACCTAAAGAAAGCTTTCTTATAGATCCCTGTCCAAACAGAAGATATTCCAAAAATAGCAGTTACTACCCCGTTCGGATTATTTGAGTTCCTCCGAATGCCCTTCGGGTTATGTAACGCCGCACAAACTTTTCAGAGATACATGGACACCGCTTTAAGAGGACTCACTAACGAACATCTTTGCTTATATAGACGATATTCTGGTAGCCTGTGAGAACTTGGAACAACATCTTAAACATTTGGATGCACTATTTGCCAGACTAAAGGAATTTCGTACCAAAATTAATCTTGGCACACCCCAGCGGTAGAGCTACTATATAGTTGTAGAGCCAAGTTGTGTAGTTGTGAAAAAATTCCACGACGCAAGTTAGCAGGAACATAAGGGCAGAGGCGTTTAGTGGAAACATCGAAAAATATTCTGGAATCATCAATGTTTGTTTCCATTAGTAGAAGTCCTTTCGGGTTCTTTAGTAATTCCTGGAGTTCTTGGTCGCTGGCTTGTGCTTTGCTCAAGGTGGCCGGAAAGATGGTAGGTTTTTCAGTGGTTTCAACTCTCATAATGCGTCTGTTGGGTTGTTAGATATGCCTTGTACGTGCTAATATCGGTTAAAAATTGGCTAATGTAGGATAATTGGCGGGTTTGCCTCGGGGATCCAATGTCTGACTTTCTGGAGAAGGCATAAATTATTGGTTTGTGATCGGTTCAAATTGTGAAATCCCTACCTTCCAGCAGGTAACTAAAGTACCTAATAATGGAATACATGGCCAAAAATTCTCTATCGTATTTAGAATAACGCTGCTCAGTGGAGGTTAATTTCCGTGAGAAAAACGATAATGGTTACCTGCTGGAAGGTAGGGAGGGTTCTAAAGCCGCTATTACATAGTTAAATTTTGTTTCCGCTCTAGTGATTCTGGCTTGCTCAAATTGGGCCTCAATATGTGCAAACCACAAGTCTGGCTCAGATGGCCAGAAAGGTGCGAGTTTAACTGCAACGTGGGCTACGCTGGGATCACTAGCAGGATTCGAGTCGCCTCGTGCCAGTGAAGCTGTTAGTTTCTGATTTGTTTTTGCAGGTCCTCTATTTGTTGTTCCATTTTGTAGAGTACTACGTAATACTCACTTTGGTCTTATGGGAAAAGTTCTGTGTAGTAGTAGTTCAGGATTCTTAGCGTTCGGGGTCACCACTTTTAGCGCTCCGTGAATAGTTGATTCAAGTTTTGAATTAACAACACACTTTTATTTATTTCAAACTCACACTAAACTCTATATCAAACAATACACAATAATCATCTAATCATATGGCAATCACCTCTTCTCACAATATCGATTCTTTTACCGCCACAAATACAATTTAATCAAGAAATTTTCATTAAAATTACAACGATGCAATGTTCAGCTGAGTTGGCCGTAAAAATGGTAGCGATTTTACTTGTATATCTGAGCAGCCTCATATGCAGCGGTCTATGTAAGAGATCTTGTGCAAATTTAAATTTAAACTAACTGACAGACCTCCAATACTCCTCTATAATCAATTCATTCAGAAAAATGTTTCAAATAAAAGTGATACGTTAGTATCTATGCAACAATCATTCCAAATTTGAACAAACTCATTGAAACATTTTCAAGAAAATTCAAAAAACTCAAAAACATATTCTGCACAATCTGCACTTTCGATTAACCGGATTTACTACAAATTTGGAATTCCCTCAATGATTCTAATGTGTACTAATATTATGTAGGAGTTAGTATATTATACTGAAGTGGTACTTTGGAGGAGACCGTAACGCGCTACAGCTCCCACAGAACCCCCCAAAAATATCAATTTTTCAAATAAAAGAGATAGGTATTATGTTTGTAGCTAATATACGAAATTTAAAGAAAATCGTTGGAGCCGTTTTCGAGAAAATCAGGAAAACTGTAAAAACCATTCGCACTTCCGGTTGATGGATTTTGCGTGAAAACTTCATGTTTGATACGGTGGTAGTACCTAAATGGAATACCTACCAAGTTTGAGCTTTTGCGAGTTTTCTTTTTTGAGATATTCTGTTAAATCTCACACACACACACACACACACATATATACACATACACACACACACATATATATGTGCGATATATTTATATTATTATTATTATTATTCGCAAAAGGGGAGGGCAAAACCCTACGCTATCCACAGCCCCCCAGGGCCCATATAGCTACCCCTAAAGAATAACAACCACTGGGAGTAGAATGAAAATCCAGGCCCAGGTTTTAACCATCTAAGTTTCACAACAGACCGAACAAATCGGACCAAAACCTTAAAAGGACACAGCTTAAGATCCTCTACCGACATCCTATTCCGGCCGAAGGTCCTAAACCTAATCTCCTCACAACCCAAACAATCCGTCATCAGATGCATGGGTGTTTCCTCCTCAGTTTCACAAACTCTACAAAAAGGGTCAGGCACAAGTCCCATTATATAGAGATGTCTCCTTAAACCACAATGCCCAGTGAGGAATCCAACCAGATACCTGAGGGAGGTCCGTGAAAGACATCGGACCCCACTACTCAAAGCTCCGTCCGGGCCCCCAATGAGCATTTTAGACTGCCGACAACCCACTGCACTCATCCATAAGGATGAGTGCTGTTTCCACGTCTGAAAGCCCGACAAACATGTGTCAGAAGACACACCAACAGCAGGCTCTGGACCAATGAAAGGGAGAGAGGCACCCAATTTGGCAAACCTATCCACCTCCTCATTCCCAAAAATTCCCATATGACCTGGAACCCAGACCAGAAGCACATCCTTTAATGAAGAAAGATCTTCCAGTCTTTTAGAACATTCCAACACCAATCTGGAAGTGAAGACACATGAGTTAAGCGCCTTCAACGCAGCCTGGCTATCCGAGCAGATACAAACACCTTTTAAATTAGTGTTACGCACTCTCTCATCCAGAATACAGCAAAGAATTGCATAAACCTCAGCCTGGAAAACGGTGGCCCACTCACCAAGAGGCACTACCAAATGATCTCCCGTCTCAAAATAGACGGCAGCCCCAGACCTACCATCCATCCTGGAACCGTCCGTGTAGCATCGGAGATAATTCTCAGGAATCACACCAGACGGACCCAGGGTTAACCAATCTTCCCTAGAAGGCAACCTAACCCTGTAGGAATGACCAAAGACAAAAGTCTTCAAATTCCTATCAGAAGGGAAACCTGTAATGGGAATCCTTAAAAGCATCTCACGATAAATGGTAGAATGACCATATCGCTCACCCTGCCAAAAACCTGCCTGTTTAATTCTATAACAGGCTTTCATTGCCTGGTTTTTCACCTCCACAAAGAGAGGTGGAATCCCTAACAAAGTCCCCATAGATGCGGTCGGTGTAGTCCGAAACGCTCCAGTCACCGCCAGACAAGCCAAGCGTTGGACTTCTTCCAACAGCTGCCTAGCGGATCGTGTTTCAATGCGACGCCACCACACCAAAGCCGCATATACCAATCTAGGTTTAATGACCATGCAATAAATCCAGAACATCATCCTGGGAGTGATTCCCCAGTTCTTACCTACAACTCTTCGACATTGCCAAAAGGAGATTATCGCCTTTTGATGTTGTGTCTTAACATGGATGTATATATATATATATATATATACGATTAACCGGATTTACTACAAATTTGGTGTATATATATATATATATGTACACATACACTTACACATAAACAAACACAGACCATTCGCCAAAAAAAAAAATTTTTCTTATTAAGGGGGCCCCAAAACATGTCTTTCTGATAAAAACTCAGTTTCGAAAATGTGGCACGTTCGCCATAGTTCCTATTACTAGGAGTAAGAAAAACTAATATACACTATAAATTGATGGATGTTACATTACTACCTCTTACTGCTGTGAAAGGGGAATATTGTGATCGTGTCAGATTTTCGAAATTAAATTTTAACGGTTTTCAGATCTCTGAATAAGAAAAAAATGATTTCAGCTAATGATCTTTACGTGTGTGTTTTTTCCTTTTATTGTTCTATATGCGCCATTCAGTGTTACAGCCTATTATCATTACTTGCATAAGTTTTATAATGTTATAACTTCGTAGCAATAAATATACAATTTATATTTTAAAAACAATAATTAATACTTCTGTCGTACGAGTATTTATATTTGACCATTTATTTGTATTTTATTAATCAACTGTACAAACAGATACATTTATTTTTTTTATTTTTATTTTTTTTTCCGGGCGCATCGACGACTTATGGCCATTAGCGCCCTAGATACATTTATTGTTTTGAAAATAAGTTCTGCTTTTAATTGGGCTAAGCTGATTGAACCATGTTGTTAATACATACCTAGTTAGCTGGCTTCTTTCCCTTTCGTGATTTCGGCACTGATTTATGAAATGATCCCTCGTTTGTTCTACCGAGGCTTCACAAGGACACAGTGACTTATCAATTAAATTGAATCTATTCAGATAAGCTCGGTTTTTCCGTGTCCACTTAAAATTTACGTGACCATTGAATCAAGTGGCAAATAGTCTGTTGTCGATCATATGACGAAAAAAGTATTTTGTTCTGCATCCATTAAGTGTGTGTTCGTGTGAACAGAATATAGTTTTGGTCAAACTTTCGGTCAAAATCCATCAGCCGGACTTTACTGAATGATTTTTTTCTCAGGCATATTGATTTTTGAAGTGTTTCCTCTGAGTACCATTTCGGTACAGTTCTAATAGTTGAAATGTTAAACGTTAAAATAAAATGTGACTTATTTTATTCTATATGAGACTGAAGAATAAAAAAATATCTCCTAACAATTCTTTTTAAAATCCTCACATAAATGGACAATTTTACGAACGATATACAGATTTTTAGAAGACGATTTCTTTCTGTAGAATATTTGCGGCAAGAGGATGTGTGTATGTTTTTAGTACTTCAGGTACTTTCAAACACATGATTCTATACAGTTCTTTTGTAGAAAACAGCAGACTGCTAATGCCAACTGTATTTATCTGGTGGTCTGCAATGTTAATGACATTAACTTATCATTATAATAAATTATTAGGGTAACTTTAATTGTATAGGTCGGATGCACGCCAATATAATGACAAATCTGGTGGTGGACGTGAACTTGAATCATCCAAACAGTCTTCCATCATCATTTGTATCACCAGCACCGTCACCAGATGAACTAGTAATCCAGGCAAGAGGACGTCGTAGAATACCAGTCACTTGGTCACCACCGTCCGGTGATATTACACCGCCGGCAAGGCGATGGAGCGATGCTAATGGATATGGTAAAAAAGATAATACACCCAATCAAGGAATCAATTCACCAAGTAAAATTGTACTGAGGAGTACACCTAGAAAAAGACTATTGATGAACGATCCGGCAGATTTTAGTCCTTCTCCTGATAAGAGAAGAGTAAGTTTTTCACATTTTAAGCTTCTCTAATTGTTGTTTCTGGATTCTTTGCATTATTGAGTTTTCTGTTTAATTCTTTGTTTATACTTAGAATATGTCGCCAAATGCCAAAAAAGTTCGCGTAGAGAAGCAGATGCCTACATTCCAAGGACCTGTTGGTGTTGCATTGAAGGCATTATCTCATGATCAGCTTGTTGATGTTATTCACAATATCATCAATCGGCATCCATCTTTGGAAGAGGTAAATTATAAAACCATTATCTTATTGGTATAATTATAAAGGTATCTCTTATTGGTATAATTATAAAGGTATCTCTTATTGGTATAATTATAAAAGTAATCTTTATTTTACTTTCTCTTTTTACTATAACTGGAAATATTGCGTCGTATCACATTTTCACATTGAGTTTTTAATGGAAAAACATGTTTTGGGGTCCACTGAGTGCGAAAAAATTAAAAAAAAATTTTTAGCTTTTTTTTTTCAAATTTAAGGCTCGTCAACATCTGAGGTCATTGGCGCCCGGAGCCGTGTCAGTGCAATGCCGGCATCCGGACAGTGTGCTTTCGTTACAAATCACCGGACAGTGAGCTGTAGAGGCTCTCGGAAGAGAAAATCCACGGGCAGCACCTGCTGAACTCGAACTTGGGACCTCCGCATGGAAGTCCAGGCGTTTTTATATTTCAAAAACAAAGAAATCATAAGAGCACAAATTTCATTTTCTATCACCGAATGCGACATGTCTGGATGTTTTTATTACAGTTTATCGCAAATATCTGCTCCAGTGATTTTCTTATGTCAGTGTTGGGAATTAGTGAGTGTAATGTATTTGAGCGTGAGTGTTGTTACGAGTTGATAGACACTTTATAAATGATGTTCCATTTGCGGCAGCTTTATGGTTTGGAAAGAAGGTGAAATATGTTATTCAGCGTTAAAACAATGAACTTCGTAAACAAAGTTAAAAATACAGTTTGGTTGATGTAACATGTCACAGCGATTATAATTATTACTTTCTCTTACTAATAATAGTAAGAGGAAGTCCTGCGATCGTGCCAGATTTTAGAAATTAAGTTTTCACCGAAAATATTCGTTTGAGGTCCCCAGAGTCCAAAAAAGTTCATTTTTAGAAAAGGGTCTGTGTGTGTGTGGATGTGTGTGAAAAGAATATCTCCGAATCGAAAAACTTGCAGGAAGCTCTAACTTGGTATTCCGTTTAAGTACTATCAGCGCATCAGACACGAAGATTTTGGACAAAATCCATCAACCGGAAGTACCTCTTTACTTAGTGTTTTTTCATTTACTCTTTACTTAGGTCTTTGTGATTTTCTCGAAAACGGCTGCAGCGATTTTCTTTAAACTTGAAATATTAACTGCACATATAAAGAGCTACAACTTTTATTTGCGACATTTCTCCTGGAAAATTAATTTAAGGGGACTTTTGGGTAGGAGTATGTTTTCCTCTCATGTGCTTATTAGTTCAACAATGTGTTTTACATTTCTGTGAACTAAATCATATTAATTATAATTATATAAGTTGCCAAAATTCCCAGTTTGAAGAAAATCGGTTGAGCGGAAATGCGACTTTAATGAATAGGTTTTTCACAGTTTTGTGATTTTCTCCATAAAAATGCCGACGGCATAAAACACTAATAAGAATTGTAAGTTTGAAGAAAATTTGCTATTTCGCTATAAGAGAAAGTCTTGTGGTGTTTCACACCTGATTTTGAATATTTATTCACCTTTATTCATTTATCAACATCTACTTAATGTTTTTATTTATATTTTTGGATAAAGAAAATAATATTAAAAAGGTTTGAAATAAGAATTAAAGTTAATAAATAATATCTCAGAATCACCATGATATTAATTGAATTTAAAGTGCATAAATCATATTGTTGAATACGTGATTGGATCCACAATGCATGATAATATCTAGAATTTTGTTCTTTTCATTAATTCTGACAGTTTCAGATTTTCCTCCATCTTCAGATTGTTCATGTTTATGTAAAAAGTAAACATAAACTGTTGCCAAGAAAATAATGCATAATTTCCTCAGGTCCTAAAAAAAAACTGGGTTATTAACCTCAAACTTTGTACAATTAAGTTTGTTTCAGATTAATTTGTATTGTACTAAATTATCAAGGGTAATTTACACCTAGAGCATGTAGTGAATATAGTATATTATAGGATCTAATTGCATTTTCTTTGTCCAGTCTGTGATTTCACAATGTTTATCAATAAATCCTGAAATTAAGTGAACACTTGTAATCGGTCGATTGTTTATCACTACAAAATGAAGCAGGCTTTCTCGGAAGAATCTCTGATATTTTTCATCATTTCATTTCCGATTTCATTTAAAGTTATTATTACTAATAATCATGGGTGTCCGAAGGAGCTGCACCTAAACTTATATGGCTTTTACCCCACCGCAAAAAACGCTCCAAAAAAGCCACTCCTAGCAATCTACCATTACAGTTCAGTACAATACCAGTACTTTAATTTCCAACCCTCCCAGCCATTCCCTTGAGTGATATTTGACTTCTCAAATATGCGGAACATCGAATTAGTGAAACGGGGACACTAATGTAGGTAGTAGTACACCGTTTACCACCTGACCCCGGCGACACAATTCTGTACAAAGACGTCCTGCCTATATTGTGTAAATGACTGGCTACCGAAGAGTATCCAGTCAGTACAACCACCACGCTCTCAACTGTACCCTACTAAAGGAGAGAAGATACTTTTAAGTCCCGCTGTCCTAAACCTTTTATAAATCTCTCAGCCTGGTGACATGTTTTCGTGTCTCTTCAGTGCTTCTCCAGTTCTCTATCCTTCCATTGACTTTCCTCTTGCAAAATAGCTTGGTGAGGGCTACTGCTGGCTCGGGACGGTAATGAGGACCCCACTTTAGCCAACTAGTCCGCGCTCTCATCGCCCCGCGTCCGTGCATCCAGAAGAGCTCCACTATTGCATTTTGATTCCAAAAACAACTGAAGGTGCTCAAATTTGTAATTTTATGTATTTTTTTAAATAATATATTTTTGTTAATTAAGGAAGTGAAATCCAATCTTCCATCACCAGATCTCCGTCCTCTCAATGATAGACTACACGATTTAAAGAGGAACATCTTCAAATCATTGCCTAATTCTCGTCTTACCTCCAAGACTGATTCACCAGCCTATTCCAGAGCTTCCACACATGTGTTAGCATTTAAGGTAACTATCTTAAGAGATAGATATTTATTTCTTTGCAATATCTGTCAGACTAGATAATATAATTATGTGTAATAATATAATATATAAATATAATAATATGGTGTATCAAAAGTCGGCGTTTTTTCTTTCTTTTAGTTGAATGAACTGTTTATATAAACATAGCGTTGATATTGCACTTTAGTCACTTTAATACTGATTACTTGACATTCACTTTTCAGTATGTAACAGTTTTTAGCCGAGTCTGACAGTATGGAATTAAGTTAAAAAATTATAAAATGAGTGAATTAAATTTTGAAGTTCGGGCGATATTGAAGCTTTATTTGAAGAAAGGCTTTACAGCAATAGCTGCAGCTTGAGAAAATTGTAAAAGTGAGGGGGCCAATGCTTTGTCCATTCGTGTTGCACAGAATTGGTTTAAAAATTTAAGGGATGGAGATATGCACTTTGAAAGTAGGCAAGGTCGGGGCGTCCACTGACTCTTGACCCAACTGTTTAAAGAGAAGCTGTAGAAGCTGATCCTCGAACAAGAACCAGAAAACTTGCAAGGCGGGTTAGGAGTTTTTCACTCTGCCAAAAATAGGCGATTCCATGACATTGGAATTGGTAGCTAAAAGCTGTAGGACTGTCCTCCAGGGATAGTCACCTCAGTAAACGTACAATGGTTGAAGTGTCAAACTCTTCTTGAAAATCCTAGTGATTTTCGATTTATAAAGCGAAATGTCACTTGCGATGAATGGTGGGTATAATTTAACGACCCAAACATGCAAAAACACATAGAACAGAAAAGTGCTCCTCTTTAGTCAACCAGAAAAAAAGATCTTCTGCAGCAAGATAATGCAAGACCACACACTTCGCGTCAAACTGCCTCAAAAATTAACGAGCTGTAGTTTGAACTTCTTCCTCACCCAGCTAATAGCCCAGACCTCGCTCCTTCAGACTATCACTTATTCCATTCCGATCCATGGCTCATTTCCCGAGTTAAAATTACAAATTTTATTATGGAAGAGGAGGTTTTATTATGGACGAAGAGGCAGCTTGTATTGAATTTTTTGCCTCCAGAGAACCTTTGTGGTACCAAAGAGGAATTGAATTACTGGCACAAAAATGGATTGAAGTAATTAAAAACAATGGATTATACTTTGAAGAATAAACTGTTAAGTCTTATTTTTAATACTCATTAAAGTAAAACAGCCAAAAACATCCGGCAGACCGCTTTTGTCATTGCCTATATGTTGTACCAAAAAAAGTTTATTTATGCATTTTCTGAAATATATATTATTATTATTATTATTATTATTATTATTATTATTAATATTATTATTATTATTATTAACAGCGAAAATCGCAGACTTTTTTTGCACCCCTGTATAATATGGTAAAAAAAACAGCACTTTTTATATTGTTTTATGTAATAATATTTCAGTCCTGTTTCTCTCATTCAGTGCTAACAGACATATCTATAGAACTCACTGTACTAAATTACGAAACTCAATTGCTCAATAATTTGGTAACAACAACATCTCAAGAGTTTCTCTTTTATATAAAACTTAGAAAAACTGTTTTCCGAATTGCGGAACATTGAAACACCAGATGAACAATTTAATTAACATAGTTTACAGGTTTCTTTTGGATTAATTATGATGGTGTTTCCATTTTTTGTGAACTTATAACAAGCTCCTCACATTTCTCGCTTGAGCAAATACCGCATGAAATCTAGAGTTATTGTTAAATTCATATAGGGCTATATACGCCTATCTGTAGTAAAGCTACTAGATCCAAAAGTTTTTTAATGAATAGAATTTTATCTGCAGACTTCAATTGAACTTTAATAGTGGAGGTCAGTTGCTCCAAACTTGTTAAGTTAATTCTGGGTATTGTAAGTTCACTAAAATGTAAATTGTTAATAAATATAATCAGTTAAGTTTTACATTTATTTGACGCTTGAGAAAGCTCTAGCAGGTGATAATAGCAGAACTTTGGAAACCGATCGTTATTCAATGTCAACAATCAATGCGAATAAAAAAATTGCATTGACTTTAATAAGTAGTGTCTTAAATTACTTGGTAATTATTATATTAAATATCAGAATTAAGCTAAACTTTTAATTTTTTTCCCATATAGAAAGCTTTGGTGGAAGCCGGACGTAATTTAGTTGCCAGCCAACAATGGGAAACTGTGCTGGAATTTGTGGTGATGGGTTGGGAACAGGTTGCTGGGACACCATTATGGGACAATCCACCACATAATACACCACGAAAACAGTGTTTCAAATTTCTTGCTGCACAATGTATGTCAGCGTTGAAAAAATTGGGAACACTACCAGTAGAACAAGTTGATACTCTTTATACCAAGTAATTTCTTTTTATTTATTTATTATTTATTAGTGATATATTATTATTAAATGTTGTAAACTGGATGTTTAGGTTCGGTCATACAAAAGAACTCTTTTTTTTTTATTTCTACCGACGTTTCGGCAAATTTATTGCCTTCTTCAGGGTAAAAATTTTGGTGATGGTATGTCACAGGTTAAACTACAGTTTGTAAATAATTCTAACTGAAAATTTTTACCCTGAAGAAAGCAATAAATTTGTCAAAACGTCGGTAGAAATTTAAAAAAAGAGTTCTTTTGTATGACCGAACCTCAACATCCAATTTACAACATTGAATACAGCGGTCGTAACGAACACCAAAAACATTATTATTAAATTATAGCTTTTATCTTGTATTAGCTTTTATCTTGTACCTTGAAATAGTATTTCTTCTTGAGGTAGACTACAAAAGTAAATTAATACTCCTATAATTTAATATACCTTGGCAAAAATTGAATTATACGCTCTAGGTTTTTTTTCTTTCTCTTATCCCTAGAAAGTGGAAGTATTGCGATCATGTCAAAATTTCGAAATTAAGTTTTCACCGGTCATGTTTTGAGATCAGCTTGAGTATGGACAAAATATTTTTAGCGAATGGCCCTGTGTATGTGACTGATTGATAGATAGATAGATAGATAGATGGATAGATAAATAGATAGATAAATGTGTTTATTTACTCAAATATATAATTTTGTTATACATAAAATACAAAAAAAAAACACTCGTTAGGCAGTGAAAATCCGTCTGCCTTACCCCTTCCTATCCTATCCTTGGGAATAATTTTTAAGTTTTTATTTAACAATAAAAAGAAAAATCAGAAAAAAAACTAAAATACAATAAACTCATTTACAATTAATTTATGAGAAATACATACATATTAATTAAAGTTAAAGTCAGAAACTAAAAACTGTCTGTACTTTAAAACCATTTTTAAAAAATATACAATTTATACCAGCCCTTTACCGTTTAACCATATGACTTGTTCATTCAAAACATTTTGTTCCAAATATTTTTTCCAAAACCACTCATAATAGGACAGCTACCTATTATATGCAACATATTTCCATCTTCATTTAAATTACACATTGACTAGGTATACACTATATCATTTATCCATGGTTTACAATTTAAATTAAATAATTCGCATCTTGCTTTAAATATTGTTCTAATTAAATCCAAACTATATTCATCATTAATATATATGTTACCGGCAAAGTATGAAATTCAGGCATTCTATAGAATGCCTAGATATATAATATTTGATTATGTTTTTTATACAATAAATGATAATCTGCATCAGATGCCAAAATAAATAGCTCATTTCTAACATTTTTTATTCCTTTGTTAATTACATTCACCATATGCTCATACCATCTATCTACTGTTATAAGTTCTCTATTAGAACACAGTCTAGATATTCTGCCAAATTTAGCCATTCTTTAAACACTACTCTTTCTTTTAATACCCTCCATAGCTACAATATGCGGACTTTAATGAAGGTAATATATAAGTTTCCAAATATAATTGATAATTGGGCGTGTTTAGTGGGAGGCAAAAGATCTTCTTAATAAATAATTTTTGCACCTGCTCAAGTTGCTGATATTTATGGTAACTCCAAATCTGAGCCCCATGGCATAACATTGATTTCATTACAGACTCATATATCTTAAATTTCACCGACATAGGTACTCTGGCGTAGGCTGAATAGCCATTTCCCCCGGTAGGTACTCTACTGTACCTAACATAGTTCATACCTATTGGATCTACATAGTTCATAGCCAGCTTAGCTGATTTAATCTTTTCACTAAAATGGTCGTTCAAGGATTAATTGTCTGTGAGGGTGATGCCTAAATATTTGTAATTTCCAACTGTTTCTACATCGCTATTTTTATATTTAAATTTAATTTTGGCTCTTTTCCCCTTTTTGTTAAATACCGTAATTTTTGTTTTTTCAATATTTTATTGCAATTCCCATTTATCTAAATATAGTTCCAATTTAAGTATGGCATCTTTTAATTTTGTTGGTGAATCTTCTATTATCACCATATCGTCCGCGAATAGGTTGACTTTCGTCAGGCCAATAGTTACTCCGCCTCCTAATTCTTCATCCAAATCATTTATAAACAGGTCGAACAGTATTGTGCTTAAATTACAACCTTGCCTCAAACCAATATTTGTTGTAAATGAGCGCTATATACCATTCCGATTCCAAACAACTGCATTACTTTTGGAATATGAATTTCTTAGAGCTCTTATAAACTTAGTCCTTGAGCATCCTAATTTATAGAATAAAGCTGAACCATTAACTTTATTAAAAGCTGACTCCAGATCTACACTGTGTGTGTGACTGTGTTAAAATATCTCAAAAACGAAAAGTAGCAGGAAGTCGCTCAATCTTGATATTTTGTCCAGGTACTAACTACTTAGTACCACCGCAACTGACACGATAGTTTCAGGTAAAAGCATCAAGCGGAAGTGCAACTTTACTGAATGCATTTTCTCGAAAACGGCTCTACGATTTTCTTTAATCTTCGTGCAACACTCATCTACATACGTACATAAATACATACCGCTTTTATTTGCAACATTCTCGGGAACATTTTGGGGAGGTCTAGGAACAAGTAACAAGTAACGTTTCCAAGTACCACTTCAATAGAATATAAGGTTCGACCATATATTAATATAACATTACTATACAATAGAAGCAATGCTAGAATTCCAAATTTGAAGAAAATCGGTTAACCGAAAGAGTTACTTTACAGAAAAGTTTTGTGAGTTTTTTGGTGGTTGCGGGTGGGGTGGGGGGATTATCTCGGTAACGACTGTAACGATTTTCTTTAAACTTGAAATGCTAATTGCACAGTTATAAGTCTACCCTTTTATTTGAAATATTTTTCCGAAAACAAATTCTTTTTAGATACTTAGTTTTGCGTTAAATTTCAAAAATTTGGGGGTGGTTCTAGTATTATAATACGATATATGTAATATATATTTAAATAAGTTGTGTTAATTTTAGTTTGACTTAATTTTTTATAGATTCAAGAATTTTGAACAAGACTGTGAAGATATACAAGCTTGTATTAAACAATTGGAAACAATGAGGAAAAAATAAAGAGAAAATCTAAAAATTTGTAGAATAGCTTGTAGAAGTATAATAGAATAGCCATTCTAGCTTGTGGGCATTCATTTATTAATTTTAATTCAATGAATTATCCATTCTTTTTTTTGTACTATCTCTTTTCAAGAGTGGATTATCAGTTTTGTGAGGGGGCATTTAATCTTCCCAAAAATTTTTTGTACGCTTCATTTTCTTTTTAGTTTTGACTAAACTGTTACCAAATACAGTGCCTTAATTTTTTAATAATTAGAATTTAATATTGTTTCAATCGTAATAATAAATAATTATTATTATTTTTATATAACCAAACAAGCAAAGATTAAAAGTAGAAATTAGTTTTTGATTAAATTGAAAGTTTCAGCCATGAAAAAAACTTGAAAAATGAAAAAGTTTGCTGTTTTTTTTAAAATAATAATAATAATAATAATTGTTAAAAGACTGAATTTGTCCAGTACTACCATATATTGATTGTACTGAGGACAAAAAAGTTTTGTGAAATTTTATCAATATTTGAAGTAATATATTTTTTTAATTAATAATAATAATACGCTTGGTAATTTATTTGGTTATATTTATTTTATTGTTTCATTTCTTATTAATTTAATTTTTTTTTTTAAGTTGTTCCAAAATTGGGAATTACCTAGTTTTTGTTCTTCTGTTAAATGCTTAATATATATATATTTTTTAATGGTATTTATTATTTGAAATAAGTATTTAAAAAAAGAAAAATATAGATCCAAAAAAAAAAAAGAAAGAAATTAGTGTTATCTATCAGCTGGATTGGTTTGCTACCCAGCCATTCATGACTTGATCAGATATGTTAAGCTGCAGTTACATGATATTTTGCGATATTGCAACAACAAAAAAAAATGATTCAAATTAAAAAGAAAAACTTGTATTTTCTTTTTTTGCAATTTTAGTAATTTGATATTGATTTCTGTGGTATTTTCTGGTAAAATTAAGTTCAAAGAAGTGAGATAAACAAAATATTGAAATCATTTGTAAAATTGTGATCTGTGGGGTGGAGCTGTATAGTTTTTATTTTTAGTATATGTTCTCTTTGTTAGAACATATTTGTAGTAAAACAAAAAATAATAATAAATATTTTTATTGCAATCTAGCATTGAATTAGTATATTTAGTGTGCTTATTTTATATATTTTTAACATTGCAAATGAAATAGGATAGGGAAATATTCAAATAAATGCAATCTAGATTTTTTGTGTGTATATATAGCAAAGAGTCCTTGGAGCTTAATGTTTTTAATGTATCCAATTTTAATGTTGTACAGTCCGTGCAATGTGAGGGGCACTTAGAATAAACCTCTCCAAAATTTTCACTGTCGTGAATGTTTGAAAAAAAAAGTCTACATTACAAATTTTACCTTTACAAAATTTACAGTTGTTTCTTTTTTTTCTTCCTTGAGAAATGGTCAAAATCATAAACTCAAAATGTACCACATATTGCATTTTTCTAACCTCATTCAATGTTCAGCGACTTTACATTAAAAAAGGTAAATATTTATTCTAGAACTGTTGCAGCACATAAAGAACATAAGCACGCATTATTTTTTATTTCATTAAAATTTTGTTTATAGAACATTACAGAAAAAAAAAACCAGTGATCATATTAGTTAATTATTATATAAATAAAATTAATTACAATTAATATCTCTTTAAATCGATTAATATATTTCTATTTGATTCTTTCCGATTTAATGTCTGTTATTACTGAATATTTAGTAGTTGGGATATACAGATTTATTTTTTACAAAAAAAATACATAAATAAAACCATCATTTTTTGTAGAAGGAAATCCAATGTAATTATTTGAAACGATTCATGAATTTTCCATTTTTGTTTGTTCTTCTTCATTTACCATCTTTCATTTTAATTTCTTTTTTTTGCACAAATTTTAATTTTTTTTCTCTTACTTTTTTTTCATAATCATTATATACATTTATCATGAATTATGTTTTATACTCTCCTTTTTTTAAAAAAGATAATAAAATAAAGGTCTTTACCCACGTATACCCATATTTATTTATTTCATTTCTAAATAACGTTAATTCCTCTTAACCTTTATGATTTTCCTGGTTTTATGAACTGTTTTCTAGATCAGATTTAATGAAAGATCGGAGCAGGTACTGAATTTTTTTTTCTATATTTTAACCGGTTTGAAAACCTGAAAATCTGTGAGTATCCAATTCTCAATTAAATGTGGGAATTGTCATCAAGTGGTGATTTCTAGATGTTTGATGGCTATTTTGTTTTTTTTGGGGGAAACTAAATAAAAAATTGTTTTTCTCCTTTTGAGATTTTAACAGAATTGTATTTTTCAAAACCGTAAGTGTTTAGTTGTACGTTTGGACTGTTTGTCTGTATGTCTTCCATATTTCTCTTCTCCCACTTCTCTCTGCTCTCGTCTATTCTCACTAATCCTTCCTTTCATGTTATTCCCCTCTAATATCTTGTATCTTTTTCGCCCACTCACTCACTCCTTCACTTTTGGGGTCATACCTATTTCCATTTCTGAAAATTGCCTTTTTTTCATAACATCATGCCACCAATATGTTTCCCCTACTTCTTCCGGCCAACCCAACACATGATTTGCCAACACAAGTTGCCAGCATGATTTGGGCAACTTTCATTAGACATTTTTAGCAAGCATATCAACCATTTAAGCATTTCTTTGAATACTTTGATTTGGGTATGACGCCGGCCGGTTTCCAATCTTACATAAGCATCTGGCTTATTTAAATTAAGGTGGAGCAAAACCCAGCTGCCCGCATTCCAATATATGTTTATTTGGACAAGTCCAAATTTTTCTCATACACAATAATGTACTTTGAGCCAACAAGTCAAAAAGATAACAATTAGCTTTCCAAGAATCGATTTACAAGCTCTTAATAAATTCCTAACGACCGAACGGCTGCATTACTTGTAGACAAAAAGTAGTTTCCAGCTCTATAAAATTTTCCAGATTTATAAAAAGGCACACCAAGATAATTAAAATTACCAGTAACACACACTAATTTACAGCTGAAAATAAATATATATTGGAATCGTTTTCAGAAGTTTATAGTACATTCTATACATAGGAATGACAAACTAGATACGGTTAGTGCTGTTCCTTGATGGTGTTTAATAGAACTAATGTTTGTTGATATTAAGTAAGTACTGCTATCATTTGGCAATCATAGAACTAAAGTGTTTTATTTCAATTACTTTTTGTGATATGGTTGCTGTTTCGGACTTAGTATATCAAAAATTTGCGGGGGTATATTTTGTTTGTTAAAATGTATAAATGACGTGTAAAGAATTTTAAATTATTAAAACAGTGTATTTTTTATCGAAACCAATAATACACTCTTATTTATTAAATAAAAACCTTGAGAGAATTTCTGTCCCTTTCCCATTTGGCTGATGAATTTTATGTTTGAACTGTAAATGAAAACTTGGGTGAATAATCCTCGCTGAAAACTGTTTTCAAGTGAATAGTTATAGAAACGGGTTGTAAAAAGGTAAGGAAAATTGTACAACTAACCAGTAACATTTTGTTTGGAAAATTTCTCCATAAGATGTGCAATACTTATAACTAGTTGACATTCGAGAATTCAATCTCAGTCAGAGATTGTTCAGTTATCAATTAATTTCTAAACCAAAATTTCTCCATATTCACAATAACAGCGGAAATATTTAAAGTGTGGCGTGAACGTTCGCTCATAATTTGCCAACTTAAAACTGGAATGATATGAAGACCTAGTTTTTTTATTTAATTTAAGGCGCGTTGTCAACAACTATGGTCTTGGCGCCGGAAACTTTTCGGTGCACTGCCGGCCTCCGGACAGTGTTTTCTAGTTACAGACAACACTGCCCATCCCCAGACAGTGAACTGTAGAGGCTCCTAGGAAGAGAAAATCTAAAGGCTGCAAGGCTGGAACCCAGGAACCTGTTGCTAGTCCAGCGCGCTACCACCGAGCTAATCCCTTCCCTCCCACCACTCTTTCAGAAGGTAACTATGCACCTATCTTTGATTTGATTTTAGATTGCAAAAAAAAAAAATAGATGTTCTTTAAAACTACCTTTGGAGTCGACTATATAGAGCAGATTGCCAAGTCTTAACAGATGAGCATTTATTGCTCCTTACTGTATGGACGAGCTATGTTGCTAAATCTGGAATTTTCTCTAGATCAGAGTGGGCTACTTTTTCGAACACGTGGAAATATCAAGACCAAAAATCTTGGACAAGCCATTCCTCAATACTGAAGTTTGTATCTTTCTTTTTCATAAGAAGCGTGAAGAAAATATCTTAACGAAATAGCATAGGGTGCTCAAACTTGAATTCCGTTTAGAGATTATATCGCAAACGACATGACTGTTTTCGGTTAACACCCGTCAACCAGGATTAAGATTTTACAAATGGGTTTTTCAGTTAATCATAAATTTTATGGAAAATGGCTCCTCCAATGATTTTCTTTAAACTTTGCCTGCAAAATATATATAAATTGATTATCTCATGTTAAGCTTTCTTCTAAAAAGACAGTACAATTTGGGAGCTGAGAGTATTATTTATAAAATATTAAGGGTTCATTATATGCATTATTAGAATTCCAAATTTTAAAGATAAACAAGAAACGCGACTTGACAGATTAGGTTTCTCAATTTATCTTTTTTTTCAAAAACTTTGATAATAACCCTTATCGATCATTCTAAACGCTATCGAAAACCTGTTAATGCCTAAAAAAGACTCCTGGGCAATGAGTGTGATGGCTAAATTCCCATTTAAAAGTAACTTTTTCTGGAAAAATGTTTCAATTAAGTGATAGATTTGTATTTGTACAGTTTAAAGAAAAACATTGGAGACTTTTGTAATAAAATTGAAAAAAAAATCTGGTGTGAAACACCCATACAACTTCCCTTAGCTGTAAATAAAATAATATAAAGGGGGGACAAACACCTACTCTGGCAGTTAGTAGATTATACAGTAACCCAGAAGAGAGCACCAATAACATTGAACCACCCCTATGTATGTAGTTTGAGATTGAACTCCACAAATTCTGCAGGACTACCTAAAATCATTTTTTTCAAAAATAAGGTTCCAAATAAAAGTGATTAGTTTATATATATCTGTTCAGTTAGCATTCCAAGTATAATGGAAATCATTTCAGTCATTTTTCAAGAAAATTCGAAAATCTATTCTGTAAAGTCGCACTACCAATTTCTTCAAATTTGGAATTTAACCAATGATTCTAATTATATTAATATTCTATCGGCGGTAGAACCATACATTGTACAAAGTAGTATATCAGCGGAAAGCTTGACGCTACTATTCCCACAGAAACCCCCAAAGTAGTATATCAGCGGAAAGCTTGACGCTACTATTCCCACAGAAACCCCCAAAGTAGTATATCAGCGGAAAGCTTGACGCTACTTCCCACAGAAACCCCCAAAAAACTATTTTCTCGGGAATATATTTCAAATGGAAGTTTTATTTTTTTCCCCACGCCGACTCTGAAGGGAGAGTTCCTATTTTCTTTTGGGCAGTCCAATATCTGTTCGATTTTTGTTTCCAGTGTGAGACACCTTCGACTTTGCCTTCGTCATGCAATCCGACACAAGTCATTAGGTGGGCAGCATCCATTTCCGCTCGCTGTCACATAGCGGACATGTGGGAGATGGTTTAACTTCCTATTCGGTGGAGATGGGCTTGTAGGAAGTCGTGCCCAATGGCCAGTCGGAAGTTCGCCGTGAAGTCTCTGCGTGGAAAGTCAGGGGGAATTGGGTCGCCTAATAAATTCTCCCATCTTCTTCTTGTAGCTTTATTTTTCCAGACGATTTCTACCTTTTCTGTCATTTTATTATTTATGTCTCTAATTGTCTGGTTAAATGTTGCTGGGCCTTCAGGCTGCGGAAGCTGGCAACCTTCCTTCGCTAACCTGCCTGTCTACTTGCTCAAATAAAATTGATAGGTATTTATGTTTGTAGAATGTATACGAAGTTTAAAAACAAACGTTGAAGCCGTTTTCGAAAAAAATTGCGAAAAACTAAAAAGGAAAAATCTTTTTATTCGCACTTCCGGCTGATGAATTTGCCCGAAACTGTCGTGAGAAGCGCTAGTAGTACAAAACAGAATACCAAGTTCAAGCTACCCTGCGACTTTTCGTTTTTGAGATATATTAGTTCACACACAGAGGGCAACAGAGACAGACCATTCGCTAAATACATTTTTTTTTTCGTATGTCGTATGTATATGAGGTTTGGCTGCATTTAAAACATTACCTAATTGGGTGATAATAAGGATAATGTTATAATTTATCCATTAAGTAGTTTTAACTCATTTCTTACAAAAATAAAATAAAATAAACTAATGTCAGCTAATATATAGTAACTACCTTTTTTACTTAAAAAAAAAAAAAATCCAATGTGAAACACTCATACAACTTTCTGTTACTGCAGTCTACATGTTTGGTTATAAGTACCAAGTTTTCTTTAAATGTATAATTTTTACTAAACGTTTATTTGTCTTCAATTTTATGCCAATAGGGGGGGGGAATCTAAATTCAATACAATGACAGTTTTGTGGCAACCATACCCTCCCGCTCCCCCTCAACTTCTTTAAATGAAGTTTCTTGGAAAAAAGTTCTAAACAAAACTTCTCTATATTCATAGTTAGTGGACCAAATTTAATGAAATTCATCGATGTGTTTGTATGGAGAAAATCGCGAAACTGAAAAAATGTTCAGTAAAGACGCACTTTCGATTTACTAATTTTCTTGTAACTCGTAATTTTGGCAATCTTATTTCTAAATAATTTTGCAAGATGGTAGTAGTGTATAATCAACACGATCGCACTTTAAGCGGCCTCTACACGGTCAATATTATTGTCAATATCAGTATTGACAATATTCGTGCTAACCAATCACAATACTTCATTACCTTACACGATCAATATTATTGAAGTAACGAAGTTTGTGATTGGTTAGCACGAATATTGTCAATACTGATATTGACAATAATATTGACTGTGTAGAGGCCGCTTTAGAGCAAAACATAACCCTGTCCTACTCCGAAAGCCCCTTAAACGCCTTTTCTCGGAGAAATGTTGCAAATAAAAGTTGTAGCTCTTTATTTGTGTATTCATATCCATAGTTCAAAGAAAATCGTTGGAGCCTTTAGAGGAAATAGCAGGCAACTGAAAAACCTGTTCAGTAAACACACACACTTCCGGTCATCCAGTTTTTTTCAAACTCGCAATTTCGACAACATATTTAATTCTAATTATTATTATTTAGATAATTGAATTGTGAAATAAACTAAAATAGCACTTTACAGGAAAACATAAATTCACCCCTGTCCCCAAATTTCCCCTTAAATGTTTTCCCGGAGAAAGGTTGCAAATAAAAGTTGTATTCGTTACATATATATATACTTGATATACTAAGTTTAAAGAAAATCGTTGGAGCCATTTTCAAGGAAAATCGCAAAAAAGGTAGTGGTACTTCCGGTTGACTGACTTTGTTCAAAACCTTATTGTCCAGTGCAACTTCAGTTAAAAATCAAGTTTGAAATTTCTGCGATTTTCGCTTTTTAAGTTATATTGACCACACACACACACACACACACACAAAACACACACACATACATACACAAAGAAAAGAAGTGAATGCTAAACGAAGACGTTACCAACGGACCCGAAACAAAAAGAGCTTGCGAGAACAGCTCAGAAGTGAAAATTATAAATTGAAATATAAACACGATATGCTTATAAAAAAAGCTAAATTTGATTGCTGGAAAGACTTTTGTTTAAATAAAAATAAGAGTAATCCCTGGGGGATAGCATATAGAGCTGCCGCAGGAAGAATCAAACCGGCTACTTACTTGTCTACCATAAAGAAAACTGATGGCTCTTTTACTTCTGATCTGCAAGAGACGCTCCAGATATTAATGGATAAGTTTGTATCTAGAGACAATATAGATGAAGATAATATAGCTCAGTCAGGAATACGTCAAGGATTACTGAAGATTTAAACACCGTAGAAGACGTACCATTCTCAATTGAGGAGGTGAAATTGGCACTTTTCAGTCTCCACCCAAATAAGGCACCAGGAATGGATGGCATCACAAATAGTATTTTTCGCAGTCTTCTTGTGTGCTCCTAATTTGATTACATCCATTTACAATGAATGTTTAACAAGAGGCTTATTTCCTAAAATATGGAAATCTTGTAAGGTTGTGCCAATATTAAAACCATCGAAGAGGAACTTAGATAATGCTTCAAAATTCCGACCAATTTGCCTTTTGCCAACTGCAGGGAAACTGTTAGAAAAGTTGATGATTAATCGTATTATGCATTTTTTACATAAAAGTAACCTTATGAGTGACCGACAGTTTGGATTCAGGCCACAGTCTAGTACTATTGACGCTCTATTAGAAGTTAAAAAGTTTGTAGACAGAAGCCTGGGAAATAAACAGAGGGTTTTATTAATATCTTTAGACGTCGAGGGAGCCTTCGATGCGGCCTGGTGGCCGGCTATTCTTAACCAGCTTAGAGTCTTTTGTTGTCCTAGAAATCTGTACAAGTTATCATCTAGCTATTTTTCTTCCAGAACTGCTGTGTTGAGGATGGAAACCAGTGAGGTGAGACGAGAAGTTACAAGAGACTGTCCACAAGGGTCATGTTGCGGTCCCGGTTTCTGGAACATTCAATTTGATTCTCTTTTAAAAATTAACTATCCTGAAAATGCGGAAGTAGTAGCATATGCGGATGATTATTTGCTCATGATGGCTGGCAAGAGTGTTGTTGAATTGGAGTACAAGGCTAATGAAGTATTGGAACTTATTACTAACTGGGCTATTAATAATAAGATAAATTTTAGAAAGGACAAGTCCTGTGTACTACATGTGGCTAGAAGGTATACTGCTATGAATCTTTCACTAATAGTGAATGGCTTTCAGCTGAAAGTGGTTGAGGAAATGAAATATTTGGGAATAACCCTGAATAGTAAATGGAACTGGAACAACCATATAGCCAATGTTGCAGATAAGTGCATGGGATTCATAAATGTGCTCTCGAGATCAGCAAGGTGCATTGGGGCATAGGACAGGATGCCTTGGAAATAATCTATAAAGGAGCATTTTTGCCCACCCTACTTTACGGAGTCTCCATTTGGATTGAAGGACTAAAAACAAAGACTAATAGGAGGAAATTGAATTCTGTCCAGCGTTTACTAGCCATCCGCATGATTAGAGGATACAGAACGATTAGCCATGAAGCAGCATGCTTATTAGCAGGAGTTATTCCTATATGTATAAAAGCTAAGCAATTGGGATCACTAGAATCAATCCTTACAGGTACATCTATGGCCGGCTCAACGCCTATGAATTTGGAAATTCCAATTTCTTACAAGCAGTAGCCTCATCCGTCAACTGTTGACTGTATTAATGTTCTTAACGTTAATCCGGAAGAAGTTGCCTCAGAGGCAAATTATATGATATTTACTGATGGTAGCCGATCCCTAGATGGAATTGGATGCGCATTTGTAGTGTATTCTAGGAACCAAGTAGTGGTAGAAAGAGAGTTTCGACTAGGACATTCCTGTTCCAATAATCAGGCGGAAATGATGACTATCCTTCAGGCTTTGCATTGGTTACGAGAAGAAAGCAGAGGAACCACAATAGAAGGCGTGTTCATATTCACAGACAGCAAGATCTCTCTGGACCTCTTGGTCAATTTCAGAAAGCAAACTCCCTTAGTCTTCCAAACGCGCGAGCTGCTGAAGGAACTGAATACTAGGGGCTCCATTTGCTTCAGCTGGACAAAAGCTCACATCGGGACGGCGGGGAATGAGAGAGCTGACTTTTTAGCAAAAATGGCTGCAGCCAATAAATACTTGGAAGAAAGTTACAGCCACTTTTCTCTCACTTTTCTTCGTAACACAATGAGGGAGCGAGAAGAGCAAGAGTGGGACATAGTATGGCAAAACTGCTCAAGTAGCGAAATAACACGTCAGTTTTTCCCCAGCGTACTACATCGAGTAAAGTTAGGGGATTGGAGACCCAGCTACAAGGTTACCCAGTTACTAACCAGCCACGGGAAATTACGAACTAATTTAACCCGTTTTAGCCACACAGGCTCTGCCACTTGCCTCTGCGATCCAACAGGAACTCAGCTCCAGACGGTCGATCACCTTATACATGACTGCTCGCTCCTTGAGGCTGCCAGAGCACCTCTCATCCGCCATTTCAACGTGGTTTTGAATCAGTCTTGGCCTCCCATCGATAAATCTGTATTTACTGAGTACAAGTGCATTCAAAAATTCTGTGCATTTATTAATAACATAAAGTTTGAAATTCTTTGAAGTTTAGTTTATTTCAGTGTTGTAGAAGTTTTGTATATTTTGTAATTATTATTTAATTTCTTTCTTTTTATTTAATTACGTTATATTCTGATATATCAACAATTAGAAATGTTTTGTAAATTGATATACATGAAATGTAACATTTTTGTCGAACTTGCTGAAATAAAGTTTAATAAAAAAAAAAAACAACACACACACACGCACACACACAGACACATACACACACACCTTTTTCGGCCTGAAAACCTTAAAACATGTATTTTTGGTAAAAACTAGATATCCAAAACTTGACATGGTTGCAATACTTCCTCTTTAATAGAAAGTAAAAATCATAATTTAATAGAGAAGGGAATAGCTGTGTGGTTAGCGCACTGGACTCCCACGCGGAGGACCCGGCTTTTGTCCAGCTGTGCTACCCTTAGATTTTTTCTTCCTAGGAGCCTCTATTGCTCACTGTCCGGTAATGGACAGTGTTGTTTGCAACGAGAGATCACTGCCACGAGGCCGACAGTGCACCGAGAAGGCTCCGAGCGTTGATGCTTCTTAGATGTTGACGCGCCTTAAATAAAAAATAAAAAAATAATTTAATATTATAAAAACAAATATCTAATTTTCTAAATAAACTAAATTTCAATTTGTGTAGTAAAGTTATACCTTGTATACAAGTGAGAGATGGTGGGCAATGATTGGGGGTGGCATGATTGGGGGGTGGCACAAACTGGAAGCGGCATCGAGGGTTTTAGCATCAGTGCCAGTCAGGTCTCCGACCAGACCGCTTCCAAACACCATAGTAACGTCTGTAGTTCTAGTCTCGGACGTGTTTTGCACCCTTTTGCTCGCCTCACATACGTTTGCCTACCTACATTTACAGGTATGAAGTTGATCTTATTTTACTAGATATTTTGTATTTTACGTTTGTTTATAAAAAAATCTTTCAATATTAGAAATAAAAAAAGTTTTTATTTATTCATCATTTTATTCAATAAAATTATTTATGTAATAAAAATATATAATTCTTCCCTCCTTCATCGCTAATTAGTCAGCTTTTTTTTAAGAAGAAATTAATCATCAAAAGGTTTATCTAAAACTTGTTGCAACTTAGCATATAAAGTATATTTATTTATGCCAATTAAATATAATACTTCCAAATTATGAACATTAATGGTGTTCACTTCGTTCAAACAAATGAATATAAGTATTTTTAAACTAATTTTACAATGTTTTGGGTCAGTTTTGATTCGAATTGATAAATTTGGTATTTTTACTCATAGTTTTGGTTTATCTTATCAGAACAAACCGAAGACATGTTAGATGGTGGTGGTGGTGGTGGTGGTGGGAGGGATACCAGCCGCTTATCAATAAGTCACAGAATTACTGGTGATAAGAAAATTACCTGATAATCTGACTTCATAGATTTCCTAGATTCCTCGAAAATCAATTTTTTTTTTTGTTCAAGAGAATTCAAAAATCTATTCTAGAAAAAATGGCACTTCCGATTAACCGATTGTCTTTAAAACTAGGAATATTGTATTTAACGTACTTGAATATTAGTATAGATAGTAAAACGGAAATGTAACATAATTAACACTTTAATTTTTTGAGAAAACTAAAATTACATATAATTTCCCGCATTTTTTTTTTTTTAATTTAAGGCGCATCAACATCTATGATCATTATCGCCCGGAGCCTTCTCAGTGCACTGACGGCCTCCTGACAGTGTTCTCTCGCTATAGACTACACTGTCCACCACCGAACAGTGAGTTGTAGAGACTCCTAGGAAGAAAAAATCTAAAGGTAGCACTAGACTCGAACCCGGGACCTCCGCGTGGGAGTCCAATGCGCTAACCATTAGCTAATCCCTCCCCTCTCTCTTTCCCTCTGGTCTCTCTTCAGGACGCATAAATCTTTCTCAATAGTTGACCTAATGTATGTTATAGTTGGTATGCCAAATTTAAAGAGAATCGTCCCTTTCCACCTTTCCAGTCACAGTTGATTGTACCTACATGTTGTTCCAAGTTTGAGCTCCTTGTGTTTTTGAAATATTCTGTACAACTCTCTCTCCCTCTCAAGGAGCATTGTGATCTTGTCAAATTTTCTTAATTGAGTTTTCAACGGAAATACATGTTTTTAATATGGACAGAAGTTTTTAACTAATGGACTACAACATATGGTGGTCTCTTTGGGAAAATTTTTCATAATTTTCATACAAATGAAAAAATCGCAGGAAGCTCAAATTTGGTTTTCCGTTCAGGTGTTACAAGCATATCTGACACAAAGATTTCAGGCAAAATCCATCCATCGGAAGTGCGACTTCTGCATTTATTTATTTATTTTTGACGCTTTTCCCGATAACGTCTGCAAGTTTCTTTAACTTCAAGTACGCCCACACATATTAACGTCTGCAAGTTTCTTTAACTTCAAGTACTGCCCACACATATTAACGTCTACAAGTTTCTTTAACTTCAAGTACTGCCCACACATATAAATGTGTGGGCAGAACTTGAAGCATATAAATGTGTTCAAATTATACGAAACATTTTGCTGGAAAATTGATTTTTGGAGGGTTGTGGGTGTAGAAGCGTCATGCTTTCCTACAAAGTGCTACTTCAGTACAATGTATAGTTTTGCCTACTATCTAATAAATTATAATTAGATATATTAAATATCTAAAAAATATAGATATATCTAAATTATCTAATTAGATAATTAGATATATTTATAGAATTGCAATCTGAAAAAAATCGGTTAACCGGAAAAACGATTTTACACAATAGGAATTTCATTGGAAACCAGTGGTAACGATTTTCCTTAAACATGGGATGCTGACCGCTCAGATATAGAATCACTTTTAATAGTAACATTTTCCTGAAACAAAAAAACCTTTAGACATTCTACTGAATTTGTGACGTTAAATTTGAAATGTTATATCAGGTTGATTCTATGTTATTGGCACTCTCTTCTGGAGTACAGTGTAGTAGGTACCTGTCGCCTCTATCTAAGTGATAAAATTAATACAATTTGACATTAAAGAAAATTTATCATTTTATTACAAGTTTATTAATTGTATTAACAGCAGAGAGAGGAAGTCGTGTGAGTGTTTCACACCAGATATTCATTTCTCACATTCACCTGACCTCAAATCATTATTTCCGATGAAATCTCAATTTCCTAAACTTGACACAATTGTAATTTTTCCTCTAATTTGTAAAAGAGTGTAAACAAGTTTACGATAAATTTCATTTAAAAATCCAATTTTTAACGGAAACTTGAAAGTTGGCACTTGACGTTTCGCTAATTGGCACACCGCAAAACTCTCTAAAAACCTTTTTCTAGAAGAATGTTACAAATAAAAGTGAGACGTTTCTATCTATGTAGCAAGCGTAGCAAGTTTAGAGAAAATCATTGTAACCGTTTTCGAGAAAAATCAGAAAAATTCAAAAATCTATTCCTAAAATTTAATTTCCAGTTTACTTATTTTCTTGAGGAAAGGGATTAGGTAAGTGGTTAGCATACTGGACTCCCAAGCAGAGGTCTCGGGTCGAGTCCAGTTGCTGTCCTTAGATTTTTTCTTCTTAGGAGTCTCTTACGGCTCCAACCGGCAGTGCACTGAAAAGGCTCCGATCTTTAGGGTAGCTATATGGGTCCAGAAGGGCTTTGTCCCTCCCCACAGACAATAAAAGGAAACTTATTTTCTTCAAATTTGAAATTCTATATTGCTTCTAATTTTAATATTATGTAGGTGGTAAAACCATATATTTTACTGAAGTGGTGCTTCAGAAGAAATCAAAACGCTACTGCCCCTCCAGAACCCCCAAAAGATTAATTTTCCCAGGGAAATGTTTCAAATAATGGTGATAGGTATTTATTTGTCTAGATAGCGTAAGAGATTTAAAGAAAATTGTGGAGCCGTTTTTGAGAAAATCACAAAAAACTGAAAAATAAAAACCAATCAAAAATAACACATTCATAAAAAGTTCCACTTCCGGTTGGTGGTTTTTGTAGGAAACCGTATCTTGTTAGATAAACCTCCTTGAAACTCATATCTAACAAAATCTATAGGAGCGCAAGTAAATTTGACAGGGAAGAGCTAACAACCGAATAAAGCGTAGATCCATATTCAGCGCAAAAAGCTGGCAATTTCATGGAATTGGGCAGTAGAAATGAAAATTTTGACATATCTGTGAGACTGGCGCATAAGAGAGGATAATACTTTGTCTTTTCCCAATAAGGCGAACTCAGTGTCTTACCAACAAGTTCTGATATTTTATTTGAAATGAAACATTTCGCAGTCATTCGCTTCAATATCTGGTTCTATCAGCTAGCGTCTTTATCCCTTCGGCTAAAGGTAATTCGCCTGCTTCACATAGTATCAAATCTATAGGACTGCTTCTTAAATAGCCTAAATTAGAGTCGCATATACCTGTGCTGGAATGCATCTAATCTTTTCAAGCTAGTATTATTTGCCTCGCCATACAAAATTACAGCATTCCATTATAGATCTTATGTACTTGTATAAAATAATAGGGCAATACCAAGGTCGGCTCCCCAACCGAAGCGGAGCACCATTCGGAAGACATTAACTGATTTCTCAGCTTTTTTTAATATTTCGCTCATGTGAATATTCCATTTGAGTTTTAGTCTAGAAATTTTACTTTATCCACGCAAGGAAATTTCGAATCGCCGAATATGACAAAAACCTAAGTGAATAAAAAGACTTTTTGAAAATGAACAAACCTTTGATTTCAATTGAGACAGGTAAACCCATGATTAGAAAATCAAGCATGATAGCATTAGCTGTTTCTCCCATGATGCTCGTACAAAAATATAACTACTTCTGGGTGCAATACACGCATAGATAATCAGCATATTGCAACACAGAAAGATAAACTCAGCTTCAAATCTACCGTATACAACTTAAATAGGTTTGAGTATTTCGCCTTGCGGTAAACCAAAATTTTCAAATAAAAGTTGTAGCTCTTGGTAGTTGATATATGAAGTTTAAAGAAAGAGAGTTGGATCTGTTTTTGAGAAAATCTCAAAAAAACAATAAAGTGGCACGTCCAGTTAAACGATTTTTACGAAAAGCTTATGCTCAGGTAGCTCTTTACCGAAATATTAAGTTTGAACATTCTGCGATTTTTCGTTTTTGAGATATGATGCCCCCCCACACACACACACACAACACAGACCAATTGCTAAAATCTATTTCTGACTCAGGGGACCTCAAAACGGATATTTCAATGAAAACTCGACATAGAAAATTTGACACGGTTACAACACTTTCCTTACTAACAGTAACAGGAAGTAAAGAAAAAACAAACAAACTGCAATTTGAATAATGAGAAACGGAGAAAATGTACTGGCGAGAATTATTGTATAACATTAATAATGTTCAATTGAATGAAGTTTGGTTGAAGTTTACAATGTAAATCCATTAGCTCCTCCCAAGGTCATCTAAACACAATATATCATCTTCAGCCCGTGAGTAAGTTTACTCATTTACTCTCCCCTAGTTGTTTAAACCAACTTTGGCGCCAGGCAAAACAAACATTTTTCCTCCCTCGAATGTAAACATTACTTTTAATTCATCAAGAGAGTTTTGAATTTTATATCCAAGTTGTTAAAAAAAAAAAAAAATAAATAAATAAACAGGGAAGAACTCAATTAAAGTAGATTAAATTATTTTAATCCTAAAAGATATAAGTTTGTTTTCCCAAATTCTATGATATATTTATTATTCTGTTTTCCCTTTTAAAAAAGGAAACATTTTCTGAATTAAAACTTTTTGTATAAATGAAACAAGCTGGTTAAACATGCTTTAAATAAATTTGCTTTGGTGGTGCTTAATTAGTAGAGTAGTAGTTTCAACAGCTCTCTCTGTTTTATTATTTTATTTTCCCCACAACAGTCACCAAAACTTGCTTTGCAACATTCTTAATCGCATAAAAAACACGAAAACTTTCATGATTACAATGTTTGCCTTAGAAATTAGGGCAAAATAAAAATTAATTAAATATTTAATTATTTCTTCTATTCTCGATCTAAAACCATTAACCCAGCTGATTAATTAGTTTATTTCCTACAGCACTCGATGTGGAACTGTGAAGCATGATTACCATTAAAAAAACAAAAATCTGGTGCGAAACACTCACACGCCTTTCTCTTACTCCTGTAAATAATACAATCATATATAACATGACAAATTCTCTTTAACCTTCAAATTTTGCTCATTTTGTCCCAACAGAAATCTATAGTTCAGAGCATATTAAAAAGAAAATCGTTGGCGCCGTTTTCGAGAAAATAATATACCAATAAAGTGTTTAAATATTAACTGGTGTAAACAACAATTCAATTTAACAATTTATTGTATTAAATATATAAGCAAAACTTTCTACTTAACTAATAATTCATATAATTTTAAAATCCTATTGTTTTATCAGCAAATGTAGATTATTTTTCATTCTTATAATTTATCAAATTATCTAAATTGTTTTCATTTTAATTGTTATAATTTAACAAATTTATCAAATAATGTAAATTTTTTCAATTTACTTAAAAATTTTCATGAAGCCAACTGCCAAGGACTACCAAATTCTAAATACAATTCTCTGTAACAACAGATGACAGACAGAAGAAGTCATCATAACGTCAACATTCGCTAGCTTTCCACAACATCAACTAGCTCAAATAGCAACATTAGCTAGCTTTCAACAACATTAGCTGGCTCCAAAGTCAACATGCACTTGCTTTCCACAACATTACCTAGCTGCAATTTCAGCAAGTGCTAGTTTTAACCGCATAAGCTAGCTAAAATAACATTTGCTAGCCTCAACTTGTAGCAAATCCAAGTACGCTACAACATCAGCTGCAGCAACAACTGAACAATTTCTTCAGGGGGATGATGTAATGGATCTAATCATGACCGAATCAGTTAACTTATCATACCCCAAGTCCACTCCATTTCTCTCTCAAACTTGTAAAGTGGGTAAACTAAGGGACGCAACTAGGAAAGAGATTAGGGGTTAGTCCAGACGCATATATAAAAGGGCCAGATTGTCGCTACCATTCTCTCATTCTAAAATAGTTCAGTGCAAAGCCCTTGGAGTGCCTCAGTGAGAACAACAGTGTTCAGTAAGTCTAAAGTTATTTCTCTTCTGACCAACCCATCCTAAACATTCCACTACTTTGTAGAACAATACCAGATAATGACAACAATGAAGTTTTGTCAATTTAGTTGAGTTATGAGAGAAAAACTCTTCCAAAGTCGCAATTGATGAATGCCAGGGATTGCATTTGATTACCAAAAGTAAGTTATAAACAGAAACAAGAAAACTAAACCAGTTGTGACTGAAATATGGCAATGTATAATTTGATTAGTGTTATATGAAGCTATTGAAGACACTGAAGCCTTTATATACTAATACTTAAGAAAGGGCACTTCACTGTTTCCTTAAAAGCTAGTTTTAAGAGCATGTTTAAGAAAGATGTTGGAATATAAATAATGTATAAAAGAAAATAACAACAAACAGAATGTTGAGACAACTTTTCCATCTGTAGTGGCTGGGTAACAAAAAAAAAAACAAAAACAAAAAACGTAAGAAGGTACTTATGCAAAGAGAAATCCTCCCCTACTATTCTGCTATAAGTATTATGTATGTATGTATATCAAGATGGCAGTTTTATCAGAACTCAGTAGGGGAAACCTGACCATTACCTTGCCCGCTGTACTGTGAAGTTAACGCAGTCCCTTGTGTTTAGTGCTGTATAATATTGACAAACATTAAGGGCCATTAATTCTCTTTCTGCTTTGTGCAACCACTCACTCTCTTTCTTTCTCTCAAGTGTCTTTACTTTGTTGATATATATAATATATATATATAGAGAGAGAGAGTGAGAGTGAGTAAGCCCTCACTAGAATGTTAACACAATTCTAATCGAGTTACCCGGGCAACAAAGGGGAAAGGTACGACACATAAGTACCTAGACTTCTTATAAACCTTGAGCTCTTGTGCTAATTTTATTTAAAACTAATATACATTTGGAGAAAATGTTTTGTTAATTTGAAGCTGAAAACAAAAGACATATTTTAGCAATTGACTAGATAATGCTAGGTATTATTTAAATATTGAAATATTAGTCGTTATCGAGTTTAACAGCTTTTATCGGTTTTATCGATTAGCCAGGACTTCGTATCGATAAAAATAAGATTTGGTATTTTATCCGTCGTAGCATGCATATTTATAGTGTTCCTGACCAGTTTCGGATTTTCATCCATCGTCAGAGCAAATTCACCAAGTTCGTGTAGATAGTTCACTTCAACTTAATGTTTCTGTTACACTCACACTTGTTGGTTGTATATATGTGGGGAGGTTATAAGGTTATGTAATAAGGCTATGTGTGTTGTGCTTAATGAAAACTGGAATTATTATAAATTATGATTGGACATTAGAAAATAGTGTATAATAAATAGCATGTTTTGAAGAATACTTTATAACTAAATTTTAATAGTGTTATTAAGTATGCTCAGTGTTTTATCAAGTAATTTTTATTAGGGGGAGGGGCGATAAGTTAGATTAAGGGAAAGAAGAAAATTTGGTTCCACAGATTAGAATTTAATAAAGGTATGCATCATGCATTTTTTTTATGTGTATGTGTGTGTGTGGGTGTGTATGGTATATATATACATATATATATATATACACATGCATAGATGTCTTTTATACTAGTTGGTGGTATGTTTGTAATATAGTTAGGTATGAGTTAGAGTTATACAACCAACAAGTATGAGTGTAACAGAAACATTAAGTTGAAGTGAATCTCTACATGAACTTGGTGAATTTGCTCTGATGATGGATGAAAATCCGAAACCGGTGAGGAACACTATAAATTTGTATGCTACGACGGATAAAATACCAGTTGTTATTCAGCATTGCGGACCCATCCACATATTCAAAAATAAGATTGTTTTGATCTACTTTGGATTTTACGACTGAAATAAAAAAATCAGGTGGGAAACACGCACACGACTTTGTCTTAATCCTTTTAATACAATTATAATTATAAAATAACAAATTTTCTTTAAATTCTAATTTTACTCATTTGTGCACATAAATATAGAGGTTGCGGGGGTAAGTACTAATTTGCAAATCTTGGCAGATAGTGAAATGATGATTTGGCCTAGTAAAGTGCTCTAAAAACATCAGAGATATTTTCCGTGATAGCCTGCTTCTTTTTATGGTCATCGACCGGCTTCGGGCGTTCACCCATCATCAGGATGCGTTTGTCAAACAGTGTGATAACATAGATTTGCATAGAGCAAATTTAGTTTATACACTGACTGATCTTTAAATGTTTTTGTTAAATGCCTAACTGGTCAAGAGCGGTTGAGGGATGGTATCTGAGTGGGAAAAAACACATATTTGGGTCTTTAAAGGGCACATTTTTCTCTAAAAATGGAAAAATCCAACACGGGGGGGTCTATATCTTAACTACGTTGTATTGAGGGAGATTCGTTTTACAATTAATTATCCATACTATCTTACTATTATATTTATTTTTTTATAACAGCGCGAAATAACGCTGCGTTAGCCGTGGGCTGCCGAGAAACATCACTGACAAGAAATGACAAATTACAAGTTGAATGATCTTAAGATAGCATAGGTAAATAAATAATATTATGTTAAACAAAATAATCAAAACCAAATAAACAATCAGCAACATCTATATAAGCAGGTTGTTTATGACACTAATATATTTCGCATTTCACCCTTCATCATTCACTCTAAAAACACTAACCCTCTTACAATATAAGATTTGAAATTAACGTCACAAACTCCGCACAATTATTCAACAACTTTTTTTAGAAAACTGTTTCAAATTAAAGTAATACATGTTTATCTGTATATTTAGCATACCAAGTTTAAAGGAAATCAGTATTGTCGCTTCAATTAATTGTAAATAACTCCTCAAACAATACAAAATATCAACGTACAAATAATGCAATTAGTCCAATGTGATTAATTTCATTAAGAAATTTAAATGCCAAAATGCAGTTAGCGAAACCAAATATAATAAATCAACCAGCACTCACCTTCCTGCGGGTTCAACCACTGTCCAAAATAGTTCCTATAAGACTAATTTAGTTTACTGTCACTTGTGGTGTCTCGTCTCTTTATGCGATACAAATATTAAATCCTGTGGAAACTGCCCATATGTTTTTGTTTATATTCGGTATATTCGTGCCCAGGTGATTCCGGCACAGAAACCAGGCGGTTAGTTCTTCGGCGTGCCTAGAGATGCCGCTCATTCCCGCCTAGTTCTCCCGTTCCTCCGAGAGATGCCGCCCTTATTTCTGATGGGGTTGGTGCTAGCCTGACTTGCTCTTCCAGTTCCTAACACTGTTAGTTACTAGCAGCGCATATTGTAATTAATAGATCATTTGGTACCTTGGTATGATCTTAAAATAAATAATTCTCTTGTAATCGCACCAAATTGATGTCATCACCTTCTTTTGGTGGATATCAACTTTCGATGTCCCTTTAAGCTGGCTCATCAGGCATGTACCATGATCGTCTGCATTGAAAGTTTTCGTAAACAGATCATTTTTCATCATATGTACTTATGCGTTGTGTTAAATGCATTTCTTTAAGCTCGTAAGGCACCAAACGCCAAACTTCTTTTTATGTTACCAAGCTTCTTCAAATGGCAGCGGTTGTTTTCGATGAATTAAAACACTCAGCAAGCTCACGTATAGGTACATGAAGATCAGCATCCATGCTTTTAATAATTCAATGTCAGTTTCGCTTGATCGACCTGCTGGTCGAAACGTGGTGCGTCATGAAAGACTAAATCCCAAAACGAAATTTCGCGAACCAATGTGGCCACCAGTGTGGGTGCGTATAATCAAAATTGATATTCCGCTTTGATATCACCACCACCACCGCATCTGACACGAAGGTTTCTGACGAAGTCCTTCAACCGGAAATGCGACTTTACTGAGTGGTTTTTCAAGATTTTATCGAAAACGGCTCTTAACGATTTTCTTTAACCTTTGTATATTATCTATACGAAATATCACTTCAGCACAATGTTGGTTCTAGCTCTTCAAAATACTGAAGTAGTGTAGTAGCGTAGCTAGAATTCCAAATTTAAGAAACTCGGAGTATGTGACTTTACAGAATAGATTTTGAGCTTCGTTTTTATTGGAATTCTCTGGGAAACGGCTGCAATGATTTTCTATAAACTGGGAATGCTAAGTGAACAAATTAAACCCATCACTTTTATTTGAAACATTTTTCCGAAAATTTGATTTTGAAGGGGGCGCTCTAAATAATCTGTGACGAAACATTTCAAGTGTTAAAATTTTCGAGTTTGAAGAAAATTTTTCAATTTCATAATTATTGTATTAACTGCAGCAAGAGAAATTCATGTGAGCGTTTCACAATTTTTTTTTTTAATTCAAGGGCTTCAAACATGAATTTCCGATGCAAAACTGAATTTAGAAAATTTTATATTTCTGTGAATTTCTTTTACAGCAGCAAGAGATTATAAAAAAAGAAGAGTAAAAGTAAAATTAATTAACCCAATTAGGAAATAGTTTTCAATATTTTCAATATCATTTTTTAATTTAAATTATCTGGGCAATTTTATTAAAAAAAATAATAAATACATAAATACCGTTCTACAGTTTGATTACATTTTGTTACAACGTAACTGATATTAAATGTAACTTGACAGGGCATAGACTTTTTTGTCTGGAGGGGTGGGATCGCCAAGAGACTGATGGAAATGAATAATGAATACAGTGTTGGCCAATTTGTTTTCATTAGAAGTGAAGCCCTCAGAGAGCCCGCAACAGCAGAGTTTTCGTCTATCTTTTGTTTAACATTCTTATAAAAAACCAAAAAACAGACAAGTTTCTTTTATATATTCAAAATTTTTTTATTTTCTAAATAAAATATTTTTATTAGTACTGTAATCAGGTGTAACAACTTAATTTTAACTTTTCCCTACACTTCTCGCATTGCAATCTAGTCAATTTTTCACAAGCGAAGATGTTAGCTCAGTGGTAGCGCACTAGACACCCACGCGGAGGTCCCGAGTTCGAGTCCAGCTGTGCTGCCTTTAGATTTTTTCCTGCTAGGAGCTCTACAGCTCACTGTCCGTCTTTGCTGTCAGGGCAGTGTTGTTACTGTAACGAGAAAACACTGTCCGGAGGCCGGCAGTGCACTGAGAAAGCTCCGGGCGCCAATGACCAGAGATGTTTAGGCGCCTTAAATTAAAAAAAAATTCTCAATTTCGGTTACCCTTTGTTAAGAGAAGCTATTGCGTTTAATTTTTTGAAATTAAGTTTTCACCGGCAATACATTTTTGAGGTCCCCTGAATCCGATTTTTAGTAAATGGTCTGTGCCTTTCCGGTCAACATAATTCAAAAACTGAAAAAGTTCAAACTTGATATTTCGTCAGATTTTGTTTCATACAACATCTCCTGCCTAATCCGTCAAATTTAAGAGCCAAAATTTCTGCTAATCCTGAAATTAAGAATTTAATTGTAGCAGTCACCTGAAACAAGATACGATGGAACGACCGGGTGGATAATGTTTGTATGAAATAAAAGTAATAATTGACATGGCTATTCCCTTGGGTTTTCTGAGCCTTACACCTAGTAGGTCTTGAATGATACGTCCTTGGCAAATAGAATCAGATTTAACCTTATAAACTTATAAAACGATAAATTATTACTAATTTTCACAATAATTACAACATTATTCAAATAGTAGTGGAGCAAACATTACGAATGGAGCCGAGTGTTTTACAGTCGCTGCCACGTCCATACAAATAAGATCAGTATGCAAATAATATATGTCCTGATGCATGGCCCTGCATTTATAATCAACTCCTTCTGAACTACTCACTATTTATTGAACGATTATTTGTAATCATTATAAACGTTTGACTATTTGTCATGAACTGTAATTTTATGGTTAATAACAATTGAACATTGTTTGCAGTGTCTGTCGTGTCGGTGCTTTTTACTTTTTCATACTCCTGGTAAGAGGAAGTGTTGTAATCGTGTCAAATGTTTGATATTGTGTTTTCATCGAAAATACACGTTTTGGCGTCTCCTGAGTCCGACGAAGTGGTTTTTATAAAATGGTATGCGCGCGCGCGTGCGTGTGTGTGTGTGTGTGTATGTAGATTAGATTATATTGTTGTAGTGGATATTGCACTTCAACCTGAAAGATCTATTGTGCCAGTGCACTGCTCATCACCGGGCAGAGAGCTGAAGAGGCACCACCTATCTCAACCGGAAGTACCACTTTACTAAGTGGATTTTTCAGATTTTTGTGAAATTTCTCGTAAACTGCTCCAACGATTTTCTTTAAACTTAGTATATCAACCTCACCTTTAAAGGGATGCAATTTTATTTGAAACATTTCTCTGGGAAAATTCATTTAAGAACGTTTTTAGTGGAGGGGTGAGGTTTGTTTTAATGTGTTTCTTTGTTTGAAAAAAATCGGTTGACCGGTAGTACGTTTTTATTGAAATGTTTTACCAGTTTTCTGCGATTTTGTTTAAAAACACCGACAGATTTCATCAAATTTGATCCCTCAACTATGAATATAGAGGCCTATCACTTTTGTTGGAAATTTTTTTCCGTTAAAGTTAGGGAAAGAAGAGGTGGTTATGCATTCTTCAAAAAAGTAATTTTATTAGATTCTCCCATTGATATAAAATTAAACACAAATAAACATTTATTCAAAATTATAGGTTTGAAGAAAATTCATCATTTGAAGTGAAGTGTTAGGTCTGTGCATGTGTAGTTGCGCAGACCAATTTCAATAAAACCTGCCAGTGTTTTTATAGAGAAAAATCAAAATCACAGAAATCTGGAAAAACTGTTCCCTGTTCAACTGAAGTAAAAAGGCACTTCCTGTCAATCAATTTTTCTTCAAACTCGGAATTTTGGCAGCATATATAATTCTCATTAATATTATATACATTATAGAATCGTACAGTAAATTAAAACTGCACTTTAGAGGAAAACATAATCACGGCTCCTCCCCAAAACCCCTCTTAAATGAATATTCTCGGAGAAACGTCTGCAAAAATGTTGTAGCACTCTGTATATGTGTAGTTGATACACTTACTTTAAAGAAAATAGTTGAAGCGTTTTTCACGAAATCTCAAAAAACTGATAAAACGCTCAGAAAAGTGGTACTTTCGGTTGACCGATTTTGACCAAAAGCTTGTCAGTTCTCTTAAGGAACTAAAAATAAATATTGAGTTTAAAATTTCTGGGATTTTCGCTGTTTGTGTCATGCTGACTACATCAATTTCAAAAGCCATTTTGTTCGTATTCAGAGGACCTCAAAACATATATTTCCGGTGAAAACTCGATATCAAAAATTGGACACGATCGCAATATTTATTGAAGATTGTGTTTAGAGCCGATCTAAAATGTATATAAAATATTGGCTATTTAAGAACGTTGAGAACCGGAAAGCGTACTTGAGGGTAATTAACACGACTTTGGTGTTTTTCGTCATTAAGTCTCGCTTTTTGTTTTGTTGAAACAAACAACTTTTTTCTCCTTAATTTATTTAAAAATTCCTCTCAATAATTTATAGGCCATTTCCTGTGATGAAGTTGGCCGGGTGTTGGCTATACTAGTGAGTGAGCGGTAGAGACGGCAGTGTTGATGGTTCGCTATTGTTTGGTAGATAAATATAGAGAGAAGCATTGTTGTTACAGAGCCAACCAAAACAGCACCCCGTCTTGCTTACTTCTCCACAAACCACTTTACCATCGCATTTCTTTAAACGCTGTTAAATTTTAAAGAATTTAAATGGTTGAGAAAAATTTACACAACGTTTTTTGCAAAACGATCGTTTAATAGCTCATTTAATATTACCTTTATTTTTTTTACCCCGAGCAGAATTTTTCTCATCTTTTGCGTTTGCATTGAGGAACGTACATCAATAACAAAAATCTGGTGTGAAACATTCAATCTACTTTCTCTTACTCTAATAGAATTTAATCAAGAAATTTTCTTTAAAATTGCACCGTTACAGTGTTTTAATAGGGCTGGCCATAAAAATATTGATGCAGCAAGCATACCAAGTTTATTCCCAGGATGAAGAAGTAGTGTGGTTACATTGTAGTGCACAGTGCCAATAATATTGAACCAACCCCACATAACATTCGAAATTTAACATATAATTCCTCTGAACTCCTTATCAGTTATTTTTTAGAAAATTGTTTGGGGTAAAAGTGATATATTCTGTTATCAGTGTTATTGATATAAGGTAATGAAATCAATACTTAATTATCATTACAGCTTGATCAGCTGTGTTAGGTAAAAAAAGAAAAATGTCGGTATTTTAGTGAATACCAAACTGAGATTACTGACACAATTACCATTAATAAGCATTAAATATCTGACAGATTACTCCAGGGTAAAAAGGATAAATTTAATGCGGAAAGTGTTTCATTGTAAGTGGGAGGCATTTTCTTTTAAAGTGTCCATTTTATAAGAAGACTGGAATGAATTTTTTTCAATAATTGCAATTTAAACCTGGAGTTGAAAACTGTACGGTAGTCACAGTGTTACAGATCAACAAGCTATATTATTAGTTTATAAAATGTTGTTTAAAAAGAAGGCAGCAAACATAAAAACATATTAATAATTGAAATAAAAACTGCTACCAATTTTTTCACCAAAAAGTAGAACATTGAAAATGTTTTATTGGTTGTTATAGCTGTTATAAACAGCAGACAGACAAATGTGTTTTATAAATAAAATTTATAAGTTCATTTTCATTCTTTAATACTCGTAGTTGGGCATTGTCATAGGTGGTTATATATAGAATAGTATTATGGCAACTAAAGTAAGTTATATAATTGCGACAGACAAGTTGATGGAGATTGCCAGACAAATACAAAATCAATACATGTATTTGCTTTTTAGTTGTCGTTAAAGACGGATCAGATTTAATATACAATGAAATGTTTCTTTCATGAATTCTACAAATATTTTGTTATTTTCCTTTTTTTAATTTTTGTTTTTCCAATTTATTGCACAACCTGTACGCCTTACTTCGATTTCACTCAACTTATTAATGTTAAAATCGATGGGCAAGAATTATTTGACATTTTCGAAGCTAATATATTGATTATTAAAACCTTAATTACCATAGGTCATAATTAAAACTATGCGCTCTAATCCGAAAACACTTCCTTTTATGCGTGTCATTCACCCCCACCTTCTCCAACCTCCCAGCAGAAACCTTTTCACACAACTCTAATCTCAATCCCCTCCCACATTTTATCCCCACTATCCTCATTTGGTATGACGGTTTTGTAAGTCGCTTTCCGCGTTCGGTTTTTCACCGAATAGGTCCCGGCAGTAAACAGTTTCAATGTTAGTTACAAGGGAAGGGATTAGCTCAGTGGTAACATGCTGGCGGAGTCTCAGGCTGCCCCTTAGATTTTTTTCTTTCTGGGAGCCTCTACAGCTCACTGTCCGGTGATCGAGAGTGTCGTCTGTAACGAGAGAACACTGTCCGCAAAGACCGGCAGTGCATTGAGAAGACGACGGGTGCCAATGACCACAGATGGTAACGCGCCTTAAATTGTAAAAAAATAATCTGGCATGAAACACACACACGTCTTTCTTTTACTCCTGTTAATACAATGACTATTTTCTTTGTACTTCAAAATTTAGCCCTTTTGTCCTAACATAAATATAGAGGTGGTGGGGAGAGACCTACTAACCCAGGCGGCAGATAGAAAAGTGATTAGATTGTTACCCACAAGTGTTCTATTGTAATAAGTCTTATTGACTTGCAAGCAGTAAATACATAAATTCCATTTATACCTGTGCTGTTGGTGTAATAAGTTGAAAGGAAATCGTTATAATCGTTTTCCATAAAATTCCAAAAACCCAAAAACCCTATTCTGTAAAGTTGTACTTCTGGTTTACTGATTTTCTTCAAAGTTGGAATTCTTGCAATACTTGTAATGTACGAGTATTAATATTATATAGGCGCCAGAACCATACATTGTACTGAAGTGGTACTTTACAGGGGAGCTTAACGTTACTGTTCCCGCCACAACTCCGAAAAATCAATTTTTCTGGAAAAATGTTTCAAATAAAAGTGATGGTGGTATTGATGTGTGTGTAGATAGTACGCGATATCTAAAGGAAATCGTTCGAGCCATTTTCGAAAGAAATTGTGAAAACCTAATTAAAATATCAGCAAACTTCCGGTTGATGGATTTCGTGCACAACTTGTGTATCAAATGCGGTAGTGGTAACCTAAACAGAATGAGAAATTTGTGTGTCCTGCTATTGTTTTTCAGATAATTTCTTCTCTCTCTCTCTCACACACACACACGCACACACACACACACACACACACAGATAATTTTTGGGTGATTAACATCGATTTTATTTTGTCAATTGTATTTATAAACGGCCAAATACAAAATGGCGGACTTACTTTGGACCTACATTTCTACCTAATTTCTTTTGCTTTCTTATTCAACATTGGAATGAAAATTCTAAATTTTTTTCTTTATACCTCCCTAATTTATAAATACCTATGATGGGAAAATTAGTAAACAAATTCCAAACTAGTTTTTTCAAAGAAATAATTAGCTATAAATAATTATCCAATCACAGTGTAGAACAGAAGTTTGAAATGTAGGTAGTATGTTAAGCCAATCAGAAATTTAGAATTATCATGTTGACCATGCCCACATTTGACAGTTTTATCTTTAAACTGTGTTTGGTTAATTACTTATAGCTAATTATTTATTTGGAAAAAACAGTTTATAATTTTCCCTCCGTAGTATTTTATAAATTATCAAATTATGCAATAAAAATATTTTATAAAAAAAAATGCAAAAATCAAGTTATTTTGTAAACATAATATCTACTGTTTAATATAATTAATGTGAGCTATAAAGAAAAAACTCAGAATTTTCAGTCCATTGTTGAAAACGATAGCAAAAGATAATTAGGCAGAAATGCAATTGTAAGTCCGCCATTTTGTATTTGGCCGTTTATACTAGTGGGGCAAAATAGAATTTATGTTAAACATCCACAAAAATTTCTCAAAGGAATTCATTATATTCAGTTTTCTTAGACCTGAGTTTTTAGCTATTCATTATGTTGTCCTTAATTTTATGTAGGTGGTACAGTCCACAAATTAATGAAAGAGTACTATAAAGATGGAGTTAAATCGATCATAAAAAAAAAAGATTTCGACGTTAAAGTAATCGGCTTTTCACTTCCTCTTACACCTGTAAGAGGAAGCATTGCGATCGTGTCAAATTTTAGAAATTAAGATTATACCGGAAATATATCTCCTGAGAGCACGAAAAAATGGTTTTAGCGAATGATCTATAAGTATGTGTCTGAATATGAAAAGAATATCTCAAAAACGAAACTCGCAGAAGCCTCGTCTTAGTATTCCGTTTAGGAATTGCCATCGCAACAGACACGAATAAGTCAGGCAAAATCCATTAACCGGAAGTGACTCTGGTTCAATTTATGACTAATAAATATAATGACTTTACTTAATGATTATTTATTTTTTCCAGTTTTTCGTGAATTTTCGCGGATAACGGCTCCAACGATTTTCTTTAAACTTCGTATACCATCTACACCCATAAATACCTAACACTTTTATTTGAAACATTTATCTGGAAAGTTTCATTTTACGTTATTTTGTGAAATCTGTGCCATTCATTACTTCTTAAATGGTGTAGTTCCCTACCACCTCTATAATATTTATGTTAAATCAATTAGTAAAAATGTCCAAGTTTAATGACACATTTTATAATTATATTAACTGTTTTTTTTGTTTTTGTTTTTAATGAGTAAGTTTGAAAGCAATAGATTAATAATAACTTTGCTGACCATTCTGCATAGTGCAGTTGTTGATGTAGATTAAATTAGACCAACTTTAATGAAGTTGATATGCGCACCACCAACTGCCTGTTGACAAGCAATTCATCCACATATTATGTGCGAGTAACAGTAGTTTACCATTTGTGCTGTGTTGCATTTCCATTTCAAAACATCGGTCGTAATTTCTACATGCACGGTTGAATAGTAACATTAATTACTACGTCAACATTATGATTCATACGGCATTGATTTTAATGGTGCTCATAAATCATGGTATTAAACTCTATAATTCTTACAGAATAATCTTATTAAGCATATACATAGTTCAATAACTTGATGCGGTTTTTTATTTTTCTTATTTGCCGCAGGTGGAAATATTGTGTCAGATATTCGAAATTGAATCTTTAACAGAAAAAAGGTTTCGAGCTCCTCTGAAAAAGAAAAATCTGTCGTGAAACACTCATACGACTTTCTGCTTACTGTTTTTAATATAATTATGTATAAAATAAAATTTTTTACTAACACTAAATGGAGTAGTGGGGGACAAAAAGTGTTATTAATTACATTCCAGTCCACAAGAGCGCACCAATAACGTTCAACCAACCTCAAATAATATTTGCAATTTAACGCCACAAATTGCACAGAATTTCCTAAAAAATCAAATTGTCTTTTTCAGAAATAAAATTGATAGGTTTATATATGTGCAGTTAGCATTCCAAGTTTAAAGGAAATCGTTATACCTAATAGTTTTCGAAACAAATCCAAAATACTCAAAACCTATTGTATAAAGTCACACTTCCGATTTTCTTCAAATTTGAAATTCTTGCAATGCTTCTTTCTAACGTGTAATAATAAAAATATATAGGTGGTAAGTACAACACATTGTACTGAAATGATGCTTATGGTTATGTTGTCCAGTACACGCAAAACAAAAAAATGAAATTTTCCCGGATACAGTTTCAAATAAAAGTGATAGATAGTTATATATATTTAGTTCGCGTATTTAGTTTAAATAAAATAGTAGGAGCTGAGAGAATTGCGAAAAACACGCGCGCAAACTCATAATTTGCTAGAAAGATTTTTACCTCTCTTACTCCAAGCTTTCTTCGGAAATACAGTGATGTCTCCTGAGTGCGATAAAATTGTTTTAAGCGAATAGTATGTATGTGTGTGTGTGTGTGAGAACAAAATATCTTAAAATCGGAAAATCACAGGAAGCTCAAACTCGGTATTCCGTTTAGCGATACGACAGCATCCGACACGAAGGTTTAGTGCTAAACAAGATTTTTTTTCATACTTGAAGGATCTCAAAACAATGTATTTCCTGTGAAAACAATTTCGAAAATTTGTCACGCTCCTGAACTTCCTGTTAATAGGAAGGAGAGAAAGTAATTAATTTTCAAAGCATCAAATTGCTTCCACTAGACGACTAAAGTCCTCTGACCTCTCTCTGACCTACTGGAAGCAAACCTCTCCCCCCCCCAGATTTACTCACTATGGTGCCACCACAATCGCGTGATGCATCTCCTGTATTGATGTTGGTCACGTCATTCCCAGGGCGTAACTTTTATATAAGTATAAAAGAAAACATTGTTTTATTCGGAGCCGTGGTAGGTCCTTCAATGATACATATATATGTATTTTGTACAATAAATATGTAATGTTCATGTGCTTGTAAATTTATTATTTCTTTAAGTTTTTATTATTATTATTATTATTAAAGAGAATACAGAATGGTACTTAAAAATGTATGCCGAATTCAGGAAGCATAGCAGTCATTAAATTTGAAATAGTACCTGCAATTTGGTCAAGAAAGGGAAATGAGGGGGAATATTAACGAAGGAATGAGCGAATACTGATGATTAAGAAATGGCACTAACTGCCTGTAAAGATGGTAATGATGAGATATGTGCTGAATCACTGACTAAGTTACAAAGTTTAACATTATTTCTTTGTACAAAATACCAGTGTACAAGCATTATTGGTGAGACGATGGAGACAGTAGCAGCGACTTAGTAACCCCCACCATAAGTAGTTGTACTAGTTGTAGAAATCTCTTAAAAGGTTTGGTTACTTTATAAATAAATAATCATTGCTGCTTTTTATGTTTTGGACGGTTTTCCTTCTGTTTTTGTTTGCTGAGCAGGATATCTGACATATTGCTTTATAGTGTACATTCCAATGTTGAATGGTCTATATAGAAATCCTTCTTGAATTACTAAATTATAATTAGATTAGAATTTAAGGCGTTGGTCGCTGGTCCCAGGTTACCGCTCAACCTTCGAGCTGCACCAAAATTGCCGCTAGCTGCAGTGGAGATGGGGGGGTTCAGGAAAATGTGGGTTAAAGGGAAAGTGGGAAGGGAAGTTACAGGACGCCACTCTGTTTTTTTTTTCCGGCTTAACAGAGAAACCTATTTTTCATGATATATAAAACAAAACCAAAAAAAAAATACTTAAAATAATTTAAATTACACCTGAAATAATTAAATAAAATGTGTACGGTAATCTTCGTAAAAATTGTGTTAATAAAAAAAATACGAAAAATGTTTTCTAAAATAAAAGTAAGAATAATGACCAGTTATATTATAAATTAATAAAAATCAGTAAATAAAAAAAACTTAGAAAAAAATAGTTTCCTTCCACATAAAAAAAAAGTATAGAACTGGCCAGATACGAACCGGTGGTTTAGAGTCTAGAGGCCAGCGCCTTACCACTCTCAGCTACTGTGTTGCCTGTTAACTGGCTGCTTACACCTTTAATTAGCTATCAAAAATTGGCCGATTTATACGGCCCACCAGCAACTTTCGACAAACGGGGAAAAACCAAACACAAAGTAAATTTCACACATACATATAATTAAAATAACATAATATTTACACTAGGAAAATAAGAAAAATAATAAGGAATGAAATAAAATAAACTTAATGAACTAAAATACAATAAATGAAATAAAATAAACGCTATAACTTTTACTATGTACAATTTTACCATAAAATTTGGGCCAACAAGGTTTTCCCCCTTTTCTTTTTTTTGTTTTGTTAATTCTTTTTTTTTTTTATTTACTCTTTTTAATTTTCTTTAAATTTCGAGTATTATTTAATACCAGGCCTGGTTAGTAGGGTTTACATACACAGTTAGTTAATTTTCCTTCCCACACACAAAGGCACCTGTTGGTTTTCCTGTGCTGCTCCTCCTCTTCAATCCCCTTCACAGGTTTGCTATTACGAGGAAGTCTGCTTATCCGCTTTCGCGTTGGAAAATTCGTTATTTTTCTACAGCTCTACTTCTCACTAGCCGGCTAGGCTACCTACCCTCTGGTTATCTCGCTTAACCTTACTCTTCTCTTCTCCCCACTTCTTTTTTTCCTCCTCCAGTTCCTCCCCTATTTTCTATCCTCCTCTTCTCTCTTCCAGTCTTCTCTAGTTTTCCTTTTTCCTTAATCCTATTATCTTATTACTAAATAAAACTATACTTATACTATCATATACATTCATACCCATACACTCATAAACTACTTATTCTAACTTAATTTAACTAATTACGCTATCTTAATCTACCTACAGACTACCTAATCTTACTACTAATCATATCTTAAACATACAACTAGAGGGGCCGAACAATTCAATCTTTGTTACACCGTAACACTCCTTCCCTTTCTTCGGCGGAGGAGAAGAGGGTTTTCTGGGGGAAGGTCTGGTGGGTCAGGGATAGGGAGGGGACTAGGAGTGGGATTCCCCCTTTAGATCCTTGACATGCCATATGCCCATGCTTCGGCCTGTATCTTCATCTTCTAGCTCGTAGGTTATGGATGATACTTTCCTTCTTACCTTCATTCTTGCATACCGAGGAGCTAACTTCTTCGCTATGTTGGCAGACGCATCCGACAGTATATGGGTTTTACACCACACTGTTTGCCCTGGTACGTATCCAACTGGCCTCCTTCTTAAATTATATGACCTCTGACCCTTCTCATAAGCCTTATTCAGTCTATCCTGTACTTGTTTATACAGAAGAGGTACATTCGTCAACTGTTCAAGTTTTTTCTGTCTGTCAGCCATCAGTTCCCCTGTAGCTTCTTCCTGGAATTCTGTGCCGGTTCTGGGTAGTTCTCTTCCATAATTAAGGTACGCGGGTGAGTAGCCAGTCGCCTCATGCACTGCCGTGTTGAGGGCAAATTCCAGTTTTGTTAACTGCTTGTCCCAGTGTCGGTGGTTTTCTTTAATATATGATGCCATCATCGTCTTGATGGTACGGTTTGTCCGTTCCGTGGGGTTTGCCTGGGGATGGTATAATGCGGTGTACCAGATTTGTACGCCATATTCCTTCATTTTATCTATAAAGACCTTTCCTCTAAATTGGACTCCATTATCACAGATCACTACCTGTGGGACTCCGAACTTCAGGAATGTTTGTTCCTCCATTAATTGCGCCACCTTCCTAGCAGTAGCCTCTCTCATTGGGAACAACTGAGTGTATTTTGTGAAATAATCACATACTACTAGGAGGAATCTATTTTGTCTTGTCGACCGGGGAAACGGTCCCATGATGTCTACGGTTATAATTTGCCAAGGTCGCTTCACTTCTTTCTGCTTCCCCATTAATCCTGATGGAGGTTTTTGAGTGGGTTTGTAGGCCATACATATTTGGCATTTAGCTACATAGCGGGCAACATCCGCGGCCATTCCTGGCCAGTAGTAAAGTACCTTCAATCTCTGGAATGTTTTAAACGATCCCAAATGGCCTGATAGCGGATCGTCGTGGAACTGCTCCAACAGCTTCTGTCGCTGCGCCTTCGGAACTACTACCTTCCAAGGATTTTCATCTCCTACAATCTTCCTCGGATCCACCACTCGCTTGAATAGCTTTGCGCCATCTACACTCCAGTTAGGATATGCTGCAGCTTCTTCCTCCACTTTAGTAAGCATCTTCTGATACCACTTGTCTGAGCTGGACTCTTGTATTGTTGCTACAACTACTTCCTCGTTGACTCTAGACAAGGCATCCGCAGCTACATTTTGCTTACCCGGGCGATGCTTGATGGTAAAAGCATATTGTTGCAGTTTAACTGCCCACCTTGCTAGTCTCCCTTGTGGATCCTTTAAATTCTGCAACCACTTAAGGGCCATATGGTCAGTCACTACTTCAAAGGACATTCCTTCCAAATACGGGCGGAATTTTTCGATGGCCCAGAGTACAGCCAAGCATTCGTGTTCCGTAGTGGAATATTTTCTTTCTGCCGCTGTGAGAGTTCTGCTTGCATATGCGATCACTTTCTCTCCTTCATCGGTGATCTGAGAGAGAATTGCTCTTAGGCCGGTTGAAGAAGCGTCCGTTTGCAGCAGATATGGTTTGTTAAAGTCCGGACAAGTTAACACAGGAGCCGAAACAAGTTTTTCTTTAATGGTGTCCAGAGCTTTTTGCTGCGCCTCGCCCCATTGCCACTTCCGAGACTTCTTAAGGAGCTCTGTTAAAGGTCCTACAACTGTCGAGAAATTCGGAACAAACCTTCTATACCAGGATGCAAGACCCAATAGCCTCCGAACTTGCTTCGTTGTCTTAGGAACGGGATACCCTAGAATTGCGGACACTTTGTCGGGGTCGACTTGTAAGCCATTTTTATTGACCACATATCCTAAATACTTGAGCTCTTCCCTGCAAAATTTACTTTTGTCCCAGTTTATAGTGAGCCCAACGTGATGTAATCGCTTGAAGATTTCATTCAGCACATCAAGATGTTTCTCAAAAGTGTCGGTCGTAATTACCACATCATCCAAATAGACAAATACATGGGGCTCCAAATCAGAGCCAAGGACATCATCGATAAGGCGTTGCCATGTCGCTGGAGCGTTATGCAGCCCGAAAGGCATGCGCAGGAAGTGAAACAGTCCTCGCCCTGGGACTGTGAAGGCTGTCTTCTCTTTGCTCTCTTCACTTAAAGGAACTTGCCAATATGCCGATTTTATGTCCACTGATGACAAGTATCGGCAATCTCGCAGTCGGTCCAGAATGTGTGTCACGTAAGGCAGGGGATAAGCATCCCTTTTCGTGACCGCATTTAGTTGCCTATAATCCACACAAAATCTGTATGAGCCATCTGGCTTTTTAACTAGTACGATTGGAGAGGACCAGGGGCTCTTGGAGCGAACGACAATACCTTGTTGGAGCATCTCATCCAATTCCTTATTGAGGATTTGCTGTACGTGGGGAGAAACAGGGTAATAGCGTTGCTTGATGGGCCGCTCATTGCCTGTATCAATGACATGTTCAACCCGCGTAACGCATCCTAACTTGGTGTTTGCTGCTTTGGCTTTCCAGGTTTCAATGAGCTCTCTTAGCTTCTGGGAATCCATCTCGCTCAATAATGGGTGGCCTACTAATGCTGGAACTTCAGGTTTCTGACAACCTCGGCGAAATCCCAAGTGCCCTTAACAATGTTTGGGACGACCTCCATACTCTTCCAAAAGTCTACCCCTAGTATTAATGTAGAGCTAAGATCTGGGACTACGAGAAAATTTATAATCTTAAGTTTCTGCCCCAACTTTACTGGCAATTCGACTGATCCCAATGTCATCAGGCTAGATCCATCAGCAATAGAAACTCTGTTAATCGTTGATTCCATCAGTTCCACTCCCAGCTCTTCTAATTTCGCCCATATATGCTTATTCATTAAAGACCTTGAGGCCCCTGAATCGAGTAAACCAACCATATCCATCCCTAAAATCTCTACCTTCAAGTATGGTCTGGCGTCCTTGGTATCCCTTAAAGTTAATGTCTTCCTGGTATGTTGGAAAAACTGCCTAACCTCTTGAAGCCAAGACTGCCATTCTCTTGAGTTTCTATGGGACCGGAGGGGATAAAACGAGCATGGCCCCCTTATTCTCGATCCCCTTTCCCGTTTCCCTGATCTCTTCTACATTCACACTGACTTTTCTTACATTTTCCACAGAAATTCTTCTGGTTTTTGCATGCCCTCGAGTAGTGGCCCTTCTCTCCGCATTGCCAACATCTTCCTATAGGCGTGACTGGTTTTACTGAAACCTGCGACCTCCCTCCTGGTGCTGTAAATGAGGTGGGTAGGGGCGCCTTAACTTCCTTCAGATCTGCAGGTGGAGGATTCGTGCGGGTCCTAAGCGGTGTGTAGGCTAGATCCGGCTCAAGAAGTCCTCGCCGAGATGATGGTGGCCTATGTGTTGCTACTCTCCAGCGGGTTTCTTCGATTCTTCTTCCCATGTATAGCAAACTGTCAACCGACCCAATATCCTGGAGTGCTAGTCTGTCCAAATAGTATGGATGGAGGTTTCTTTTTATAATCTTTAGCATCTCAGGCTTCCGCAGGCAGTTCGGGTAATCTATGAAAATAGTTCCTCATTACGCTGATGAAGATTCCCACAGGTTCGTCTTCACCTTGTGTTCTGGCTCTTATTTCATCCCAAAGTCTTTCTGTGTAATCCTGGGGCTCGAACTCTGCTCTTATTTCAGTGACTAGCTCACCCCAACTTCTCACCTTGCGTTTCATGGCCTTGTACCAAATCAGAGCCCTCCCAGTAAACAAGTCATAGGCTGAGGCCAACAGATCAGCCTCACTGGTGTTGCGGGCCATTTTCAGGTCATCGACCATCTCTAGAAATGCGTTTACGCTTAGACCTTGTCCATCCCCAGAGAACTTGACTCCCCATTCTTTCAATGGTATTTGCAACTTTTTAATTGGTGGGGTTGGGTTTTCCGGTAAACCGGGTTTCCTCGCGCCCAATTCCTGGCTCTTCTCTGTTTGTTCTCTTTTTATGAACTCCCATTCTTCGCATCTATTATTGAAATATTCTAGGCACTCTACCGCCTCCTGCATGCACTCAGCCCTAGTTCTTTCTTGGGATAAATCGCTCACTTCTAAGTCTCCTAATTTTGTAAAAAGGTCTGCCAGGGATTTGTCTAAATGTTGGCCCACGGCGCTATCACGTGCCCCATTAAAATGAGCTAACTGCAACCTAAGGTCTCCTACTTTTCTGGTGCACAGCCATAATTGGCTCATTCCCGACCTTGGAGCAAGTGTCGACGCTTGAGTCTCAATTGTCTGGTTTGCGATTCCCGCCGGTTGAAGCGTTTCCGGTATTACCTCTTTCCCTACTTGACTACCTGTGGCTACCGATACTTCCGGTGGAGGCGTTTCCGGGTCTAATTCTTCCTCAAAGTGAACACGTGGGCCTAGCCGTCCTTCCTTTCGAGATATTTTCGACTCTAGGTCTTCCTTCAATTGCGTACAGAAGGCTTCCAGTTCTTCCGTTTGCTTCTTTTCGTTCTCTACCTTTGGATCTATTCTTCCCAACCTACCTGAGACATGCTGGAGTCCAGTTTCTATTTTCTTGATGTCCCCAGATGATGATTGATCTGAAATTGCCCTTAATTTCTCTCTAAGAATAGTTAATTTCTCTGAACAAACCTTCAGTTCCCTATCAGTAGTTACGCTAGCATTCATCGGTTTTAATAATCCTTGTGCCTCAGCTCTTAATACTAACCTTAATCTTTTACGCATATCCTCCACAGAAGATGAAATTTCTCTACCTCTAATCAACAATTCATATTCCAGTTCATCCTTTGCAAGTCTGTCCACATCCATGTTTATTATTATAATTAATCAAAATTTATTAATAAATAATTATCAATTACCTCTTTTATAGTTACGTATTTTAAGCTTATCTATCTTATTCTCTTCCGCTTTTCCCTTACCTATAATCTCCTATAATTCTCTTCTTAGATTTTTTCCTTTTTTTTTTTCTTTTTTTTTTATACCACCCACAATTTGAAAAGATTAATTTTTCTTAATCGGGCCCCACGTTCTGGGCGTCAAATGTTACCGCTCAACCTTCGAGCTGCACCAAAATTGCCGCTAGCTGCAGTGGAGATGGGGGGGGTTCAGGAAAATGTGGGTTAAAGGGAAAGTGGGAAGGGAAGTTACAGGACGCCACTCTGTTTTTTTTTCCGGCTTAACAGAGAAACCTATTTTTCATGATATATAAAACAAAACCAAAAAAAAATACTTAAAATAATTTAAATTACACCTGAAATAATCAAATAAAATGTGTACGGTAATCTTCGTAAAAATTGTGTTAATAAAAAAAAAATACGAAAAATGTTTTCTAAAATAAAAATAAGAATAATGACCAGTTATATTATAAATTAATAAAAATCAATAAATAAATAAAAAAACTTAGAAAAAAATAGTTTCCTTCCACATAAAAAAAGTATAGATCTGGCCAGATACGAACCGGTGGTTTAGAGTCTAGAGGCCAGCGCCTTACCACTCTCAGCTACTGTGTTGCCTGTTAACTGGCTGCTTACACCTTTAATTAGCTATCAAAATTGGCCGATTTATACGGCCCACCAGCAACTTTCGACAAACGGGGAAAAACCAAACACAAAGTAAATTTCACACATACATATAATTAAAATAACATAATATTTACACTAGGAAAATAAGAAAAATAATAAGGAATGAAATAAAATAAACTTAATGAACTAAAATACAATAAATGAAATAAAATAAACGCTATAACTTTTACTATGTACAATTTTACCATAAAATTTGGGCCAACAAGGTTTTCCCCCTTTTCTTTTTTTTGTTTTGTTAATTCTTTTTTTTTTTATTTACTCTTTTTTAATTTTCTTTAAATTTCGAGTATTATTTAATACCAGGCCTGGTTAGTAGGGTTTACATACACAGTTAGTTAATTTTCCTTCCCACACACAAAGGCACCTGTTGGTTTTCCTGTGCTGCTCCTCCTCTTCAATCCCCTTCACAGGTTTGCTATTACGAGGAAGTCTGCTTATCCGCTTTCGCGTTGGAAAATTCGTTATTTTTCTACAGCTCTACTTCTCACTAGCCGGCTAGGCTACCTACTCTCTGGTTATCTCGCTTAACCTTACTCTTCTCTTCTCCCCACTTCTTTTTTTCTCCTCCAGTTCCTCCCCTATTTTCTATCCTCCTCTTCTCTCTTCCAATCTTCTGTAGTTTTCCTTTTTCCTTAATCCTATTATCTTATTAATAAATAAAACTATACTTATACTATCATACACATTCATACCCATACACTCATAAACTACTTATTCTAACTTAATTTAACTAATTACGCTATCTTAATCTACCTACAGACTACCTAATCTTACTACTAATCATATCTTAAACATACAACTAGAGGGGCCGAACAATTCAATCTTTGTTACACCGTAACAATTTTTTAAGGTTTTGTTTTTGTTTGAACCGTCGAAACGATTCCATAGATTTTTTTCCTTAAAATTGGCAAATTTTGCCCAGTCATCAATTTTTTAATCCATAATGCAATCACTGATCCGTAATTGCATAAATAAGCAACATTCTAATATGGTCATAATATCTGGAGACCATAAAAGGAAAATTAATCTCGATTGGGCAAATCGCGGTTGTCCCACGCATACAAGGGCTTAGCAGATTATTACCGCAAAAAAACGGTACGTTCAACCCCCCTCATTTGCCATAAGACTTGAAACGGACACGTTCCCTATGACAAGAGATGTTTTAAAATCGGTATTGGGATGGCTTAAGCGTATTGGAGAAATGGATGACTCGAGATTACCTAAGATATGTTTTAAAAGGTTATTAGAAATCCATGAACAGGATAAAAAAAGTTTTATCAGGTATAACTGGGTTACCCAAATCGAACAACTATTTGAGAATAGTGGCGTAATTAATGTGATGGATTTTAGACGTCCGGAGACTTTTACACGCAGTACGATTGCGTCAGCGGTAAAGATGGCTGAATCCTATTTGAGGGCAAGAGATCTTGAATCTCTTGCCAACTCTAAGTTCACCAAGTTTTACGATTTCTCAATGGTGATGGATGTTGGCCCCCTAGAGATACTTTCTTAGCGGAATTCCGTTTAAATTGACCCGCCTATTTATTCAGATAAGATTAGCTGGGGTACATATAATGAGGATGTCGGCAGGGGGGAAACACCACACCATCTTGACCGGCCGTGGGTGCTCTCTCTGCAGCTTGGATGCGGCGGAGGATTTGGGACATTTCACTGTCCTAGCTACTCCACCCTTAGAGAGGAGTTTATGATATCCACCGATGCGAACGACAGTGAAGCCATTAAAACAATATTAAATGTTCGTAAAGAATCAGATATGTATAAAATTTTGAATTTTATTTGTAAACTATTAAGCTTAAGAGAAAGTACACTACTCTTGTAACCAGCTCGCTGTAATACAATAAATTGAATTGAATTGAATACCGCGAAAAACTATGCAGTGAAACCCTTACACGCCTATTCTCTTACTGTGTAGTTACAATATGGTTGACAAAATTTCTAAAAACTTTCAAAATTTTCTTAAGACGGAAGTGAAGTGATACAAAATTAACTTAAGACGGAAGTGACGCCTGCAGGTTCTTGAGAATCTCTTCAAATTATTTCTCAGTAAAAAGATTTTATACTTTTAAAATTTACAAGTTAAAGATTTTAACATTATATGTATTTCCATGAAAAATTCGTTTGAAAATAGAAAATTTGACTAAGTCAAAATTTGAAGATATCTCCAAGTCTTGAAACCAGTTTCATACCAGTTTATCAGAGATATCTTCCGTCATAGCCTGCTCCTTATATAGGTATAAAGAACTGGGATATTTTAATCAAGACCAAATTGTACACACATCGAGGTTAATGAAGTTTTTACGAATGAAAAATACAGATGTAAAGGTCCTGGTGGGATATCTTGGGGGGGGGGGGCAGAGCCTATCTTGAAGTCCTAGTATAGACAAAAGGGAAAGATAAGAAGTGGAGGTGAGGTATAAAAAGATGATTAAAACTAATTCTGCCAAGATGGCAGAATTCGCGGGGATATACACAAACTTAACATCGACTTCGCATTGATTATTTGCCGACTATTAGTGAACCGAACTCTGGGGGAAAGTCTGAGAAACAGTAAGGCACAATAAAATCTAGATCCAGGGACTGTAATCAATGCAACACTTTTAGGATGTTTGCAATGCACCAGTACCATTAATCGGCATTCATAGGAAGGTCTACGGAATTAGATCAATTATTTAGTATGAGAATACCACCCCATCTGGTTGGGTGTTTAGCACAATTGACTTTGAGAAAGAAAATTGCAGTGCGAATTTGCTTACGTAAGGTAAAAATATAATTTTTTAAACACCTCGTCGTCTCCTGGAAAGGGGGAGAGTGGAAGAGAGTGCAGTAAATTCACCAGGGGAGGGGGTGAGTGGAAGAGTTCATCCAGCTGGGCCAGCAAGAGTGGAAATACAGGAAACATCCGTAATATGGTCAAAGAGAGGGAGAAGGTACTTCCGGTCAGTTGTCAAGGAGTGGAGGGAGCATTTCCAGTCCTAGTATGGTATGGAGAGGGGGTAGTGGAAGATGGATAAGGGGTCAAGTGGTAGAGGGGTGAGGGAGCACTTGCTGTCCCATAACCGGCATATATATACTACTCATATATACAACCAGTTAATTTTTTTGGAAATTATATATATTTCCATATATATATATATATAACTAAATTGCAATATAGAAAAATAATAGGTTAATTTTAGAAAATTTGTAGAAATAAAAGAATAAATATTTCTAGCAATTCTAGAACTAATATCTCTAACTATTCCACAACTAATACTTACATTGGCTATTAAATGAGTTGGTGTACAGTTTTGTTCTTGGCACTTGTATGTTGAGGTTAAAAACAATAATCAGTTAATTTATCTTAAATTAACTACTAAACTGAAATTGTTACACAACTCTTTAAAAATAAAGTGTCACTTGCAGGCTGTTTCCAAACAGTCTTAGAATGTGAACCAGAAGTTTTTAGCTTTTCATTCATTAGTAAAGTAATTTATTTTCTCAAAAGGAGGAATTTTAGTAAACCGTAAAGCCTAAGTCTGAACGAAAATTCTAAAGTGAATCTAAGAAATTAAATTGTTTTATTATAATTTTAAATCTCATAAATATATAAAACAAAATAGGCGACAACATAATATGAACCACAAAATTAAATAGTCCACTTTCCAGCCGAGTCAAGCAAGAGATAGTTTATAGCCAATTTTATGAAAATTTAAGCGCTGGTGAGATTTGAAAAAATTTTAGTTTGTTGAACGTAATACATCAATCAATGGATATATATTTGACATCCAGCAAACTGACTCGGTTCCCTTCTAAATCGTAAGCAGCAAAATTTTTCCCAGATCTTCCACTCCTATTTTAATAAAGAGAATGATTAGGGAAACGATTAGGTCAGTGGAAGTAGCGCGTTGGTCTCTCACAAGGAGGTCCTGGGTTCGAGTCCAGTACTGCCCCTTAGATTTATTTTACCTAGGAGCCTCCATAGCTCATTGAAAGGGCGGATGCCCTAGCGAGAGAAGGTTCGCAGGATAACTTTAGAGGTCCCGAACCCTTGTGCGGCTCATTCAAACTTCTATCAAAGGTTGCATAGAAGAACAGCGTCTGCTTTGTGGCGAGAGAACACCAGGACCGAGGCAGGCAAAAGCTCTTTATCAAGAGCCATTTGCCTAAATTTACCAGAGATCTACTGAGCCACACCCGAAGGGATATAAGGCTAATTGTGGGTCTACTAACTGGGCATTGTAGGCTGAAAACAGACACATGCACCATCTACAACTTGTGCAGATAGTGCGGTATCGGATTCTGCAAGGCAGAGGAAGCATATCCTCTGTCAGTGCGCCGGCCTGGCGAGGACAAGGTTTCTTCAATTGGGGACAGGCAATCCCGAAGCTATAAGCTTCATGAAGGAGCTGCTTTCAGCTTTGTTTAGACTGATTAGGAGGGCGAAGCTGGGGGTTGTGCTACAATTTAAGAGGATCCACAATAGATCTCGTCTAATAGGTCGCACTGGAAAGAGGCTCGCCCCCCCCCCCGTCGCTAATCTAATCAATCTAATCTCTATAGCTCACTGTTCGGTGATGTACAGTGTTGTTTGTAGCGAGAGAACTCTGTCCAGAAGCCGGCAGTGCACTGAGAAGGCTCCGGGCGCCAGTGACCTTAAATGTTGACGGGCCTCAAATTTAAAAAAAAAAATATTTAATTTTCGAAATAGTAAGTCAATCTCTAAATATAGGAATACTATAATTAACAAAATCCATAATAAATCACTTATTTCCCTAATTCTGGTCGATAGAGAAGCTTTTAAGCTTTATTACTTAATAGCTTTACTAGCTTTATTTCTAATTATTTTGAATCCATATTTTGATGAAACGTGGCAAACATAATAAAACTCATTATATTTGTGAATATGTAATATATTTGTGATCAGTAGCATAAATTTATTAATAATAGCTATTGTTTCTTCTTGATAAAGTTCATATTCACTCCAAAAACTCATATTATCTTCAATTATTATTAAATATAAACTAATGTTTATCATATATTCGTTATCTAAAATATTTCTGAAATTCAAGGAAAATAAAAATAAACTATAGAAACATTTCTATTTCGAGAAATCAACAATTTTCCAGAATATTATAAATAAATAAGAAAAATAAAAAAAATTGGTACCTGAATTTTCACACTGTTATACACTTTCATTAAACTTGTTTCAAATGAGCTGCAAGTTTGATTGATTGATTTTCTTTTAATATTGCTTCATTTTTCATTGAAGATAGGAATTTCATTAAATATTTTATTATAATAGAAAACTGTGAAATAGAAATTTCAATTTTAGTGGCTTGAAAATATCCTAGTTATATATATAATTAAATACAAATTAATTTTACAAACTATAAAATTAATTAAATTCTTTATTGAATATTACCTAGACAATAGAATGTATTTATCGACTGGCACCTGACCATTCTAGTTTCTTTGTTGAAAGACAGTCTGAAGATTTTTTCTTTTGTATTCATTTGGGATGTAACTCGAGAATATTTTACTTGGACCATCCTTGAAATCCTTGCAGTCCTTTGCTAGAAATCCATCTTCACAACTAAAAGCTTTTCTCGGACATGACAAGATGCTCTCGAAGAAAGTTACCCTGTTAGTAGACTCAATGGTTGTAGGGATGCCCCCTGAGGACATTAGTTCTTTCCCCATGGCGGCAAGATTGCCTAAAGCAAGGCCCGGGCATGGTATAGGAGCATCTATGTCACTCAAGAAACTTTACTAAAGTTGGAGAGCAAACACTCTCGTCTTATTGGACACTCGTTTTCTGTTGCTAGAGTATGAGATTGAGATGGAGAAACTCAGAAGTCAGGTTAGGATTGAGTGAGAGATGGCTAATTCTATCTATAAAACTTCAAGGCTGGAATGTGCAGTAAGAAACCTTCATCCATTCAAGTACGTGGTGTGGATGGCAATTGCCCTGTCTTCTACAGAAGATCATCATGGAGATCCTTCCATATCAGGCCAGAATAACTCGAAGGAGGATACTGTCCTCACAGAATTACCTACTATTTTGCCTCTTGCTTTCCTTATCTCTTTGTTGTAGCTAATAAGCCTCTTCTTGTAGCTTGCCATCACCAGTGCGCTTCGCTTTATTGAAAAGCTTGAGCATCACATCTTAATGTTGACAAAGTTTTGCTCTACTAAGGTGCATTCCTACAATCATTGAATCTACTAACAGGACAACTTTGTTTGCAAACCGCCATGCGCCTTCACACCACGAGAGTACGAGTAGCTTTACTGACAGCTGTTTTGATCTGTCTATTTCCTAGAAGCTTAGAATCAAAAGTTACCCCTAGATATTTAACCTCCTTCTTCCACTCCATCTTAACTCTGCCCGACCGGAAATGTTCTTCTAGTAAATGGTACAATCGTGCTTTTGGTTGGATTAATTATAACTGCTTGAGGTAAGTTTGTAGAAACAAACCCTATGTGAAATAATAAAACGAGCTTTAGAAATTACTAGCAAATGATCTTTCTGCAGGTTTCAATATTCATCTAACAAAAAATGCGACAGTATTTGTTCAAATCAGAAATTTTAACACCCAATCAATTTAATATTTATTCGTATCTATTTCCATATTACTAAATTTCAATTGTTAGATAATTTCGATTACCTCCATTTTCTTCCTTCAGCTGCTTCTGTGATTTAAAATAAAATAATATCATAAATTTGTGCATATTTCGAAATGACGCCTAGAGAAACTTTGAGCATGGTCTGGAACCGGAAAAAAACCGCGCATTTAAATAATAATAATAATAATAATAACAATAAACGTCACCTCATTTATATTAAATAAGCTTCGCAAATCTTGCATGGAATTCATTAGAACTCATTTTTTAACATATAAAGTATGTGTGAATATTTTTTAATGATATAGATATATTTGATTCTGAGTAAAAGTGACCTAATAAAGTGTATTGGAATCAGATGTCTTGAATAGGGAGTTGAAGTGATGAATAGGTGATTGTTAGTTAGAGAGTTGTTACTCAAATACGAACTACTGAATTACGAAAATAGACTATATTTTAACAATTAATTTAAAGTGTTTGAAATTAGATGAACTAAGATGCACAACTATAAATGAATTATGAAATGATTAATAAATATTAAAGATGTAATGTTTAAACCTTGAATAGGGACGCGCTCGCGATGTGTGAAGCTTAACTGCTTGAACTGACGTGAACTATGACTGATGTATATCTCGTGTATGACTGATGTAACTGTAACTGATGGAACACTGATGAAGACTGATCCCCTCCTCCAGTGGGGCGAAGTTTATATTGGTATCACTCACACATTGGCAGATGTGTAAGTACGTGCCACACTAAGACATCTCTTGCAGTATGTTGACCCTAGGTAGGTCGGTGACCGAGGTGGCGACAGATGGTGGCCAGTCGGTGGTTAACAAAGACTGTTTGTTAATAGATGGTAGCCAGTGGCCTCTTGAGTGTACAGTGACCCTTGTATGAAGGGTATACAGGCCAGGTGGCCTCTGTACATTGACCGTATAATGACCCCTGTTTGAAAGGGTTTAGCGGCGTTTCTTTGGCTGTGTATTGACCCTTGTTTGAAAGGGTTTTTGTTTGCCGCGGTTCTTGACCTGCAGATAGCGGCTGGCTGGAACCACTAGTTATAATTTTTAGATTCATAATTTATTTAAAAATTATATCTTTTTTCTTCTTGGTATCACATTTCAAAAGTAAATAAAGATCTAAATTCTGAATGATGCGTTGAATGCGATAATTAATATTAAATAAAAATTATTAATTATACTGTTTTTGACATTCTTTAACAACTACTACTACCCTTCTTGAGCTTCATCAAAGTATCTTTTTTCTTTAAAGTATTTCAGCGAGTTTGAAAGTTTATCATTTTGTTTTATATAATACTAACCGGTATTGATAATTTACTCGCTAGATCATCCTCTAAGTGAAATTAAGTATTCGATGATAAATAAAAAATAAGCCCTTAAAAGAACTGTATAGTATTGTATGCAATATTAAAAAATGTAAAATCTTTTTACCTTTTGAGGAAAGATTTAACCTATATAGTTCTATTCTAATTTAGTGATGTTAAAGTGTGTCATACTCGTAGCAAACAACCCGGCAAGAGTAAGTCCAGAGGCAAGTGTTTGTCCACACAGCAGCCCTCTGTTTACTTAACCTCTACCACCCCTTACCTCTTGAGTTGTTCGCTAAATCTCCCCAACTCTCTTTTACATAACAAGTACTCCAGTATCTCTTAGAAGGAAGTCGTCTCGCACTACTTGTTTATCTGTGATTACCTAAACCCAACGAGATTAATAATACAAACCACAGAATAATAACAAAAGTACATAATACTTTTTAATTACATTTGGTTTGGTAGATGACTTTGTGTGTGTGTGTGTGTGTGTGTAATTGCTTTTCCATTATGATAAACTAGGTTCAGCAGCTGGTGGCTCTGCCTTTTAGATCCGTCGTTTTTCTAATTACATATAAATAAACTTTATTTTTCTCTCATTGATGTTGTGGTTTATTGGATTCTAAAAAACATAAGATAGTTTGAAGGAAACATACGGCATTTTTTTATCACTTCGATTTTTGGGCACTTGACTTTATTTGTATATTATAACTTAATAATTTCATCTAAGAACTCTAATTTCAGACCGAATTTTCTTTGATAAAGTGTGTTATTAGCGGAAAAGTTAGTTGGAGTTTTGAAATGAAAATTGGAAATTCACTACTTGTACTATTGACATAATTTATAAATTAAATACTTAAGTGATGAGAAAAGAATAAAGAAAAAATAGGGTGAACGAGAGAAGAATTTTGTTATCTTAGGTTGGAAATAATTATAACTTTTTAAAATGCAATAATTCCAACATTTTATTGATATCAGCCAACTTATTATATAATTATATTTTAATCTTCAAAGTTTTCTTGATGCGAGTTTTTATTTATATCAGCATTTATTTTATTATAACAAACTTTCCAGTTAAGATAATCAATCATTAATCTAGAATAGCTATTAGATCCGATAAATTGATATAGACAGCAAATAAGATTATCTCTAGCAATCAGAACATCTACATTAGATGATTAATCAAATGATTACTTAGAGAAGGGAATAGCTAAGTGGTTAGCGTACTGGACTCCCGCACTGAGGATCTGGGTTCGAGTCTGTGCTACCCTTAGTTTTTTCTTCCTAGGAGCCTCTCCAGCTCTCTGTCCGGTGATAGACAGGTTGTCTGTAACGAGAGAACACTACAGGAGGCCGGTAGTGCACTGAGAATGACCATACATGTTGACGCACCTTAAATTAAAAAATAATAATAATAATAATTACTTGTACGCGATAATATTGATATTAAATTATTAATTCTAAAAGTATTTAGTATATAATTTTAGTTCGTTTGTATTATAAAGGATGCACATTTTGTATTATATGGTGCACATTGTAACTCCAATACCTCTGTGGGAATTATTGGATTCCTTTGGAAACATATTGAATGGCTGTAAACGGACATACAAGAGGTTTGGGCGCTTAGACCTCTATGTTATACACCGAACAGAATTCCAACGAAATAACTCTACCATCCCCCTATAACCCCTATTCAATATTACTAATAAAATACCATCGTATTTATTCTTTTTTTTTTTTGGTATTATTATTTATATAGTCTCAAACAGAATAGAAATTTGTATATCATAAATATGTTATTAAAATTTTGTGGGTGTTTGTACGTGTGTGTGTGTGTGGAGTGGGGGCATTCCTTTATATATGAACACTCTCTAAGTTTTAGTTAATATGGAAGCTTTATGATTTCATTTCTTTAAAATGATTTATCAAAACTCAATAACTTCAGTCTCTAAAAAAAAAAGGGGATCCTTCAACCACAAAATAGTCGCTAAAATCATATGAATAAGGAATAAATTCTGCAATAAATTTTATAATTAAAAACGGCAATTATTCTTAACATCAATCTTTGTTAATATTTGTTAACAATTGTTAATATTTGTTAATAAACCTTATTATTTAAAAATTTCATAAATACAATTACATTCACTATCAGTTTAGATTTAATAAGAGCGACAAATTTCCTTTTTTTTTGTTAGGATTAATATATTTACCAGAATTACTGTAACCTTAATTCCTTGTTGCTGATAAAGTTGTTAGTCCAATTTATAAGGCAGAAAACCGTACGGAGATTTACTGATATAATTTAACAGCTTAGTTTGTGGATAGTGAGGTATAGTATAGTAGTGACCAGTAGGATATAACAAAAGCCTAGAAAAGAGGAGTATGTGGAGATAAAGAAAACGAGATACCGAGAGGAGAAGGTTGATCGGGGTCTCGGCTGGGTGGCTACCCGGCTGGACCCTTACCACAAACTCCCCAAACCTTATACGGTTATAGTAAGGACAATATAAAGGCGGTAGAAAACCTTTGTTCACATTAGCTATAGTACATAGAGAATGCGCTTTACTTCCTTTTAGCCCGTTATCGCACACCATTCGCTTACTAATACTATGTACCAGTTAGCCATGCTTTACCAACATACACACTTACAAATCACCACAAACTTGTATCTGAATGTGTTAGTGTGAGACTATTTGGAGCCAGTCTCTATTACAAGAAGGTTGGGAAACCCTTTCACTTGTTATCCTCTGTATAAGGTTCAGAACACTAGTTATACTATTGGCTAGCAATACTGGGCCATACTACAGGTCATCTTCAACTACCTATCTGATTAGCCGAATACTTTTACCTCCTTTAATGATACTATGCTTTTTTTTTTCCTTCTTTCTTAACTTCTTTCATAAAATACTCTCTTTTCTTTTTCTCTCAGTTAGTTACTAAATCTTACTGTCTTAGGCAACACCAATTATCGTTTTTCTCTACTTATGGTCACAACGGTTTATTATCCTAAATTTGATTGTCTCAGTGAGTACAGTATTTTCTTAAAACCCTACAAAAAAACCGGTTCAATTGTATGGTATTTTAGTAAGCAATTTACTAATAGCTTTTAGCTATTGAATCAGTACTCCATTCATATTCCTACGAACTTGTAATGGTGCAGAAAATTATATTGTGTACAGTCAAATTTATATTTAATGGTAGTTCTTAGCGTGAACTAACCATAACTCATGGTAGTGCTTGATACTTGAAAATTTAACCAATTTTTCCGTACAGGCGGTGCGACAGAGATGGCAATGGCATTGGAGATGCAGCTCAAGAATAGCTGCGCAGTAGCGACTGGCAGCAACACCATGAAGTTTCCAGCGCTAACTGTGATGAATTTCCTCAACAAGAGGAGAGTTCTGTTTTTGTTTTTTTTTCATTATAGAGCTCTATATAAAGAGTATCCTCTACAAAAGGTACGCTTGTCAGGTATTTAAAATTAAGTTAGCACAAATAACTTATAACAGAGATTCGTTTGTGGTTGCAAAAGAGTTTACAGAAATCGATCTACCTCTCTCTGTTTTTTTATATCTATCAGGTAATACATAGATGTATTTGTGTGATATATGTATGATGATAGGTGTGTGTGTGTGTGTGTGTGTGTGTGTGTCTAGTATTTGCTTGTATGCTTGTCCGAAAATATATATATATATATATATATATATGCCTGAATTCTGCATGAAAGAACTACAAGACTGCAAAAATCGCAAAACAAGACATCACTTGAATTCTATTTGGATATTTGTAATGAATCCAATGAGACATTTTATGATGCAGCTGTAATGACATGGAAAGCCATACCAATGTCAAAGTGGTTCCAGCCAACCGCTATCTTAACAAAGGACGGCAGTAATAAAAGAGCAATTTATAACCAGCGACCTAGCAGGCCGCCGTCTTCAAGACAATGCCGGCCAAACAAACAACAAAGCCCTTTTCAATACTTTACATCAAAGCAAGCACCGATAAGGTTGGCCACTGACCTAAATAAGGTCAGCAAACTACGAAGGTCGCTCAAGGTCGCACACTAGGACAGATGTCTTGGTGTGAGTGTGGCCAACACCGATATATAAACTCTATCATATACAACGAGATTATTATTATTATATCTTATACCACGATACGAGCACGTCCATATACACGAGCAGCAGTTTACGTGACTATACACAGTTTCATTTAAACTTATTATCTTTAAGTAGTGCATCTTAGTTCGTTTATTTTATCATTCTAATTTATTACTTATTTATCTTCTATTTATTCCTAAGTATTTTGCCAGTTATTAGTTACCATTTATACGTTAAAATTATTGTTAAAATACAGTTTATTTTTAAAAAATCCGTATTAATAATTCGATGCACTAACTTCCAAAATCTCTCAACTAACTTCCGTCCTCTTCAAGACATCTACTACATCAGGAATCACATCAAACGATTCCATTACACAGCTGTTGATTATAGACTGCGGCTATTAGAGCCATGATGGTAAACGAAATTATCATAATAGCTATTCTAAAATTCTGAATTTTCTAATTCACTGATTGAATATCATAATATACAAAAATTTTACATCAAAATTTGAAAAAGAAGTGTTTCAATTATGGGAAATTATTGAATTTCTTCACCAGGAATTCAAATTTCATAACCTGGAATTACGACTTAACTGGATGGTTTCTCATTTTTGCCATTTTTTCCCAAAATGGCTCTAATGATTTTTTTTTTATTTAAACTTTATATATCATATACACACATATATCCCTAACATTTTTATTTGATAAAAAACTTTCTAAGAAAATTCGTTGTAGGGGAGCATCAACGTAAATTTTCCTTTAAAGTACCACTTCAATGCAATATTAAAAGCAGATTCATTGCTTCATCAGCTTTCAAGGTGTAACGACTCTGAAGGGGCTCATTGTAACATGGGCGAAACGTCGGTGTCTAGCAAACCACTGACGCGGTATCAACCGAGAAACTCAAGTGTTTTTTCATGAAAAGGTCCGTAGAAGCCTAAAAGTTCAACTGTTTACAGGTAAAAGAGTGCTTTATATCAGATTTTTTTTAAAGCCTTAATAATATTTAAGTAAATTATTCTGAAAAAGTAATTTAAAAGCCAATTTCCAAACAACTCTATACCAATTTTACTGGTAAACTATTTGAACTACATGTAATAGCAGTGGTAATTGTATAATCATTGGAGCATTTAAAAAAATAATGCTAGAATGATAACCATGCTTATTATCGATTTAGATCGAATGGATGGATTTTGATCGAAACAACGTCACGGATTTATTATCCGTAAACATCGACCAATAAAACTTTTTATTCATTTCTTAATTATCCTATTTTTACACACGCGCGCATACACACACACACACACACACACATATATATATATATATTATATACTGACAGAGATAGTTCAGAATATGTATTTTTGGTAAACTAAATTTCGTATATTTAACATAATTGCAATAATTTATCTAATAATGATAATAAATATATATATATATGAAATTAGCAAGAGATAAAAAAAAAATTAAATTAATTTTGATCCAAATAATTACAGTAGAGAATTTAATTCAATTCCCCCACCCACCCACCCAGGAATTCCTGAAGAATTAAATAAATTAATAAGTAATTTAACATTTTAGGGTCTGCCATTTAACATTTAAAGCAACCTATTAATATTCAACTTTATTTGTTAATATTACAAAACTAGGCTATATTAAACTAAACCGCCAATTTATAATTTCATAGTAACAAATTAGTTCCTTGGTAAAATTCATAACTTAAAAAAAACTATACATATTTTGTTTAAAATGTTCTGTTTGAAGATATTAAAAACATTGACCAATAAAAGGTGGATATATGTTGTTTTTTTTTTTTCTAGAAATGTAAATTTTGGACATTATTAATTTTATTTGGAATAATTATAGTAAGAAAAAGGAAATTTTTCCTACCATTGTAAGGGGATAAGAAAGTGTGAAACCTTTTTTTTTCGGAGGGGATTCAAAGAAATAACAGCCTTATACCAACGTGTAGGGGAAATAATGATATCTATTGTTTACTGGAAATGAGATTGTGTTTAACTGTATGCGGGTGGCACATTTGGTAGAATGCCAACAATGGAATTGGTACCTCTGCATATTAGGGACAAAACAAAGAATTATTTAAAATAAATAAATGTAAACAAAACAAAACAAACGAAAAATTAAACTGTTATAAAATTTCTAGTTAGTTTCTCTTATTGTTGAGAGATGATTTTGTTTAAAAAAAAAAATCAATATATATTTATGTAACTCTCTCTCAATCTGTATGTGTGTGTGTGTGTGTGTGTGTATGTGTGTGTTTGAGTGAAAGAGAGAGAGAGAGAGAAAGAGGAATAGAGAACAGCACAAGTAGAATAGGATAAGAAAATGATAAATCAAAATAAAATAAAACGAATCTCAGAAAGTTCAATTTTGATATTTCTTAGCGATATCTGGCCCTCTCGCGTTGGTCTAGTGCAGTGATGGCGAACCTATGACACGCGTGTCAATGCTGACACGCGAGCTCATTTTTGGTGACACGCATCTTCAAAGATAAAAAATTTCATAATTCAAAAAAATCTTTTTTTTCTAATAATATAGCTCATATAGTTAGCAACTCTCTCTGTTTACTACATATTTTGTGTTTAGTTTGTTTCATGGAATTATAAATACCGATTAACATTTTTTTTAATTTTATCCCTGAAAAAGATAATAAATTTGTCGAAACGTTGGAAAAGATTTAAAAAAAATTGTATATTTTATTGACCGCTCCTCGAGATGTCCATTAGTTGTTTTGCTAACAATTTTTTCATCCACATATTTTTGTGAGGCATTTCAAGTCAGTGGCCTTGAAATGTACCAAGTATAAACCCGAAATAGAAGATTTAGCAGACAAACTTCAGCACCAAAAAAGTCATCAGAGACATTTTCCGCGGTAGCCTGCTTCATTTTGTAGTCATCGACCGGTTTCGAGCTTTCGCCCATCTTCAGGATGCGTATTTCAGACAGTGCGACAACACCGACATGCACAGAGCAAACTCAGTTTACACACTGACTGGTTTAACTGTATTTAAAACTAAACTCTTAAACTAGGTCAAGGAGTATGGTCAGCTGGGTGGGAAAACACGTGTTTGGGTTGTTAAAGGGCAAATTTTTCTTACAATGGACTCGATCCCAAGGAGAAAGGCTGTTAAACAATACCAAGGAAAAGGCTTTAATAAAACATACAGTTTCTGAGATGGGCGTGGAAATTTACAGAGGTTCTGGACATGTGAATTTTCAAAAGCTGTTTGATTATAGCCATCTAGAAATCTCCTTTAATACAAAATGAAGGAATTACTTGTTCTAATTGTCACTTTCCACTAGATGTAGTGACCCGCCTCCCAAACTTTGTTTGTAATAAACATAAAATCCAAGGACATCTCATGAGATCCATTCTTAAAAAAAAATAAATAAATGATAAACAAATAACACTACAATATCAAAAACATTTTCCGTGGTAGCCCCTGCTTCATTTTATGGTCATCACCGGTTTCGGGCGTTCGCCCATCTTCAGGATGCGTTTTTTAGACAGTGTGACAACACAGACTCGCACAGAGCAAACTTAGTTTCACACTAACTGAGACGTATTTTTTTAAAATAATATTTAATAAAAAATAATTTAAAACAATATTTAAAAAAAAAACATTTTTTAAAAATACGCCTCAGTTAGTGTGAAACCAAGTTTGCTCTGTGCGAGTCTGTGTTGTCACACTGTCTAAAAAAACGCATCCTGAAGATGGGCGAACGCCCGAAACCGGTCGATGACCACAAAATGAAGCAGGCTACCACGGAAAATGTCTCTGATGCTTTCCAGCTCTGCGGAACCAACCACCACACCAAAAAAGTCACTAATTTTTCATATATATTTATTTTCTAATTGTATAAATTTATATTGTTTTTCTGTTTTTGTTCAATTATATTTTATATATATATTACTTGATTTTGTATGTTAAGTGTCAATGAAATATGTAAGACAAGTCTCTAAATGTAAACTATTGGTTTCATAATTTTGGCTTTTGTATTTTAAATGGCATTAAACAAATAATTAACTTGATGAATGACACGCCACGAGAATTATGTTTCTATTTTTCAAAATTGTGACACACCGAGCTCAAAAGGTTCGCCATCACTGGTCTAGTGGCTAGCGCACTCGCCTTTCGTGCAAGAATTCAGGGTTCGTTCCCGTAAGGGCAAAGTCGGTGTAGACCGAGCATCGTGATAAAAATGGGAAGCTACAGTTAGTAGCGCCCTAGGAAGCGAAGGCCGGAACTAAACGATGTGGGAACTGCGGCTTGCTTACCACACGTCCCCCTATTCAAATCGCCGTCTGGCAAGCCTTGGACCTTCATGGGCAGTTGTGCCATACGGTTTTTTTTTTTTTTTTTTTTTTTTTTTAGCGGTATCTGATAAGAAGGCTGGATTTATTTATTTATTTTTTTTTAATAAATTTTATGGCTTCAACTGCGCTGGTCCTTAGCCATATACTTTGTCTTGCTAAACCTACTATGTTTGGAGCTATATTCTGCATATGGAAAATTCCTCTATTTACTCTTTCAATGTCCATTTCGATGTTCAGCTATTTACAAACACGCTACGAACAATGACTCCTAATATACTCCTATTGAATCACATCACAACTACTACCACACCAATAAATACGTTATTCCCATAAATGCACTATTCTAATATATAACAAGTAATCTACTTATAAAGGTGGCTTGGAATACTGGATATTCCTCCCGCCCCTTTAATGCTAAGCTAAAATTCTGTACACTATTTACACAGTAATTACTCTCACATTCATGCAGGTGCCAGGGTTGCCAATCCCGGCTCAGATCCACCACTCCAAGAGTTAGTGGCTACGAGTTAAAATAGTGCAGGAAATGCTTCCTACACGACCAAAACTTGCCACCCCTGGCCGGTTTGCCACCCCCCTCCCCCGCTCGCATTCACACGTATCTTTCAATACCTATATCTAAATCTAATTCTACCACTTACTATCTAGTGGGGTTGTAGTCCTCGATATTCCTGCAATTCCGGCCTGTCTAACCTGCATAAACCTATATCAGTTAATCCTCCTTCACGCAAATAAATTGCATTCATACGAGTGCATTCATTCCTTTTTTTGCTATACACGTCTACAAAAACCTACACCACTCAATCCTCTTTCACGCAAATAAATTACTTTCATACAAATACATTCATTTCTTTGTTACTACGTACATCTATGTACAACTATTAGAAATTTCATTATTATATGTTTCTAAACACCCCCAATGCCTTTAAAAAATCAATTACACCTCTCATTTATTAATTTCAACCAGATTCTCATTCAGAGATATTTTATTGTTATGCCTTCTCTTACAAAACAGTTGGCCAAGTGGCAATGTATTAATTTAACGGATTTTGGTGCCTTTGTTTCCCTAATAGCAATGACCTTAATTTACAATACCTGGCTTTAAAATACATTATTTTTGCCAAAATTATTTCATTTAAAATATTTTTCAAAACTATTTATTTTTGCATTTCTTATTCCACTACAAAGGAATAATTAGATAGGGAATATTAGATTGAGATATTTAATAAAAATGTTTATTCATTTGTGATATTTATACATAAATCTAAAGGGGGAAAATTTTGGACAAACCTTGTTCCCCAAACTGCTAAGTAGCCCTAGCGGTGGGTGGAACAATAATGCACAGAATAGTAACGTCACATACGCAATGAAATGCACAAATTAGTAACGGTAATTCTTTTCTTGCGATTTAATAAGAAGCGGTTTCCACCATTAAACGAGAATTATATTCACTAGGATTATCGCGATCGCAATAAAAAAACAAACAAAATTATTGTCTCTCATTTTATTATATTTGAAATTTTAATAAACATGGAATACTCGTCATAGTCTGCCAAAAAAATAGGCATTGCTAATAACAATTAACCCAAAAAGGAATATATGAACCTTAACGTATTGAAAACTCGACATTTCAAGAAAACCAAAGATAGTTCATCAGTTTATCATTTTACTGGACACCGTACAAAACATGTCTAATCAAATTTTACATTTTTTTACAATTCTACATATTCAAATTTTTTTCAAATAATTAAACATTCAAATCTGGAGGAATGCCTAACCAGCGTACATAAGGAGACAAAGCAAAGTGTAATTTTTGCTTGTACCCGTATTAAAACATTGGATTCAAAACACATGACTCTACTCATGGACCTAATAAATTCCATTAGTAAATCATTTAGCACAACAATTTTAAAGAAAGTTTCATAAAAACTCTAAACGCACAAATGTCCCATTCAGAGGAAGAGGAATTGAAATCCGCTCTGGAAGAGTAGCACTAGCGGTTCAAGTCAATTGTATATTAAGCGTTATTTTATATGTATGCAAGGGTAGTTATTAAACGTTTTGTTGGGCTTGCATTAAATCATAAACGGGGTGAGGATAATGCTTGTTTATTTAACAGCGTCCTATGTCTTTATCCCCTTCAGCAAGCATTGTTATGACAGATTAAATTTAAGCCTACCTCCAAGTATTCTTCATTTTTGCATTTCATTTTTAATGTACTTCCTTTTTCTCCTATTTCCTTTAGGTGTAGTATTTTAGTAGGGTCATCTTATTTTTTGGTCGAGGAATTATTGATCTGTGTGGTGGCGTCCTAGTTTGGTTTGCACTTGCAATGGTATTCATATCACTTGCATTAGTAAATTCGTTTTCTTCTTTTTTTTTATATCCTTTTCGGATTGTCTAATTAAGTTTGATCGTAATGTATTAGGGACAGTATCTTTAATTTCATGTAATGCAAAAGTAGCGAGCAAGTTAATGACTTGAGTTTTGTTTCAAGAGATTGGTCAATAGATTTTGAGAAAATAAAACTAAGTTATTGCAATGATTTATATGGACGAATGTGGATTGAGGATGCATGGAGTACTATTTTAGTGAAGATAAATATGGTGCATTTATTTTGAAATATTATAACTAGTATTTAAATGAAAGAATAATTACAACAAAACACAAATGTTTCTTCTTTAGATTCATATTACATAGTGAACACAAAAATTAATCTGCTTTGCTCTGATCATGGTATGAAAACAGATTTAACATATCAACTGTAATTATGAAAATTATCGACCTAAAATAAAATTTATTAAAGTAATTTAAATAAGACATCAAATTTATATTTAACAATTTTATAAATGTGTTGATAATTAGGTTGTTCCCGGTTATTTAGCTCAGTACAAATAAATCCCGTCCTTAAATCAATTAGATTATCCATACAATGTTTATCCTTAAAATCATAAATTCTGATTTCACTGAGTATATTAAATAGTTTTATTGTATTATCACGATAAAATTTGATAAACCTCTTTCTTTTTGAATATTCAAATAATTCAATATCCCTTCAATCTCCAAATTTTGAATTTTTTAAGAATATATTAGTTGAATAAGCCATTGTAGTGTGCTGAGCATATGTGATTCATTTAAAGGATGTATTAAATAAAACTTTTTGTTGATTTTAGCGATGTACTAATAACGATACAGGCCATTAAACGGAAAAGTATAAAAAATTTGATAAACATTGATTATATTGATATGCTTTTTCCTCAAAATATCATGTGTTTTATCTTGGACATTTGATACGTTGAAACTGGGAAATACCTTAATGATGATGAAAATCTAGAGAGAGGTATCGCAGATTTAATAGATTGGAAAATGATATCAATACCAGCATCAATTAGAGAATGTCTCTCTGTTGCACTTCCACCTGAGTCGACTAAATGAATCTCAGTTTCAACAAAAACATTTTTGAGTTAACATGACTATTGTGATATCGTATTACCTTAGAAGGTAATTACCATAAAAAAAAAAAGATTTCAAAAAGTTATCCTAAACCGTTCAAAAGTTTATTTTTTTTTAAAAACGAATCTGAACTATACTTAATATTGCCAAAAGCAAGTAATATCATTAAAGTATTAAAATGTAGGTCAGTTTTAATGTATGTACACCTCAGGGATAAGGAATCTTACCGTTAGTGGTCAGGTTTTTTTGGGGGGAGAGGACCGGGAGAGAAAAGTTTTTCGTAGGATTTGCGGTTTGCGAAAAACGCCAATAGTATATACGTATCAATGAGGGGCTGCGAGCGCCTTTTGGAGAGGTCTGAAACAACCAAGGTTGAGATAGGCAGTTCACCTGATGGAGTTGATAGCAGCAGCGGACGAGAACAACAGTAAAGGGTAATCCTGGCAGCAGAAGCCCAGAGGACACGTACCAGGTGGGTGGCTCGACGAGGTCTTGGTAAAGACCGTCGAGTCATAGAAGAATAAGAAGAAGAAGATTGAAATAACATAAATTTGACCCCACAGTTAACGTGTTTTATGAAATATTGTCTTCTTTTTACTGCAATAATTATTGTTAACTTTCAATTTGCAAATATTTATTTAAACTTTGGAATTAAAACAATAAGTTCTGTTCGTTTGGATGCTCTACTTGAAATTTAGATAAGAAAGCAAACCTTGAATATTAAACGCCTCTCTTCAACTGCCCCAAAGATCAGTTTCTCCTCAAGGAAAGTTGGAAATATAAAAATGATAGGTTTTTTTAGTAAATTCACTAAATATTCTATCTTCGAATAACGTCGTTTACGGTGAGTTTTAGATAAATAAAAAAAGGGGGAATAACAATAAAATATCTCTGAATGAGAATCTGGTTGAAATTAATAAATGAGAGGTGTAATTGATTTTTTAAAGGCATTGGGGGTGTTTAGAAACATATAATAATGAAATTTCTAATAGTTGTACATAGATGTACGTAGTAACAAAGAAATGAATGTATTTGTATGAAAGTAATTTATTTGCGTGAAAGAGGATTGAGTGGTGTAGGTTTTTGTAGACGTGTATAGCAAAAAAAGGAATGAATGCACTCGTATGAATGCAATTTATTTGCGTGAAGGAGGATTAACTGATATAGGTTTATGCAGGTTAGACAGGCCGGAATTGCAGGAATATCGAGGACTACAACCCCACTAGATAGTAAGTGGTAGAATTAGATTTAGATATAGGTATTGAAAGATACGTGTGAATGCGAGCGGGGGAGGGGGGTGGCAAACCGGCCAGGGGTGGCAAGTTTTGGTCGTGTAGTAAGCATTTCCTGCACTATTTTAACTCGTAGCCACTAACTCTTGGAGTGGTGGATCTGAGCCGGGATTGGCAACCCTGGCACCTGCATGAATGTGAGAGTAATTACTGTGTAAATAGTGTACAGAATTTTAGCTTAGCATTAAAGGGGCGGGAGGAATATCCAGTATTCCAAGCCACCTTTATAAGTAGATTACTTGTTATATATTAGAATAGTGCATTTATGGGAATAACGTATTTATTGGTGTGGTAGTAGTTGTGATGTGATTCAATAGGAGTATATTAGGAGTCATTGTTCGTAGCGTGTTTGTAAATAGCTGAACATCGAAATGGACATTGAAAGAGTAAATAGAGGAATTTTCCATATGCAGAATATAGCTCCAAACATAGTAGGTTTAGCAAGACAAAGTATATGGCTAAGGACCAGCGCAGTTGTGCCATACGGTTTTTTTTTTTTTTTTTTTTTTTTTTTAGCGGTATCTGATAAGAAGGCTGGATTTATTTATTTATTTTTTTTTAATAAATTTTATGGCTTCAACTGCGCTGGTCCTTAGCCATATACTTTGTCTTGCTAAACCTACTATGTTTGGAGCTATATTCTGCATATGGAAAATTCCTCTATTTACTCTTTCAATGTCCATTTCGATGTTCAGCTATTTACAAACACGCTACGAACAATGACTCCTAATATACTCCTATTGAATCACATCACAACTACTACCACACCAATAAATACGTTATTCCCATAAATGCACTATTCTAATATATAACAAGTAATCTACTTATAAAGGTGGCTTGGAATACTGGATATTCCTCCCGCCCCTTTAATGCTAAGCTAAAATTCTGTACACTATTTACACAGTAATTACTCTCACATTCATGCAGGTGCCAGGGTTGCCAATCCCGGCTCAGATCCACCACTCCAAGAGTTAGTGGCTACGAGTTAAAATAGTGCAGGAAATGCTTCCTACACGACCAAAACTTGCCACCCCTGGCCGGTTTGCCACCCCCCTCCCCCGCTCGCATTCACACGTATCTTTCAATACCTATATCTAAATCTAATTCTACCACTTACTATCTAGTGGGGTTGTAGTCCTCGATATTCCTGCAATTCCGGCCTGTCTAACCTGCATAAACCTATATCAGTTAATCCTCCTTCACGCAAATAAATTGCATTCATACGAGTGCATTCATTCCTTTTTTTGCTATACACGTCTACAAAAACCTACACCACTCAATCCTCTTTCACGCAAATAAATTACTTTCATACAAATACATTCATTTCTTTGTTACTACGTACATCTATGTACAACTATTAGAAATTTCATTATTATATGTTTCTAAACACCCCCAATGCCTTTAAAAAATCAATTACACCTCTCATTTATTAATTTCAACCAGATTCTCATTCAGAGATATTTTATTGTTATTCCCCCTTTTTTTATTTATCTAAAACTCACCGTAAACGACGTTATTCGAAGATAGAATATTTAGTGAATTTACTAAAAAAACCTATCATTTTTATATTTCCAACTTTCCTTGAGGAGAAACTGATCTTTGGGGCAGTTGAAGAGAGGCGTTTAATATTCAAGGTTTGCTTTCTTATCTAAATTTCAAGTAGAGCATCCAAACGAACAGAACTTATTGTTTTAATTCCAAAGTTTAAATAAATATTTGCAAATTGAAAGTTAACAATAATTATTGCAGTAAAAAGAAGACAATATTTCATAAAACACGTTAACTGTGGGGTCAAATTTATGTTATTTCAATCTTCTTCTTCTTATTCTTCTATGACTCGACGGTCTTTACCAAGACCTCGTCGAGCCACCCACCTGGTACGTGTCCTCTGGGCTTCTGCTGCCAGGATTACCCTTTACTGTTGTTCTCGTCCGCTGCTGCTATCAACTCCATCAGGTGAACTGCCTATCTCAACCTTGGTTGTTTCAGACCTCTCCAAAAGGCGCTCGCAGCCCCTCATTGATACGTATATACTATTGGCGTTTTTCGCAAACCGCAAATCCTACGAAAAACTTTTCTCTCCCGGTCCTCTCCCCCCAAAAAAACCTGACCACTAACGGTAAGATTCCTTATCCCTGAGGTGTACATACATTAAAACTGACCTACATTTTAATACTTTAATGATATTACTTGCTTTTGGCAATATTAAGTATAGTTCAGATTCGTTTTTAAAAAAAAATAAACTTTTGAACGGTTTAGGATAACTTTTTGAAATCTTTTTTTTTTTATGGTAATTACCTTCTAAGGTAATACGATATCACAATAGTCATGTTAACTCAAAAATGTTTTTGTTGAAACTGAGATTCATTTAGTCGACTCAGGTGGAAGTGCAACAGAGAGACATTCTCTAATTGATGCTGGTATTGATATCATTTTCCAATCTATTAAATCTGCGATACCTCTCTCTAGATTTTCATCATCATTAAGGTATTTCCCAGTTTCAACGTATCAAATGTCCAAGATAAAACACATGATATTTTGAGGAAAAAGCATATCAATATAATCAATGTTTATCAAATTTTTTATACTTTTCCGTTTAATGGCCTGTATCGTTATTAGTACATCGCTAAAATCAACAAAAAGTTTTATTTAATACATCCTTTAAATGAATCACATATGCTCAGCACACTACAATGGCTTATTCAACTAATATATTCTTAAAAAATTCAAAATTTGGAGATTGAAGGGATATTGAATTATTTGAATATTCAAAAAGAAAGAGGTTTATCAAATTTTATCGTGATAATACAATAAAACTATTTAATATACTCAGTGAAATCAGAATTTATGATTTTAAGGATAAACATTGTATGGATAATCTAATTGATTTAAGGACGGGATTTATTTGTACTGAGCTAAATAACCGGGAACAACCTAATTATCAACACATTTATAAAATTGTTAAATATAAATTTGATGTCTTATTTAAATTACTTTAATAAATTTTATTTTAGGTCGATAATTTTCATAATTACAGTTGATATGTTAAATCTGTTTTCATACCATGATCAGAGCAAAGCAGATTAATTTTTGTGTTCACTATGTAATATGAATCTAAAGAAGAAACATTTGTGTTTTGTTGTAATTATTCTTTCATTTAAATACTAGTTATAATATTTCAAAATAAATGCACCATATTTATCTTCACTAAAATAGTACTCCATGCATCCTCAATCCACATTCGTCCATATAAATCATTGCAATAACTTAGTTTTATTTTCTCAAAATCTATTGACCAATCTCTTGAAACAAAACTCAAGTCATTAACTTGCTCGCTACTTTTGCATTACATGAAATTAAAGATACTGTCCCTAATACATTACGATCAAACTTAATTAGACAATCCGAAAAGGATATAAAAAAAAAGAAGAAAACGAATTTACTAATGCAAGTGATATGAATACCATTGCAAGTGCAAACCAAACTAGGACGCCACCACACAGATCAATAATTCCTCGACCAAAAAATAAGATGACCCTACTAAAATACTACACCTAAAGGAAATAGGAGAAAAAGGAAGTACATTAAAAATGAAATGCAAAAATGAAGAATACTTGGAGGTAGGCTTAAATTTAATCTGTCATAACAATGCTTGCTGAAGGGGATAAAGACATAGGACGCTGTTAAATAAACAAGCATTATCCTCACCCCGTTTATGATTTAATGCAAGCCCAACAAAACGTTTAATAACTACCCTTGCATACATATAAAATAACGCTTAATATACAATTGACTTGAACCGCTAGTGCTACTCTTCCAGAGCGGATTTCAATTCCTCTTCCTCTGAATGGGACATTTGTGCGTTTAGAGTTTTTATGAAACTTTCTTTAAAATTGTTGTGCTAAATGATTTACTAATGGAATTTATTAGGTCCATGAGTAGAGTCATGTGTTTTGAATCCAATGTTTTAATACGGGTACAAGCAAAAATTACACTTTGCTTTGTCTCCTTATGTACGCTGGTTAGGCATTCCTCCAGATTTGAATGTTTAATTATTTGAAAAAAATTTGAATATGTAGAATTGTAAAAAAATGTAAAATTTGATTAGACATGTTTTGTACGGTGTCCAGTAAAATGATAAACTGATGAACTATCTTTGGTTTTCTTGAAATGTCGAGTTTTCAATACGTTAAGGTTCATATATTCCTTTTTGGGTTAATTGTTATTAGCAATGCCTATTTTTTTGGCAGACTATGACGAGTATTCCATGTTTATTAAAATTTCAAATATAATAAAATGAGAGACAATAATTTTGTTTGTTTTTTTATTGCGATCGCGATAATCCTAGTGAATATAATTCTCGTTTAATGGTGGAAACCGCTTCTTATTAAATCGCAAGAAAAGAATTACCGTTACTAATTTGTGCATTTCATTGCGTATGTGACGTTACTATTCTGTGCATTATTGTTCCACCCACCGCTAGGGCTACTTAGCAGTTTGGGGAACAAGGTTTGTCCAAAATTTTCCCCCTTTAGATTTATGTATAAATATCACAAATGAATAAACATTTTTATTAAATATCTCAATCTAATATTCCCTATCTAATTATTCCTTTGTAGTGGAATAAGAAATGCAAAAATAAATAGTTTTGAAAAATATTTTAAATGAAATAATTTTGGCAAAAATAATGTATTTTAAAGCCAGGTATTGTAAATTAAGGTCATTGCTATTAGGGAAACAAAGGCACCAAAATCCGTTAAATTAATACATTGCCACTTGGCCAACTGTTTTGTAAGAGAAGGCATACCTTCAAGACAGTCTGCATTCTGCTTTCAAAGTCAGAACACTTGCTTCAGGAATCGCTCACTAAAAATCAGTGCTATTTTAAGTTAAAACATAAGATTTTTGCATTTTATCTAGATAAACACTTAATTTCATAAACATGACAGTTTTGTTGTAGACACCGAAGCAGAACAGTTGTTTTTTCATATTAATAAGTTTATAATATGTTGCAAATAACTTGTAGTTATTATTTCAATAGAATATATTTATTGTTAGCAGGGGTGATTACTTTCTTATTTCTGATACTTCACTCTCTTAAACATATACACTTACAAGCCCTTTTAAAAAAACACTACAAACTACCACAAACAAACAACAACTCAACACAGCAAATAACATTTCACCTTCAAGTGTAATTTATAAGTTTAGGATCATAATTATAGTGTATTATAAAGTAGTGTTTCAGTTTATTTTTCTCTTTATTTTCTCCTTCCGGCCAACTATATTTGCTGTTTTGAAAAGGAAAAATTGAAAATTTAAAAATATTTCACTTTTAAATAACCACTACTTGATTTACCTAGATATTTCAAAATATAAAAAAACTTTTAGAATCATTCAGAATAAGCAATATTCAATAGATTCAAAAATATGTTTGCCTTTAACCATTATCAGCTTATTTTACTAAATGGGTGTAAATACATTTTGCATAATCATCATTCCTTGTAAAAGAAAATGTAAAAAAAAAAAAAAAAAGTGGAAAAAAAGCTGAAATATCTGAAAATTTTATCTGAATAAAATGGAATGGGAATGATAGAAAGGGACAGAAAAAAAGATACGCAAGAGTAAATGGGGCTGAAACTAATAAAGTTCAGGCCACGTGAACTTTGGCTTCCTGCCCACCGTCATTGCAAAGAGATAAAAGATGTATTTTTTCCTAGTGGTTACAAAAGTATATTATATATATATATATATTTAGCATTACATATAAAAGTAATTGATTCTCTTATAATACTGTAAGATTTTTATAATTGTGTAATAATCATTTTATCATTGTAAAAATAATTTAAGTAATTTACTAGGTGTAATTACAAGATAATAGTTGTAACACGAATTTCAATTTAAACACACATATTATTTCATGAAAGAACAAAAATATCACTATTGATTTACTCCCTAACAGCGTGTTTCTTTTTCTTTTTTTTGTGGCCATCGATTGGTTCATTTGGTTTTGGCATTGGTTCATAGAAGAATGTTTTGATAAACAGCAAGTGATCGTCGACTAACCATCATTCGATACAGTCTTAACACTCATTCTCAGAGAGTGAGTGAGAAAGAAAATTCAACCACCATTGTTTTGGAATCGTCGGCTAGCACACTGTTCATAGTATAGGCCGGGAAGTAACACACTATTGAATATATTTCTCGCGAAAGACTTAAGGAGGCTTAGGGGGAGCTAAGACTTAGATAGTGATTTGACGAGACTGTTCTCAATGAAATTTTATAGAATAATCTTCCTGAACAGTTTCTACTCACTGATTTAAAACTGTCCATACAAAGTCTTAAGTCTTTCTCTCCTTAATATTTGGACAGAGTTCTTTGTTTAATTTGATAATGTAACAGAGAGTTGGTAGAGGTTAGGGCGTGTCTTAGTGATTTGGTGGTGGTATTTGCTTGTTAAAGGCGCATAATGTGATAGTGATAAAGGCTTCATTGTTTTCTCATTTAAGGAAGAAGTAATGGAAGAAATTATTTTATATTTGGATGGAGAGAAAATATGTAGGACTAACTAAAGAACTGAAATATCTAGGAGTAATTTTACATGTTATTTTGACCAACTGTAAGTAAATAAAGTGTATCAAAGTAGTCATTAGATTGTAAATAATTTATCTAGGTTTACTTCAGTATAATATATTACAATTTAATTGTTGTCTGTCCAATATATTCTCCTATTCGTAACCGCTACATCCCTTTTGTTACCTCCATAACGCCAGACCAGTTTCCCACTATAATTTCCTCAAACAGTGACTCCCAAATAAGGAATCTCTACTACTACATTACTAATTGCCTTAAAGTCAGATCTTTTATTATAAATGAATAAATACATAATCAATAGAAACTTCATTACTATCTCTATCATTAAGTTACTCTGTTATAATTGAACGTGATACTTAAATTAGAATATATTCTTTCAGAAGTGTTATTAATGTATACTTATTAATATTTACTGTTAAACTTATTACTGCAAAGTAGCTGACTTCTCCTTTCGCCTTCTCATGCAAGTTGCTTTTTATTTTTTATTTTCATTTTGATACACTTTTGTATAACTATATTGCACCTTTTATAATGCTTCTCATGATTTTCTTATCTTACTTATTATCATCATTTACTTATATTGTCAGAAATTAGTAATTTTTCGTTCATTTTTGTATTTTCCTTTATTCTTATAACTTATAGCTTTAGTTTAGTATAAATTTTAGGGTTGTAGTTTTTGTTGTGCTATTAGCTATTAACTTTTAGTTATTTATAATAGAATTGATGCTATTCTACCCTTCACTGTCTCTTTATTTGTGGTTATTAATTTAAGATCTTATGTAATATGCTGAAACTCTTTTGTAAGGGGATCTCCCCAAAAGCAAATAAATATATACTATACTAATATATTACATAATTATTACAATAATAACTTAGCCAAGGTTACTGAGGTCTGGACAAAGAAGCTTTCAGCGCAATTTACTGTGAAACCATTGAAATTAATCTACATGCAACCCCTGTATGGGAAAACGTTTTTAAGAAGCAAATTTTATCAAAATAAAATGACGAGAGCCTGGCTGATTGTACTTCGCATAATAAAGGGGTTCAGGACAATTTCTTAAGAAGCAGCCAAAATTATTGATTACATTCAACCTACTCGTATTTTAATACAAATTCATTGAGTGGACAATTATATAAATATCTAAAGCTGAAAAAAATCATGTAGTTGGAACAAACAAGCAAATAATTGTTCAAAATGGAGTCACCCTGGACGTGACAGTTATGGGTATTATGAATTAAACTCCATGGATTATTCTTATGTCAATTTTGGATTTCGTTTTTTGTTTTTTTTTTTAATTTAAGGCGCGTCAACATCTATGGTCATTCATTGGCACCCGGAGCCTTCTCAGTGCACTGCCGGCCTCCGGACAGTGTTCTCTCGTTACAGACAACACTGTCCACCACCGGACAGTGAACTGTAGAGGTTCCGAGGAAGACTCAAATCCGAAATCTCCGCATGGGATTCCAGTGCGCTAACCACTTAGCCATTCAATTTCCTGATTTAAGATTCGAAAAAATAGAAATTATTAGAAAATCTTGTGGCAACTATATGGCCCTGTTGTTTCTAGATTGTTATTCACTTAATCATTCATATACCTGTCCAGAAAATATTTTCAAAATGCATAACATTGCAAGGTAAAATAAAGAAAAATCAAAATAAATTATTAAAGTTGACAATTCTTAATGATACTAGTGAACCAGAGTTGGTTGACAGACGGCGAAAGAAGAAAACTTTTTATAACTTTAGATAAGTTTATTTTTCAATATCTTTGACACGATTGGTGTACTATTTCAGGAACTGTCAAATGAGAGATCCGGGATTTTTATAAGAACTTCGAAACAGATTCCCTGACGCTTAAGAGATTATCAAATTTGAGTTACGTGCGACTTTTCTTTCATTCTTAGTTATCCTATATATTTGCGCATGCACACTTTTATATTTATTTATTTTTCAGGCTATTTGTAGAAACATTCTTTTTTTTATATTACAGTGTACTTCAAAATATGTATTTTTATTGCAAAATCAATTTTTGACAATTCAATAAGATCCTCTTATAGCAAAAAGTGAAAGTAAAGGAAAAGGTCTTTGTAACAGCAAGAGAGCAAACAGCAACCACAAGAGGGCAAGAGAATCTCAACCACTTTCTCGGACTGGAATGGGAGAAGCTGTATAAATATAGCGACGGACAGTCCATAAAACGCTGTTAAACAAAGTGGAAATTAGTTCAGTACAATCAATCGCTACGTGTAATTCTCTTACCACTCAACCTTAAACATTCATCCATTGTAAAGTCCAGGCAGTCTGTGCCTCATTGTATTGGTATCGTTTTATGTATACCGGAAGTCGAAGTGAGGAGTAAGTGCTGTTAGTTAGAGAGATTAGAGAATTGGTATTCGAAATACGAACTACCGATTTATGAAAATAAACTATATTTTAACAAATAATTTAAAGTGTATTGAAATAGAAAAACTAAGATGCACAATTGTAAATGAATATAAGAATTATGAAATGTATATAAATTATTAAAGAAGTAGTGTTAAAACCTTAAATAGGGACGCGCTCAGGAAACTGATGGAAATTCTTTCGTACCGGCACGAATGATTGATAGATAGATAGATTCTACCGGGGGAAAATGGCTATCCAGCCTACGCACACGCGACACCCCAAGGATCTATTGTGGGCACCCCCCTAGTTGGAGGACCCTTCACCTATCCTGTCCTTAACCGGGACTGTGGAATTGGGGGGGGGCTCCCAGGGGGTCAATCAGAGCACCTGCCATCAGAGCACCCTCTCGAGTCCTGCTTGCCTTAAAAGACTTAATAGGTCCGAGAGAAGGCCCTGGCTGAGGCTTGTTGGCACAGCTTCTCTTTACCAAAGAGGCGGTACCTTAGCCAGACCAGCCCCTCGCACTGGCATACCACATGCAGTGCCGTCTCCTCTTCTTCCTGACAAAACCCACACAGGCTATCCGTTGCCAGGCCCATGCGATGCATGTGCTTATTTAGTCTACAATGGCCAGTGAGAGTGCCAGCTGCTATCCTTATGGCCACCCGGCCTAGTTGGAGTAATTCTGCAGTTAGCTTAGGCGAGTAGCTATGGATAAACTTTTTCGCCTGCCTCTGGCCTGGTAACTGATTGATAACTCGAACTTAACTGATCTATAACTCGTACTTAACTGATGGATGACTCACACTTAACTGATCTGGAACTCCAGTGGGGCGACGTTTATATTTGCATCACTCGGCTGATACATCTCGGCATACACTTTATATATACATCGGCTGATGTATAAGTACGTGCCACACTAAGACATCTCTCGCAGTATATTGATCCTAGGGGAGGTCGGTAGTTAACAAAGGCTGTTTTGGCCGGGGTGGCGACGCTTTGTTAACAGATGGTGGCCAGGTGGCCTCTTGAGTGTACATTGACCCTTGTATGAAGGAAATACAAAAAGGGTTTTGCGGCGGTTCTCTTGACTGTATATTGACCCCTGTTTGAAAGGGTTTTGCCGCGGTTCTTGACCTGCAGATAGCGGCTGGCTGGATCCTTTTCTAAATTCCAGCCACTAGTTTAATTTTTAGATTTATTTAAAAATTATATCTTCTTCTTCTTGCCATCACATCACACTCATTTTATTAACATATCAGTTAACCAAGTCTTCTTCTTAAATCATCAAACAAAACCAATTCTCTCCATCCAACACATCCTTATATCTTTAAATAAAATATGTTTTCAAGAAATTACTGCTAGTAATTTTTTTTTTTTTTTTTATGGCGGACGGGGAAGTTAACCGCATCAGAAATCATTTTAATTATGTTTATATAAAAATGGAATAATAATAGTAATAAAAATCAATATTTTACATCAATATCAATATAGTAAACAGTAACTTAAAAGAAAATACATAAATAATTTTTAATTATTAATATATTAAAACTGCGTATCTAAGAAAACCATCATTACATTAGACCTTCATTATTAACATTAGATTTCATTATTATTCATGATGAAAATTGTCAAGAGAAATATTACACACTTTGTTTACAATTTGTGTTTATTTTATACTTTATCTTGTTTTCCTTCATGACTTTTATGATCTCATGATGCTTGCTTCTTCTATTAACAGCATCTTAAAAGTATATTTTACCATCTTTGTCAATTTAACTTAACTTAATGTTTCATTATTAAAACATTTTATAAAACAATTTCTTAATAAAAGAATAGAAGATTCACTTTAAATGTGTTTTTAAATTTTAAACACTTATGTAAAAGTGTGTGTGTGTGTATGTTGCCTTGAATTTTAATAATATATTTGATTTAATTCAGTTATTATTATATTATTTACTCTTGTTTTATTACTATGTAAATTGTAATATAGGAGTGATACATAACAACTCTTTCCACCTCTAATAATATTAGCAAATAATTTTATGTTTATTTACTTTTTACATTTTTTTCACCTTTTTTTTGTTTACTTTCTCATACGGTTTTCTGTCAGAAGAAATTACTAAGATCGTGTCAAATTATCATTTTCTTTTGCATTGAGTTTTCTTCGGGAATACATGTTTTGATGACCCCCCCCCCCCCCTGAATTTGCAAAAAGTGTTTTTTTAGAAATTGGTATGAGTGTGTATGTTTGTAATTCAAAACCAAAAGTCGCAGAAAGCAGAGAATTGATGTTTCATTAAAATACTACGAGAAGACGTGAAAAATTGAATCAATCGGAAAACCACTTTACTGAATGGATTTTCGAGTTGTTGTTTTTTTTGCAACTTTCTCAAACACACTCAAACGATTTTTTTTTTAATTCAGTATATCAACCAAAAATAAAATGAGCTATAACTTTTCCAATGAAACATTATTCTGGAAAATATATTTCCGTGTTCTGAGGAAACGGTGACCATAGTCTTACCTCTAAAGTAGCGTTTAAATTTAATATACTATTATATTATAATCTATTTAATATTAATAGGAATTTAATGTGTTGCCCTAATGCCGATATTGAAGAAAATTGATTTATCAGAAGTATGACTTATAAGAATACTATCTTAAAAGAATGATACAAAAAAAAAAAACGGTTTTAAGTAGATAATATCGAGAAAAGCTTTAATAAAGACTTCGAAAGAATTTAGTGCTCCATGAAGACGTGATACAAACAAAGTCATATTACATTTAGTAGAGCAATGTTAGAATCTATTTCTATTGGCCACTTTTATTTACCCTTAGCTATTTTATCCAAACATACTAGGCTGCCTGAATATTAGGAAAAGGTTTAGAAAGCTAACAACTTAAAACTTAGCCTGATGGACAGATCACATTTAACCATAACGGAGGTGTTATGGGTGATGCTGGATAGACATTTACCGGATAATGTGTAGTATCTTGGAGAGAGCGCGCGGTCCCTTACCTGACGTACAGGGAGCAGATTTACGGGGCAAGGAGTAGTGGTTACTTTATGGCCAGTAAAGTGGTTACTTTGAGGAGGGCGAGTTGGGATTTCGCTTCTTTTAGTAAATTCAAGTTCCCGGGTATGGATGGTCTGTACCCGGTGTTGATTCAGGAACATGTTCGACAGCAATAATGAGGGATAGACTAAGTTCGGGCTTGGAGAGTTGTAGGGTCGCGTTCATTCCCAAACCGGGGAAGTTGGACTATTTAGACCTAAGGCTTACAGGCCAAACAACCTTGCGTCCTCCATGTTGAAGGTCTTAGACCTATTCTTAATGGAGGATTGTGACATGAAGAGTACCTTTCATGGGAACCAGTATCCCTATTTGGAAGGAAGCTCAACGGAACCTGCTCTCCATAATTTTGTGGGGAGAATTGAATACACGTTGGAGTCAAAAGAGTAAGCGCTGGGAAGCTTTTTCGACATTGAGGGGGCGTTCGACAGCGTGGCCCATGATAGAATCAAGTTGCTATTGGTGAAGAGGGGTGTGGATGGGACCCTGGTTAGATGGATAGTTGACCTCCTGACTTTGAGGATTGTTTATTCTCGTTTGGGAGCCGTGGAGAGAAGGGTGAAAGCTAGTAGGGGCTTTCCCCAAGGAGGGAGTTTGTCTCCAGATCTATGGTGCCTCATCGTTGATGAGCTCCTCTGGAAGATGAACCATAGGGATTTTACCTGCAGATGTACTCTGATGTACTCTGCAGGGGCAATCTTTATCACAGGGAAGCACCTGAGTGGGGTGTGTGACTTGATGCAGTCGGCGTAGTCTTACGTGGAGCAGTGGTATAGGAACTGTGGCTTGTCCGTCAACCCGGACAAAAGCTCTTTAGTTCTATTCACTAGGAAGAGGAAACTGGAATGGCTTAGGAGACCTAGGATCTTCGGTAAGGAACTGCAAATTTGCAGCGAGATTAAATGTTTAGGGGTCTTCATCAACAATAAGTTGAATTGGCGGGCCACTTTGAGCATGTTTGTGAGAAGGGACAGTACATTTTCTGGCAGTGTAGGAGCCTAGCGGGCAAGACCTGAGGAGTTAACCCTCGAGGCATCTATTGGATTTGCGAAAAGTTGGTGAAGCCAAGGATACTCTATGCCGCTGTGCCATGGTGGACTGGTTCCTTGGTAGGGAGGAACAGCAAGAAGCTGCAAGGAGTGCAGCGCACGGCCTGTCTGGCTATTACTGGTGCGATGAGAATGACACCGACGGTGGCAATGGGGATTTGCTAACCCCTCTTCAGTGTGTGAAGCGATGAAGGGGTACCTAGGAATGAGGTGTAAGGGAGAATGGGTGAGAACCTTTCGGGGGATAACAGTAGGATCGAGGATGAGATTTGGCGAGTGAACCGATTTCTGCTATCTAAACTCGATGGGACGAGCAAGAAATGGGGATTTGAGAGAGATTACGAGATCAGTATTGGCAGTAAAGGGGATGATAATCTCATGAGGCCAACAGCATTATTCGCTGTTATTCAGATGGCTCTAGGCAGGTGGGGACTGGCCTATCTGGAGTTGGATAGAGAGAGTTCGGTGGCCTTGGGTGGTTTGGCCACTGTTTTCCAGTCCGAGGTGTGGGCATTATTAAATGCTGCCGCCTTGTGGAGGAGTGGCAGAGAGAGATTAAAGAGGTGCGGATATTCTCCGATAATCAGGCCGCACTGAGGGCTTTCAGCAAGCCATGTTGGAGGTCAAAAGTGTGGAAAAATATAGGAGAAGGCTTAACGCCTTGGCTTGGAAGGGTAAGGTGCGTCTCTATTGGATACTGGACATGAGGGAATAGAGGGTAATAGAGGGAAGATTAGTTGGCTAGGGAGGGATCATCATTACCATTTTGTGGTCCTGAACTAAGAGGTTTCGCGATAAACAGATTAGACATTGGGAGACGAGAGTCTTGGAGATGCTGGTGAGACACGCAGGGATGCCTCCAAGCTAAAAGATTTATAAAATGAATTAAGCAGGGAGTTCCGGCTTACCACCTGTCCCACAGCAGGACAGGTCTGAGGACCTTGGCGGGGGTAGTGACTGGACACACCTGGGTGTCTAGTCACTTGTTTAACATAGGGATGGGTCTAGTCCCACTTGTCAGAATTGCGATGACGGAATCAGGGAAACGGTGTATCACTACCTATGTCAGTGCCTCCGTTTCGCTGGTATTAGGTTTAGCGTATTTGGGAGGGCAACACTCACGCAGGATCTAACAGTATCGTTGTGAGTGCTAAAAGCTGTAAAAGATAGCAGCTCTGCTGCCATATCTTGTTTTGTTGCCTTGATTTGTTTTTCTAAAACCTAAATTTACTTCAAACTAGAGAATTCACTGCGATAAAAGTTAATAATTTTTACCTTGAAAAACATGAAACCCCTTTGAATGAACATGGCCCCTAGAAAATCAGGAAACTCATTTTTCCAAATGAACTGATTTTATAAGAAAAATTTAGATAGTTTATGCCAACAAAAAGAAAACAAACAAACATTATAACGTACATGTTTGATGGATTATTTCAGTAGGTAAGGTATTTTTGGAGCGTTAAAAATGTATTTAGATGTCAAAATTTAAATTTTCAAGCTTCAATGGGAAATAAAGTTTTCATATCGAGAAGTTTCATGGCTTTAATTGTTAATGTAGTTTATCGCGGCAGAAACTTGAATTATTCCATAGCAAGAAGATTAAATAAGTTGTTAAATGAGTTACAGTTCTCATTGTAAAAGCTGGAAAGAGTTATGATTACGGGAATAGTTATGAGAAGAGTTATGACAACTGGAAATATGATGATTACGGAACTAGTGCAACGAACTGGAAATTTAGTATACTACGATCAAACGTAGGTAATTTAGTAGTATCTATCTATCAATAACTATAGTAACTAGTCCTGGTTATGTTAATGCTTTTAACTACATACTGTATCTAGTTTGAATGAAGCAGTTAAAATGAACACACAATTGGAATGCCTAGAATTGCTAAATGGATAGGAAGCTGGTCGCTGATCGCATATTTCTGAAACTTGTAAGGAAAAATTGCTGATTTGTTTTTCTCAAAATAATATGGTTCTAAGGCAATTAAATTTATGACAAACTACGAATACCCCATAATCATCCAGACAAAATACTTTTGAAATAATGACAAGGAAATGTGAGAGACTGAATAAGACAGTCAACAGAGAAATAAAATTGGTATTATAGAGCTGGAAACCTAGAAAACTGACAAATTATTAGAAATGGCCCCTTGATAGAATAGTCTCAAGCCTCGTATTAAACCCCAGAATCACTACATATCATCTTGATAGGAATACGGATTGGCTATGGAGGATAAGAAAGTAATGTTGTGGAAGAAACAAGAAAACCCTAAGAAAATTTTAGCGAAGTTCGTATAGACTGAATCGCATAAAATTAAATGGAAATACTGCTTTTCATAGTGTGTGGACTTCCGAGCTTTTCTAAATTTTGCATGTTTTATTATTATCAGACCGAGTACCTGGCGGCATGGGACCTAAGCCTATGTGGCTTTTATCTCCCTGATGACCCCCATATCATCCCCTTAAATAGTCTCCCCCAGTAGCCTGGTCAGTCTGTAATATCCCAGGATATCCTTTAACTCCAACTCGCCCATGCAATCCTGCGAGAGTGTTGCCCTCCCAAATACGCTAAACCTAGTACCAGCGAAACGGAAGCACTGACATAGGTAGTGATACACCGTTTCCCTGACTCCGTCATCGCAATTCTGACAAGTGGGACTAGACCCCTCCCTATGTTAAACAAGTGACTAGACACCCAGGTGAGTCCAGTGACTACCCCCAAGCAAGCTATTGCATTAGCAGGGTGCTATTAATTCTGCATTCAAATGGGTTATCAAAAAGTTGAAAAATGAATCCAGCGGCAACGAACCAAATTTGTCGTTAATGAAGATAGAATATATTTTTTAATAAAGACACAACACTAAAATAACCTTTCCGTGTAGGAGTGCCATTGATTTCATTTATCTTAGACCCTTCTGAAATGCAGCTAATGACGATTCTCAGAGTGTAGTAGAAGTTTTGGTTGGGTCCGCACAGCTGCGGAAAGTATCAGAGATTTTTCCGCGACAGCCTGCTTCATTTAGTGGTCTTTGCCCGGTTTCGGGCGTTCGCCCACCCTCAGTATGTTTTGCTAAGCAATGTGATAACATAGACTTGTACAATGTGAAATCAATTTACATACTTGAGAAGCTAAAAGCTATATCGCAAGGTTCAAGGTTATAGTAGGAAAATGGGAGAAGATATTATCAAAGAGTGATTAAATTGTGCAATTTTACTTACATCTTAGAATGATTTTCTATCATAATTTCTTCACGTTCATAATTTTATTTAAAGAATCCAAAGCACTGACTTTCTTTTGAATGGACTGCTTTAAAACATTAATTACTTAAGTAGAGTAAACAACCGCTTTACAGCAATCATTCTAAGAATGAAGGCAAGGTAACATAAGGTGCAATCGGTCCAGGTCAGTCAGATTCAGCTCTTGAACAATTTTTATTGTGTAATAAATTATATTATGTAGGCTACAAGCTCAGTGGTAGCGGGCTGAATTCTCACGCGGGCGCCCAGTTTCAAATCCAGCATATTTTTTTTTTATATTCATACTAGCTAACCCGACCACGCTTCGCTGTGGCTCAGTTCTGATTTTTAGACTTAACCATGTATGATTGTGATAATTTGTTTCGATGCTTTGGAATACCCTGTCTACTAATTCTTCTTTTGAATGTACAATGTTGCAGAAGTTAGATGGGAAGGTGATTTTTTCCCGTTTCCGGATTTGTAGGAGCAGTGCCGTTACCGAGTTCGAGTAATTGTCTTGAAAATATGGCAGGTGTTGGATGTTTTGAAGTTGATCTCTCATATTCGCTGTTAAATGAATGGTTTTTACTGTACTCCAAAGCGCTGAATATTTCAAGCAGGCATGGAATTCATCAGCTGGTGTTGAGCGAGGTATCACTGGAAGCGTTTGCCTGAAGTCACCGGCTAGTAACACCAATGCTCCACCAAATGGAACCTGATTATTTCGCAAGTTTTTCAATGTATGGTCTAATGCTTCGAATGACTTCTTATAAAAGCCATTGTACACTCATCCCATTCAATGATTTTGCACGCCCGAAGAACCTTTCCCATTCCTAATATTTTAGAAATGTTACAGATGGGTTTTCTTGAGAAGTGCACGTTTAGGCATACCTAAGAAAGCAAGTGCTAACCGCAATATGGCGTTTGAACGGAATAATTTTGATCGATTCCCGTTTCCGTGGTAACTTCGGAAAGAGGTAGGGACTTATAAGGGGGGGTGGTTGGTGTAGTGGTTATGAGCGTGGACTTGTAAAGTGGGACGGTTCCCAGTTCGAGTCAAGCGTATAAACTGCTAAATTTTATATTGTTTTAAAAATGTTAATAGTAAAGTAGGTGCTTCCCGCCCCGGTCCAGACACCAATTTGGTAGTTTTGGACGTTAACCGCCTGGAAAAACATAGGCATTACTTTACTTTACTTAGGGGTACTTATAAGTAGTTGAGAAAGAGGTTCAGAGAGCGAGCCACCATAGCAACGCGTCAGAGTCTGCTTATTTCTCCCAACCTCGCGAAACGCTCGGAAAAGTTCCCGTTTCCATGGGAACTTCGGAGTAAAAAGTATATAAACACTCTTATATAGAAATGCAACGTTGTGTAAAAATTTCAAGTCAATCCTTCTACTACTTTTCGAGTTTTGCGGCCACAAACATACGGATGCTGAATTTTTATAAATATAGATAACTCAAAAACCAATTAAATGCGATTTCAGAAAAAATTCTATATTCAACACGTGACTAAAGTTGCCTTTTTTACACTTTCGTTCAGTTGCCTCAATTGATGCCCTCATGTGGTCAATATCTGTACCCGAGTATAAAAAAAAAACCATTACTTTACTCAGGAAGTTGGAAAAAATATTATTATTAAAGTAATTACTTCCGCTCCCCGCACATCACAACATTAAATTTAGTAATTGGACGTTAAACTCACATGAAAAAAATTGGCATTACATTACTTTACTTTTACTTACTGCTGAAAGTGGAGGAAATAATGCATGTCTCTTTTCAAAATTTAATTTTTCTCTTCGAAAAAGCATGTTTGATGGCACTTGAATATGAAAAAAAAAATGTTTTAGAGTAGCAATTACCATTTTGAGGAAGCGTCCCAAAGAGGCTGTCACTTTGTTCAAAAGGTCATGAAATAAGGGTAAAAAAATTTAAAATATTTATTACCTCTTGCTTAGATTTTTTTTTTCTTTAAAAAAAAAATTTAATTTTCCTTCCAAGAATATTGAACAAGTTTTATATCATAGAATCAATTATAATAACCCTTTCATTTTATTTAAAAAAAAATGTTGATTTAATATACGTTTTATTCTCAAAAGCAATAAATTCGTCCTATCATCTTATCATACCAATTTGCTTAATTACCAAATAATGGAAATTATCTTCTTTTTTTTTTATAAAACGCAATATTAATATAATTTGCATTTTATTTTATGCTTAATTGCTTAATATTTGTTCTACCTCTAAACCAGATTGGTTAACCCTGGGTCCATCTGGTGTGATTCCTGAGAATTATCTCCGATACTACACGGACGGTTCTAGAATGGATGGTAGGTCTGGGGCTGCCGTCTATTTTGAGACGGGAGATCATTTGGTAGCGCCTCTTGGTGAGTGGGCCGCCGTTTTCCAGGCTGAGATGTATGCATTCTTTTGCTGTATTTGGATGAGAGGTGCGAACACTAATTGAAAATGTGTTTGTATCTGCTTCGGATAGCCAGGCTGCGTTGAAGGCGCTTAATTCATGTGATCTTCACTTCCAGATTGGTGTTGGAATGTTCTAGAAACGGGAAGATCTTTCTTCATTAAAGTAGGCTTCTGGTCTGGGTCCAGTGTCATATGGGGAACTTTTTGGGAATGAGGAGGTGGATAGGTTTGCCAAATTAGGTGCCTCTCTCCCTTTCATTGGTCCAGAGCCTGCTGTTGGTGTGTCTTCTGACATAATGTTTGTCGGGCTTTCAGACGTGGATGACCTCACAGCACTCATCCTTATGGATGAGTGCAGTGGGTTGTCGGCAGTCTAAAATGCTCATTGGGGCCCGGACGGAGCTTTGAGTAGGGTCCGATGTCTTTCACGGACCTCCCTCAGGTATCTGGTTGGATTCCTCACTGGGCATTGTGGTTTAAGGAGACATCTCTATATAATGGGACTTGTGCCTGACCCTTTTTGTAGAGTTTGTGAAACTGAGGAGGAAACACCCATGCCTTTGATGACGAATTGTTTGGGTTGTGAGGAGATTAGGTTTAGGACCTTCGGCCGGAATAGGATGTCGGTAGAGGATCTTAAGCTGTGTCCTTTTAAGGTTTTGGTCCGATTTGTTCGGTCTGTTGTGAAACTTAGATGGTTAAAACCTGGGCTTGGATTTTCATTCTAGTCCCAGTAGTAGGTATTCTTTAGGGGCAGCTATATGGGCCCGAGGGGGCTTTGGATAGCGTAGGGTTTACTACCCTCCCCTTTTGGGAATAATAATAATAATAACCTCTAAACCTTATATTATTACAGCCCTAAAATTCTGTCAAATGTTTGCAAAGCAAAACCCTAAAATGGTTATCAAGAATGGAATTAAATAACCTCGAATCTATAAAAAATGTCCTAGCAAAAATGGCTCTGAAAATGATAAATCGCCTGCGATATTTTGGAATCGCTAAGAACCCCTGTTTTTAAAATAATACAATGCTTTCCAGCCACTCTACATGTGATCCAAAGACCGGTCGAGGTTCAAGATTATAATATAGCCAAGGCACTTGCATTATTAATCCAATATAGGATTTAGATAGAATAAGTGGGAGAAGGATATCATTATCATTTTCTGTTAAATGAATGTCCAATCAGTAAAAACTTTCACTTACAACATAATCTAATAACCTGGTATCGCATTATTAGAATTAGAATTAGAATTTGTATCTTCGATTTTTGAACCAGCATTCCATCAACCACGGTGATGTTCACTGTGTATTCAAAAATACCAATTCTAGTCCCAATTTTATATAAAAATATTGAAACAAGTTTGAAACTTATCAAAACAAAACACGACACTTAGCCTCATACTGATATTTTACATTAATTAAAAATTTTACATTTTAAACTAAAATTAAATCTATTTGTATTTTTTGGGGGAATATAATTTATGAAACAATTTAATAGATAATCTCAACTTTTTATCAAGACATAATAATATAATTTATTCGAGATTAAATAATTTATAAACAGAATATATAAAGTTGACGAATCAATTTATTAATATGTTAAATCCTATACAAACTTTTACTTATTATAATTTTGTAGATTAGAGGATTTGAAGAATATGAAAGCGGTTTGTGTAGTAGGCTAGGCAGCTAAGTGCCTATACTTGCTGATAATTGGACGATGTTTAAGATCTTGCGGTGAGCCAGAGGCATGCAATCTTGGTCATGTTCTCTGTCCAATATAAATAATTCTATCCACTTTTAATTACACCATATACAACACCTCTCGAATTGCCTGTGGCATTTTTTGAAATAATTAAGATACTGAGATTAAGGTTAGCAACATAGCAAGCAAGCATAGAAACAATTTGAAGAGATGTAGAGAAAAACAATCAATTGCAACATGAAACACTATACTGAGTTTATTCCCTTAAAATTTAATTATATACTAGCAAGAATATTGCGGTTAACAATGAAAGCGCTAACTAATTAGTTCATAACAATTAATTAAGTTAAATAATGGTGAAACAATTTATTTTTGAACAATTTATTTACCTACTTCAAATAATCAGATGAAATTATATTCGCTATTTCAACGTATGATACAATTATATAAGAAATACGGAAGGGAATAGCTGAGTGGTTAGCGTACTGGACTCCCACGCGGAGGACCCGGGTTCGAGTCCAGCTGTGCTGTCCTTAGATTTTCTCTTCCTAGGAGCATCTACAGCTTCATGTCTGGTGAGGACAGTGTGTCTGTAAACGAGAGACATTTCTGAGGCCGGGCAGGGCACTGAGAAGGACCGGGCGCCAATGACCATAGATGTTGACGCGCCTTAAATTAAAATATATATATATATATATATATATATATATACATAAGAAATAATGGATACTCTATATTTGTCAGAACAATTTTATTTTATTTTCAAAAAGTGTGGCTGCTTAATTACATTAAGTTGCTAAAACACAGCATACTGATCAATTGTGGGTACAACATAATTTTAATTGATTTGTGCACGTCATCATATATTGTCATTTATATTATAGTATATATATTGTCACTATTAATAAACGATAAAATTAAATGTAGAATGAAACACACAGAAAAATAAGTGGGAGAATATATAAAAATATATATATATATATATTTTAGACTATTTAGTGTAGTGTACATACTCGTACAATCCCAATAAAAGGTATCACAATTAATTGAATACTCGCATAAAAGTATTTTGAAATAACCCAGTTTACATAAAAAGTTATTATAAATATTTTATTGGAAATAATTTGTTTCAATAATAATTGGTTGTTATTAGAAATAACGTTATTTCAAATAATTTGCGAACTGCTCTGTTTTTTTACAAAAGCTAAAATTATGGAATATGGAATTGTTCGGACGCTTCATTCACTTTCCATTGACACTCTTTCCAAAAAATTGTTTCTATTTCTTGGAAAATGTAATTATTTTTTTTTTTACATTTTCTCCCTTCGCCAATCTCTCCTCATACTTACTTCACCTTGCCACTGCTAAGCTTTCAATTGTATTTTCTGCTTTGATTGTTGCTTCTGTTTCTTTCTGTTGCAGTTCAGTATCATGACTGCTAAATGACTCCTACAATGCGAATATTGCTAATCTAAAACAGGCTCACAATGGGAGGTAACACTTACAGATTAAGAAAGCTATTCTTCAACTCTATCACTATTATCCTAGGCAATATTGGCCAAGTTATGTTAATTAATCCTTTGAAGGTTAGAATCAGCGAACTAATAAGTGAAATTCTCGGTCGTGAAGAGATAGTACGTAATTATTAAGTCCACAGATGGAGAATATTCTCTCAATTTTAAAATCATGCCAGAACACTCTATTATTTTCTAGTGACTTTGTACCTCACATCTAACTAATACTCTAAATATCTCAAATCCATATTTCAAAGGAAAGATTCAAACTTCAATTTATTTTTTTGTTTTAAATAAATTGACCAAATCAAACAGCCACAGAATATATGAATGGCCATCATTAAATCAAAGTTCATCTAACTAACTTAGCCTGAGTTTGGTTTTACTTCATCCAGAATTCTCTTTTCCGATTCCAATGGCTTATGTAAGATAACTTTTTACAACCTGTTGAAAGTTTTTGCATAATTTCTGTTAAAAAATTATAGTTTGTGTTTAAATTCCAAACTGAAATGAAACTTGGCCTATAAACCCAGTCATAATTATGTTTTTTACTGAAACCAATAAAATTCTTTCCAATGGTTTCGATTTTGATAATATGACTCAAACAAATCAATAGATAGGCAATCATTTTATACATTATCTATAATATAATATAAATTATACATTATACCAGATACATAGTACTAATATAATATTATATTAGATACAATTTATACGATGAATGCATTTTAATTCATTATCAAACCCTCTTTGAAACGCATAATAAAAAAAGTTAACAATCAATCAACAAAACAGTATTCTTCTTTCTACGCCATTACTTCGGTGATGTCGCGAGGCCCTATGTAAAAAAGGTACGATAATCCAACTGATGTTCTTTGGATACAGGGGTCACTGGGAGAACAATCTCGAACACGAACAACTTCACCCACAAACAAAACAGAATAAAGCATGCCTAACATTGTTTTATTTATCTAAATATCTCTCAACGCATGTACGTTTTGTGGGTTTAGTATAATTTATATTAAAAATATGCACTGTACTTAAATAATAACTTTTATTTTTGTATTGTTTGTCCGATTGCGATGACAAAAATTACTTCAAAAAATTACAACCTTTTTGCGTTGCGAGAAACTTGATAAAAATCATGATTAAACAATGTAGCATGAGAAAAGAATGACAGACTGACTTTGGCAGACAGACGGTGTGAGAACGATGGTCGTTGAATGTTGATGTTTGTAATGTCATTTGAATGAAAGTGAATTGGCGGAATCTAAACTTCCGCTTTACTAATTTTCTAGAAATTCGGAATTTTGGCAATCTATTTACATATAATTAATTTTGTTTAGGTGGTAGAATTATATAATCAACTATGATAACACTTTAGAGAAAACATAACCCCATAAATGAATTTACCAGAAGAAATGTTACAAATAAAAGTTGTATATGTGCAGATCCACATACTTAGTTTAAAGAAAATAGTTGGAGTCGTTTTAGAGAAAATAGCAGAAAATTGAGAAATACATCCTTAAAAACCCACTTCCGGTTATCCGATTTTTTCAAACTCGGAATTTTAACAACATATTTAGTTCTAATTAATATTATTTAGATGATAGAATTGTGTCATAAACTGAAACAGCACCTTAGAGATAATCGTAACCCCATCTCTTCCCCAAAAGTACCCTTAATTGAATTTTTCCGGAGAAATGTTTCAAATAAAAATTGTAGCTCTTTGTATGGGTAGTTGATTTTAATTTTTTTTTCAAGAAAATCATTGGAGCCATTTTTGAAAAAATTGTAAAAAAGTAAAAAAAAAAAAAAAACATTCAGTAAAGCGATACTTCCGATTGAGGATTTTTGATACATAACTTACTGTCAGTTCCCATGGTGATACCTAAAGATATATCAAGTTTGAACTTTCTGCGATTCTTCGTTTTTGACCTATGCTATTCACATACATACATACATACATTTCTACATACAACACACACACACGCGCGCGCGCGCAGACCATTTGCTAAAAACCACTTTTTTTGACTCAGGGGACCTCAAAAGGGATATTTCCGGAGAAAACTTGATATCAAAAATTTGACACGATTACAATACTTCCTCTTTCTAGGAGTAAGAGAAAGTAATAATAAAAAAATAAGATCTTAATGGTTTAAAACAAAGATCAACAATGCAAAAAAAATTTTTCTGAAACATGGATATTCTTCATGTGATCGTCATTATGATAAAACAAGACACTTATAAATTCTTGTAATTTTATTTTACAATTTATCATTCTATGTTTACGTAGTGTTAAAATTTCAACAAGAAACATTTGATCATTGTCAAATATATTAATGCAAGAATACCATATCAATCATAATTTTAATAGTAACTATTAATTTTTTTCTAAAAATGTACGCAAGAAGTATTACAACAAAAATTATGAGGCAGTTAATGATAGTCGCTTCTTATCGGTGTTTATAAAATCGAAACCACCCTCATCATCATATCAAGGGAAATTACATTAACAAAGTATAATGTATTTAGCACATTTTTTTTTTTTATCCTAGACATTATTTATTTAATTAATGCTGTTGAAATTACTTATACAACATGGACCGGACTTTACAATGTAATAGGTAACGTTTGTGTATTTTTTTTTTTTTTTAGACCATAGTCACTTATCTCTAAATGAATACTGCCAGTTCTTTGATGATCAGTGTTGCCCTTTTATTTTAAAAGGTCTCAATTTAAAAGCTTTCAAAAGGCCTGAACGAAAGCAATAAAAAGTTCTTGTGAAAGAAGACATAAAAAAAAAAATGTTGTTTCAAAAGAATACCTAGCCATGTGTGGCTTCCGAAGAATTTTACTTTGTAGCCTATAGATTGGGCGCACAGTAAAATTATTGACTTAATTTATTGGGAATACCTGAGGCAGATTTGATATTATTCTTAAAATTTATATATTATTTTATGGTTTCGTAAATTTTTTTTTTTTTTTTTTGAACTGAGATAGGTTGATGATGAACAAAATCCTTATTCAAGAAAGTAATTCCTTTTTTTTCAACATAAAATGGAGGGCTTAGCGAAATTAGAAAACATTTCCGCTTAAGTTGCTTAAGAAAATGATAAAAAGTTGTTTTTTTCGCTTATTTATACATAAAAAAAAAAATCAAAATTTTATTTAGGAAGAAAAATCTGGTTTGAAACACTCACAAGACTTATTCTTTCTGCATAAGTCAAATTTTCGATATTGAGTTTTGATGTCCCCCGAGTCCAAATAAGTGGTTTTTAGCAAATGGTCTGTGTGTGTGTGTGTGTGTGTGTGTGTATTTGAACAGCATAGCTCAAAAACCAATAATCGTAGAAAGTTGAAATTTGCTATTACGTTTAGTATCACTACAGGATTCTGACAGTGCGTTATCTGTCAAAACTCCCCACATCCGGAAGTACAACTTTACTAGTTGTTTTTTTTACTTTTTTGCGATTTTCTCAAATATCGCTCGAACGATTTTCTTTAAACGTGGTATATCAACTATACATACAAAAAGCTACAACTTTTATTTGAAAGATTTCTTTATGAAATTTCATTTAAGGGCACTTTTGTGGGAGGGATGGGGTTATGTTTTCCTCTAAAGTGCTATCATAGTTGATTATACAATTCTATCATTCAAAGAAAATTAATTAGAAATAAATACATGGCCAAAATTCCAAATTTCAAGAAAATTAGTAAACTGGAAGTGCGCTTTAACTAGGGACAGTTTTTTCAGTTTTCGACGAATTTCATTAAATTTGATAATCAAATTATAAAATTTGTCAATTATAATTTCGAGAACTGGAGTAAGAGAAAGTTATGTGAGTGTTTCACACCAGATTTTTTTTAATTTAAGGCGCGTTAACACGTATGGTCATTGGCGCCCGAACAGTGTTTTTTCGTTACAGACTATATTGTCCATCACCGGACAGTGAACTTAAAGGCTACTAGGAAGAAAAAAAAATCTAAGGATAGCACACAGCTGGACTCGAACCAGAATCCTCCGCGTGGTAGTCCAGTACGCTAACCACTTAGCTATTTCCTTCCCTCTTACTGCTTTTAATACAATTATGTATAAAATGACGACTTTTCTTTAAACTTCAAATTTTACTCATTAATCCGAAAATAATTATAGTGGAGAGTACCTATCCTGGTCGAAGAATAATTATAGTCTAACAGAGAGTGCCAAAAATATTGAACTAAATCCATATAACATTTGAAATTGTACAACTCAAATTCTTTTTGTGGGAGGGGGAGGGAGTTACAAATAAAAGTGATAGGTTTATAACTTTATAGTTGGCATGCCAGATTTAAAGGAAATCATCGTCATAAACGTTACCGAAAACATTTTAAAAAGCTCAACAAGCTATTCTTCACTTCTGATTTTCTTCAGATTTAGCATTCTACCAATGTTTCTAATGTATCCGAATATTGTGTGGATGGTAGAACCACACATACTCAAGTAGTACTTTAAAGGAAAGCTTAACACTTCTCTTACTCCAGCAGCCACTCAAAAATATATTTTGTTCCAGGAAAGCATTTCAAATAAAAGTTATTAGGTAATTTATTAAAAATAATGATATGTAGAGAGAGAGAGAGAGAAGTTTGAAGAAAATGGTCGGAGCCGTTTTCTGATTTGAATACCCGTAGGATTCGATTTGCCAGGAAACCTTCATGTACGATGTGGTGCTACTATCTGATAGGAATATCAGGTTTAAGCTTCCCGCGAATTTTTGTTTTTTAAGATATTTTGAACTGAACTGAATAACTGATAAAACTGAATAACACATAAAAAATACTTAAAAAAACTTCTAGACAAATGTTCGAAACTTACATTACATAACAAACGACAATTATATTATTCTCTATTAGCCTCTATTTAGACTTATGGAATCGAACTATATGGGACAGCCAGATATACAAACCTTTACCCGTATTCAATCCCTACAGTCCAAAATCCTTCGCACCATAGTCAATGTTCCCCTCTTACGTTTCCAATCACACCATCCATAACGATCTAAAATTTCAGTTCATTTCTGCGCTAGCCAAAGTCCCGTTATCTAAAGTTCCATTCCCAACTATCCTTTCATTCAAATCCACTTATCCAAGCGCTTTCAACCACAAACCTATCACCCATCACGACGACTGAAGCGTCTATGACCTCGCGATCATCTGTTTACGTAATCGGCTGTCTTAGGACAGTTGTGAGTCCCCATTCTTAATGGTTTATTACGGCTGCCATCGCTAGATGTTACAAAAAAAAAAAAAAGAAGAAAATAAAAGATATTTTGTTCACACTCCCATACAATCTCATTCACTCACATACACACAGACACACAAACATATTCGCTAAAAATATTTTCATCTTACTTAGGTGAACTTTCAAACATTGATTTCCGGTGAAAAACTAAATTTAAAAAAATTGGCAATACGTCAACCTCTTACTGGGATTAGGAAAAAAAAGTATATAAGTTGAAAATTGAAATCTGAATAAAGAATAGAAGCTATTTAGAGATTTTCTTATTTATTTATTTTTTTTCCTATTCCTTTGTAGTTAAGGAAAATTTTCGATGGAATATTCCTCCTTCCTCCTTCAATAACAGAAATTTTAAGGCTAAATATCAACGCCAACAAAATAATTTCAGCCATTTTTGTGAGAAGATTATATACCTTTTTCGAAATATATAAAAAGCGTAATTTGGGACAAAAAAAATTAATGTTATTGTATGCTAATCAAAAGGCTTTAACTTTTTATTAGTAAAATGGTTGTTACAATAACTTGCCTGCAAGGGGTATCTGGTGCATGTTAGGAAGTAGCAACCCCACGGGTTACCACAGCTCAGTAGTCCATGCACTTCATCAGAACAGTACACAATACACTTAAACTACATACACGCTACACTTTCCATACAAGGACAAACACAGTACACAAACTAAAGTCTCCGTCCCTAATTGTTAATTGGCAAAAGCCAAGGGAGAAGGAAGGGATTAGCTCAGTGGTAGGGCGCTGGACTAGCAACGCGGAGGTCTCGTGTTCGAATCCAGCTAGCTGCCCTTAGATTTTTTTTCTTCCTAGGAGCCGGAGTTCCCGGGTTCGAATCCAGCATTTAGATTATCTCGTCCTAGGAGCCGGATATTTCTAAGGTCATAAAAATTGGAGGACTGCGGTGGGCAGGGCACGTGGCGAGGATATGTAGTGAAGAAATCCCGAGGAAAACTTTGGAGGGCACTGTACAAGGTCCCAGGCGTGTAGGCACACCAAGGTTGAGATGGCAGGATTCTGTTTCGGGAGACGCACTGGCAAAGCTTGGATTCCACAATTGGAGGGCGGCTGCGTAGGGGAGAGAGACGCCTGGCGGGCCCTTCTTGAGGAGGCCAAGACTCTTCATGAGTTGTAGCGCCATTAAAGAAGAAGAAGGAACCTCTACAACTCACTGTCCGGTGATGGGCAATGTTGTCCGTAGCTAGAGAACGCTGCTTGGAGGCCGGCTGTACATGGCCTGCGAAGGCTCCAGGGGGCACAATAGATTTTTTTAAGTCGCCGTGCAATAATCCCCAACAACAATCTACAATATCTTAGTATTGATCCATAATATCAAAAATAAATAATTTTTTTTATAACAGGAGAATCTAATTCTGTCTTTCGAAATTTATAAAAATATACACAACTTAAGATTTTTTTTAATTAAAAGTTATCAAATGCACTCAGGAAAAGTGTAGAATGAATGTCTGTCGGTCAACTTGTTTATTAAAATCTGATATACAAAATTAGAATATCTCATTTTTATACTGTGTAGAATTGTTGATTATTTTATCTATTTTTTTTTTTTTTATTTTTTTTTATTTTTACATTTTATTTACCTTAACTTTATTTCCTGAATTTTTTTTTTGTTGAAAACTTTTGTTCAAGGTTTTTCTAATTAAACATTAATTTGTATGTAATTTCCGAGACAAATTAAAACTTTTATACCGCTGCTTTGTATATTTTTTTTGTATCATCTTTAATTCATGTCACAACACATTCATACACTGGTAAAAATAAATAAATAAATTAGTTGAAATTCGTTTAAATTTTCAACTGGTAATAATTGATGGACTCAATAAAACAAGAAAGGACAATGTTTATTTTATTTTTAATTATTATTTATTTATTATTTATCAGAATAAAAAATAGAGAACTACATAATTCAAAAATAAGATTCGGCATGGAAAATACTCCCCGTCTACGGAGAGTATACATTTATAACATCACAAACTTATTAAATATTAAAAATTAAAACAATACTTTAGTTTAAAATGAAAAGAATGAAATACTTAAATTATAAATTAAATTCTTGGTTTAGAAAGGCACAATATTTGGAACAATTTATATGGAAATAAAAACGTTTTTACCAATTATGCCGCCCATTTAGGATTTTTTTTGGGAGGGGGGTTTCTGGTGATGATTATAATTTCAGTTATTTTAAACTGATGGCTACCTGATGATAAGAAAGAAGAAGACAGTTTTGTTGGTGGGCCTGGATATAATAGGGTTGTTGAGGAGAGAAATTTGGTTTGATTAAATGAACGAGATATGCTGACACTAATATAATGTAGCTAAGTTTACACTAACTGCACTGGTCTTTAGAATGAAAATGATAGAATGAATGGTGAGAGTAGAGATATGACACGTTGCGATGTACAGTTGTATGGTTGTATATGATAGATTTCTTTAGATAGATTCCCACTGGCTTATATACACAGGTTCTCCCACTCTAGCCTGCCTAAGTCAGAGAGTAGTCTCTGTTAACCAGAGAGGGCCTCTCTTCTCTCTGCTATGGTTGCATTCTCTTTGCTGTAGATGGGTGCTATTACACTGGATTATCCGTAATTGATTTTATGTTATGTATCTCTTGATTTATTGGATATATTTCGTGTTTTTGTGTTGAAATGTAGTATTCAGATAGTTGTAAATATCTCGCCCAGATATTTAACTTTATATTCCTGTAACACAGGGCATATTCCAACAAAATGAAACAGGTTCTCCATTTACTTCTTCTTATATTAGATATGGCGCATTACCATTTTTCTTCAGGGCGGCTTACATTATATTTTAAATTTATTAAAGTGATTACCTAAAACAGTTAAATTTAAATCTTTACACAGCGAATGAAATGCTAAAATTTGAGACGTTTTTAAATTTGGGGGGGGGAACCTACAATCAAATTAACGGAAATCTTATCTAACTGAACTAAAAATATTATTAATTAAATAGCCGGCATCACTGAAGCCATATCTATTAAACAAAGACAATTTAATATAATGTCAAAAGATTTTTCATCAATGATGAAATTTCTGGAGAATTTTTATAGAAATCGTAAGGCGTCCGACCCGGCTCCGGCGCTTTTCCACATTTCGCCTTCTTTAAAACATCTTTTGATTCTGATAAGTCAAATTCTCTATCTAAACTATCTACCTCGTTGTAAGGAATGGCATTATAAAAAGGTAAGGCCTTGCACTCTCCAATAAACAACTAAAATGGGAAACCCAAATCTCCCTTTCAATATATTACGTACTTACTTATTCGATACCTCTTCTACCATCCGATGTAGAGGTTTAGCATCAGGAGCGCTATCTCTCTTTATCCCTGGCTACTCTCTTGGCCTCAGACCACTCAGTCCCCTTCTTTTTTAGAATACTTTGGAAATTATCCTCCCAAGTAATTCTTCTTCTTCTTCGGGGCCCTTTTCCAATCATTCGCTTCTCCATGACTTTTTTGGGTAACCGGATATCCTCCATTCTACTTATGTGGCCGTACCATCTTAGCTGCCCTCACTCAGTTAATTGGACTAGGCGTTCGCTTTTGAGCGTGGCCCGTATTGTCGTGTTGCGTATCCGGTCACTCCTCGTTTTGCCTTCCACTTTCCTTAAAAACCTCATTTCTAGAGCTTGGAGGCGGCTTCGATCCGATTGCTTTAAGGCCCAGGATTTGCTGCCGTATATAAGAATGGGGACGAAAGTCGAGCGGTAAACTGCCATTTTCGTGCCTTTGGCCACTTCTCTCTTACTCAAAATTTTTTTATTTATAGCGGACAACAACTTCCCCTCAGCGGCCACCCTTGCATTTATTTCTTCCTTTAGTCTCCCGCTCGCACTTATTTCTACCCATAAATACTTAAAACAAGGAACCTGCTCTATTCTTCGCCCCTTGATGGAGATGTCCTTGCACCTCTATCCTGGATACCACCATGCACTTGGTTTTAGAAGTATTTATAATCATATTTGCCTAGCTCTTCGTCCATATATTTAAATTTTCTTGCAACTTTTCTTGGCTAACTGCTATTAAAACTAGGTCATTTGCAAATGCGAAGACAGAGAAGGCAGGTGGCTGTAACTTCCAGTGTCCAAATTGTGTCACTTTGGTTCTCCTCTTGCATTCTTTAATTACGTCATCCATAAGAGCGATAAAGTATAGAGGGCTCCCTATGTCCCCCTGCCTAACACCTACTGCAGTAAGGAACTCGGATGATTTTAGGTTGTAAGTTCTAATATAATTCCTGCATCTGATATAAAATGATTTTGTCCTTCGGATAAGAGCCTCATTCACTTCCTTATTTCTGAGTGATGCCCATAGCATATCCCAAGGCACCCTGTCAAATGCCTTTTCCAGGTCAATAAAGCACAGGTAAACCGCTTCGGTGTATTCTATGGACTTCTCACAAATTTGCCTTAAAGCAAAAATCTGATCTTGAGCATTCCTACCGGGCCGAAAACCACATTGGCCCATCATATATTTTCTCTCAATAAATTTCCTATTTTTTTAACCGCCTTACAGGATAACAAAAAATTTAGTATCCTGTCACAACCTAAGTTTCTCTTCGAGATCAGAAAAGAACGCTTGCTTCTTTTTCGCACAAATTACACTATTTTCCGTACAGCAGTCGTTCACCCATTGAAAATTTGATTTTCTGTAAAGGTTTAACAGGGCGAAAACTTGTTTCCTAAAAAGATTAGTTACATTCTAAATTAGAACATTTCTCTTTAGATTCAAATGCCATAAATTTGATGTTCTTATTTATATCAAGATATGCGTCCGCCTTCTTTATTTTATCCTAAAAAAAAAATAAATTATGTCTTCTTCAGAATGACATTTTTCCGTTCCTGTTTTTTCTATAACTCCAAATAGTTTTTTAAAATTATTTTTACCATTTACAGTCCAACTTTGGTAATAATAGAATGATAAATTGTCACTCTAATATGCAAAACTACTATTCAAATTTAATGGCATATGATCCAAGAAAATGTCGACTTCTACATAATAATCCGAAATCATGTCCAATAAATCAAAGGTGTTCCTTCCATCTCACTAGGTGATGACCTTCAGTTTAAAATAATCAAATTGAAATCAACGCAAAAAATCAAGGACCCCCCCCCCCCCACACACACACACGTCTATCTAAAAATATCTCCTTTGATTTTTTTATTCAATTCAAGATTACATTTTCTCAGATAAAGTCTAGCTCTTGAACCATTCCGAGCATTGCAATGTTCCAATAAAATGATTCTATATTATTTTCATGTAACAAAATTCCTGATTTCAGTTAAATCTTCTTTCCACTCACCGATCCTAAAATAAACTGGCAATATGTAAAATTTATTATTTCCTACGTTACCATTAATTAGAACATTACATTAATCAGATATTTTGATATTTTTACTTTCTCTTACTCCTAGTAAGAGGAAGTATTGTAATCGTGTCAAATTTTCGATATCGAGTTTTCACCGGAAATATCCGTTTTGAGGTCCCCTGAGTCCAAAAAAGTGGTTTTTAGCAAATGGTCTGTGTGTATGTGTGTATGTATGTGTGTATTTGAACAGCATAGCTCAAAAACGAAAAACCGTAGAAAACTGAAACTTAATATTCCGTTTAGGTATCACCATGCAATCTGACTGTGCGTTATCTGTCAAAATTCCTCAACCGGAAGTACCACTTTACTAGTTGACTTTTTTACTTTTTTGCGTTTTTCTCAAAAATGGCTCCAAGGATTTTCTTTAAACTTGATACATCAACTACATATACAAGGAGCTACAACTTTTATTTGAAACATTTCTCTGGGAAAATTGATTTAAGGGCCCTTCTGGGGGGGGTGGGGTTAGGTTACCCTCTAAAGTGCTATTTCAGGTTATTACACAATTCGGTCATTTAAATAATGTTAATTAGAATTAAATATGTTGTTGAAATTCCGAGTTTGAGAAAAATCGGAAAACCGGAAGTGATTTTGTTTTAACACTTTATTAAATATGATTTTTTCACTTTTTCGCGATTTTCTCAAAAATGGCCCCGACAATTTTCTTGAAACTACACATATAAACTAAACATTCAAAGATCTACAACTTTTATATAAAACATTTCTCTGGGAAAATTCATTTAAGGGCATTTTTAGGAGAGGGGTAGGGTTACAGCTTCCTCTAAAGTGGTATCATACTTGATTATACAACTCTATCATCCAAATGAAATTAATTAGAAATAAATAATTGGCCAAAATTCCGGGTGTGAAGAAAATCAGTAAACCGGAAGTGCGCTTTTACTGAATAGTTTTTTTCAGTTTTCGACAAATTCCATTAAATTTGGTACACAAACTATAAAATTTGTCAATTATAATTTTGAGAACTGGAGTAAGAGAAAGTTGTGTGAGTGTTTCACACCAGATTTTTTTTACTTATACTTCCGTTTATATGTAAGAAAGCAATTTGTTGAACGAAATAAAAGTAGAACTCTGTTGTAAGTGATAAGGAAAATTCTAATGAATCTAAATACAAGGTTCTATCATAAAACTGTCGGTGATATTTTTTTGTGATCAAACAACATAAAATCACAAAAATTCAGATCCATTAGTCTTCTTAGAAAAGTATGAAATATATCCTAATTGATGCAAAATTTCTAAATGGAGGTACGACAGACACACAAACATACATGAGGAATTTATATTTTTGTAAAAAAAAAATCACCCTAATTACGATTCCTAACAGAGAAATGAGTGCCCTACTAAACACAGTTGCAACTATTTATTTATTTATACAAAATAAAAAATAAGCCTATATTTAAAAAAATAAATAAAGGATAAATGAGATAAATATAAATAAGACAATAAATAATAAATAAAACAAAAGAAAACAAAAATAAAGTATATATATGTGAAGTTAAAGCTATCAAAATGACGAATAAAATGTTATTGCTCACAGTTGTGTGTGAGCAAATAAAACTATACCCATTTTGTATCTATTCCATATAAAATTCTATTTTCTTCACATCTAGATCAGAAAGGTAAAAAAAAACAAAAAACAAATATATAAAAATATATCAAATTTATGTTATCCTTTAGATAAACAAATAGTATGTACTTCTTTTAGTGATGATTGATGGATTCTTGATATCATACTTCTTTCTAACTGAAATTTACATTGTGCTAAATACTTTTTTGTTAAATAGATTATAAATTCATGTTCAGCTGTTGGTAATTTTGTAATCAATTATTATTTTCTGTAAGCTGCTATTAGCGGAAGTATTGCGATCATGTTCAAAATTAATTGAGTTTTCACCGGAAATACACGTTTTTTAAGGTCCCCTGGGTCGAAAAAAGTAGTTTTTAGAAAATGGTCTGTATGTGTGTGTGTGTGTGTGTGTGTGTGTGTGTGTGTGTGTGTGTGTGTGTGTGTGTGGATGTGTTTAAAAAGAATATCTCAAAAACGAAAAGTTGCATGAAGCTCGAACTTGGATTCCGTGTAGGTATTACAACCACATCAGACACGCAAGTTTCGGGCAAAATTCATCAACCGGAAGTGCCACTTTACTGAATGTTATTTTTATTTATTTTTTTTTTTGTGATTTGCTCGAAAACGGCTCCAACAATTTTCTTTAAACTTGCTATGTCAATTACTCACACAAATAGCTACAATGTTTATTTGAAATATTTCCCCGGGAAAATTCATTTAAGGTCACTTTCGGGAGAAAGGTGGGGTTAGGTTCCCACTAAAGTACTATTTCAGTTTATTACACTAATTAAAAAGAAAATTAAAATAATCAAACATTAATTAAATTTTCAAAAAATTACACTTTTCTCGAGAAAAAAAACTGCTTTTTATTTTGCATTTTAGAAGAAAACAGAAAGAATTAGTAAAATTTGAAAAATTCTCTACAGAACCTACGTAATCTTATGTAATCTATGTGAATCTTTTGAATTTATGTAATCTTCTGAGATTACAATCATGGAAATTAATTTTTTCATGTTCAAATAAATATAAAGAAAGGTGTCTCTACTTTTTCCACTTCTTTAAACATGATAAAAGTGATTTGAAAATTTCAAATGGCGGGACATTTTTATGTGTTAGGAACAGTATTATTTTATTATTACTATGAATTGTCTTTGGTGAGGGGCCAAACCCTATGCTATCCAAAGCTTTACTGGCCAATATATCTGTCCCAAAGAAAAACAACAAAAACCAATTCTAGAACAAAAATCCAGATCCGGGACTAATCCATTTAAGATCCACAGTCTGGAATAAATTGGACCAAAACCTTAAAGAGAAATAGCCTAAGCTCTTCCATAGATATCTTGAACCTAATTTCCTCACAACCCAAGCAATCTGTCATAAGATGGATGGGTGTTTCTTCCTCTGTCTCATATACTCTACAAAAGCCCTATTGAGTCCCATGTCCAGCATAAGCCCCATTGAGTAGAGGTGTCTTCGTAAAACCATAATGCCCAGTAAGGGATCGAACGATTTCTGAGAGAGAGACACCTTATTAATAGTGCTGTCTGGATCTCCAATGAGCGAGCATCTTAGACTGCCGACAACTATTGTGAAACTATCCATGACTGGAAGCTTGACAGATATGTTCCTAAAGAAACACCAAAAGCAGTCTCGTGTCTAATTAAAGGGGAAAGAGGCGCCTAATTTGGTAAACCTATCCATCTCCACATAAGAGAAAGTAATAAGGACATTTATTTACTACGCAACTCAACTTCCAATTGCCAATTTTTTTTCTAAAGTAGAATTTTAGGGATATTATTGCTCAGTGGAAGCGCGCTGCCTACGAACGCGGAGAAACCGCGAATCCAGCAATGTATTTCTTATATTTTCTCTTCCTACGAGAAGTGTTGTATATATAACAAAATAGCACTGCCTGCAGGCCCGATACATTGAAAGGCTCCGGCTAGTGTAATAGATCTTTCAGATAGTAGTTCCTGTGGAGGGTACACTATCCCCCCCCACACACACACAAACAAGTGGAATTTAAAAACTGGAAAATCCTTGAAGCTTTTTTGATAAAAACATGAATGGTTCATGAAATTAATTTAATTTCTCATCTATCGTCAGAGAAAGGTTTGAAATCAATTTTTGCAAAGAGATAAATTAAAGTAGTTGTGCGTAGTATATCACCACGCACAACACTGGTTGATTCCAGTGTGTCTCTTTGCTTAAAGATCTTATCTCTTTGGGTAAAAAAAAATGGTTTTTTAACAAAATATTAAGCTTCAAATTTTAAGGATTTTTAATTTATAATTAAGAATTATCCAGTTGATGAATTTCAAACCTAAAAACACATATACATATAATAAATATAAAAAATAAAACCTATTTTTACATTTCTTTTATAAAAATGTGCACTCACTTATATTTATTTATATTTGCATAGATAGATTTGCTGATAATGGGACAAGAATTCTCTCGCAATTGTTGCTGAATTCAAACCCAGCAAGACAAAGAAAAATAATCACACTTTGAATCTAATATGTAACAGAAACATCTGTCTGAAACACAAAGAAACCATTTCTGCTTGTCTATTTCTTTATTTTTTTTTTTACAGAATTTTTATTTGTGCAGAATTTTTACAGATCTTATGTTAATTATCTTTATATTATGTAAGAATACATTAACATATTGTACTTAACCTGTTAACAAAAGTGTCTAGCATAAATCATACTTTTTTTTTTCTCATTCTGTAAGAGAGAGGTATGTTTTATAGCAATATAGTTCGTAATTTTGAATCATGCAGAAGTTTATTCAATTTTTATGTCAAGAGTAAAAAACACGGTATTTTTTTTACAAACGTATAATATACTAAAAATAGCACGTAAGAGGAATGTCCCACTATAACAGTATTTAACAGTATCAAATAAATGAAGTTTTCTCTTTCAGCTATAAGAGAAATTTGAAATTGATTCTGTCATTTCAACGACTTGAATGCAATTAAATAAAAATTGTTACGGCATTCGATGTAATATAATATATGGCAATGTTTTAAACATTTCGTTTAGTTTACAATATGTTTGATTAGCTAAGCCATAAAATTGGAATAACATTTAATTAAAAAAGAAAATCATTTTTCCTCTTAATAAAATAGGAAATAAAACAAACATTTTATACTGCATTGAAATTCGATTAGTAATTATCTGGTGAACGGCATTTTTTATTAGTCATAAATAAATCATTAATTAATAATACAAAAGTGTTATACTGGCGGCAACAACTGAGCACCAATCAAATGGTTACTGTTATGTTTATTTTATGTAATTGAATTCATTGGGATTTATTCTATTAAACTAAAGTTTCTATACTTTACTAAAATAATTAATTTCACCAAATTGGATACACTTGAAACAAAAATATTAAATACCATTCTTTTTCTTCTTCTATTTTTAAGTAAATAAACAATAGGGTAATTTACAAAAATTATTAAGATGCCCTCTTTCCAGTTAACTTATTACTTGCATTGAACCATTTCAGACTTTAAATTACCATAAAAATGCAATTCAACATCTTGTGTGTCGAAATTATTATATAAGTGAGCCTGCTAGATGTGTAATTTAGTAGGTAAACCAATAAAATTGCATCATTGCCAAAGAAATAAAAAAATATATTCTTCTTATTGTTAATAAAAAATATAAATTCGTGGTCCCCAAAATTTTTGGTGCTCTCAAGAGCGAGCTTCATCGCTAATGTCATTTTTGGACATGGAACTATGGTTTTGATACCAAAGAAAATAAAGAATGGATTTATTATTTTTTCAAATAAAATTCAGTGCAGGCATTTTTTCACCATTAATTAAAAGTATTATTTACCTACTTATAAAAGTTGATTAAAAAATGCAGACGTCCGAACTGTAGATTAAATTAACGCTGCAGCATATCATATTGAAAGAATCTCAAGACAAATATATTTAGATAAATTGCTATAATGCGTGTTTTCAACTTTTCGACAAAATTTAATTGACTATTTGCGATTTGTAGTTCCATACTATGCCGCTTCAGTTCCATAGAGATCTGGACTTCATTAAGAATGATCTGCGATTCTGCGCTGAGATCAAGCTGGAAATCATCCAGCCACCGCAAACAGGGCCAATCATGCTTTCCACAGGTGAATTGCTCTACTTCTATTCTCCTAGAAATCCCAGTTACCTAAACGAGCTGGCTGAAACTGTCCACTGTATTCGCATCGTCACTAGCTCGTATAATTATTTATATTTTCTATCGCGCCGCCATTCTCCAGTATCTATTTTGTTCCAAATATCTTCCTGAGAACTTTACTTCCACACTCCCCTAGTATCTTCTCGCTCTTACTTATTAGTTTACTTGTATTATTCTATTATAACAAATTCACTTTGCATTCCGTCGACACACCAAATCGAACAACATCCGACAAAGCAAACACACATTTATTATCTGCCGTTATTCTAGCTTCAATTTCCTTAGGTTACTGATACCAGATATTCCGAGCCAGGAAGCTTGACTACATAAGTACATATTGATTACTTCACGATTGCGTTCTGTTCTTCCTATATTTTGACTGCTTTATCATTTATTTTTAAACCAAGTACTTCTGTGGGCGCTCTCAAATTCCTTGGAAAGGAGAAATCTCTGCATAGGAAAGTTGCTGGCTCACTTTGTTTTCTATCACTATAAATAGAATAAATGACATTAGATCTTCCTACTGTAAACAAATGGGATTTGTGACAATATCCAAATAGGACTTTAGGATTTTAACTCTATATTTATTTACGGGTATTACCCAGTTACAAGATTAGTTGCCTTAATAAATCGTACAAAAATAGAATTCCTACAAAATAAACATCAGATATATAAAATTTCTAAAGATATTACTATATTCAAATTATAATTACATGCCTATTAATTAACAATACAAAATATAATCTATTTAACAGAAAATTAACTTGTTAATCTACTTAACAGAAAAGTAACTTCTTAACAGACGAAAAATAATAATAAATAAATTAATAAAAAATAAAAACAAAAAAATAAAATTAAAATAAAAAACCTGTAAATTTTATTAAGATTGGTATTAAGATAGAAAGGTATTAAGATAGACAGGGAAAGGTATTAAGATAGACAGGGAAAGGTATTAAGATAGAAAGGTATTAAGATAGACAGGGAAAGGTATTAAGATAGACAGGGAAAGGTATTAAGATAGAAAGGTATTAAGATAGACAGGGAAAGGTATTAAGATAGACAGGGAAAGGTATTAAGATAGACAGGGAAAGGTATTAAGATAGAAAGGTATTAAGATAGACAGGGAAAGGTATTAAGATAGACAGGGAAAGGTATTAAGATAGAAAGGTATTAAGATAGACAGGGAAAGGTATTAAGATAGACAGGGAAAGGTATTAAGATAGAAAGGTATTAAGATAGACAGGGAAAGGTATTAAGATAGACAGGGAAAGGTATTAAGATAGAAAGGTATTAAGATAGACAGGGAAAGGTATTAAGATAGACAGGGAAAGGTATTAAGATAGAAAGGTATTAAGATAGACAGGGAAAGGTATTAAGATAGAAAGGTATTAAGATAGAAAATAGCTAGAGAAGGAGGAAGGTACCAAAATGGACAAAGAGGACTAGTATCTTCGGATGTTAGATTTTAGATTTTTAATTTTTCCAATACTTTGTTTAGTGTTGGCAAGTTAGTATTAAATAAATCACAATTAGTAGGTAAAGCGTTACAAGATCCCATTAGTCTTGGAAGTCCGGAGTACTTAATGTAGTTAGTCTGGTAGGATCACTTTGCAAACGTTAGGTATTGTCTCATGTTTCGATGGGGAATATGAATGTTGAGTGAGTACAATAGTTCAGGACAGTTTATTAATACTTATATTTGGTACATTGACAGTTATATTTGGTACTCTTCCAAATTATTCTTATTATATTATTTTTTTTTGGGAGATAAAACTAAGCCTGTGCTAGTGGGAATCATTTCATTCCCTCTTATCACAAGATTGTTTCAAAACGACAAATAACAATGCTAAAAGCTTTAACAATCTATTTTTCTTCCGAAGTAGATATATCAACAACAATGGATTTATCCACAAGGGAGTCAACAATGATTATTACTTTTCTCAATGTCATTTTGCTATACATTTTAGAACTTAATTAAAATTATACCGACCCATAAGCCTGCTACCTATTTTAGGAAAAATATTCGAAAAGATACTTCTTTTACGCCTTCAACCATTACTAGACTCTCTCCAAATTATCCCTCACCACCAGTTTGGATTCCGTAGTGGACACTCCACCATTCAACAAGCACATCGCGTTGTAGATGTCATCGCTACTTCCCTCGAGCGGAAGCAATACTGCGCTGGTGTATTCTTGGACGAGTCAAGGGCGTTTGATTGTGTATGGCACGAAGGCTTGTTATGGAAGCTCAAAGGCATTTTACCCCATACTTACTATCTCATTCTCAAATCATATTTAACAGACCGCTTCTTCCAAGTTACTCAAGAATCATCTACCTCACCGGTTTATCCTATTCTTGCTGGCGTGCCACAAGGCAGTATATCCTGGCCCCTATACTTTATTCAATTTACACTGCTGATATCCCCACACATCCCAATACGACCATCTTTACTTATGCCGATGATACAGCAATCCTTTCACCTCACAAAGATCCTGTAATTTCCAAACGTATTCTTCAATGTCATCTTCAATTATTAGAAACTTGGCTAACCAAATGGAAAATAACCAAATGTTCGTTATCTGTGACTTTACTTAGACAAACGTCTGACTTGGAACCCCCATACTAGACTCAAACGAACTTCCTTTAACCAACGTTTCAGACTTCTCTGCCGATTTCTTGACAAACGCTCTAAACTGAATCTACAAAATAAAAGACGACTTTATACCGCTCTCCTCGCACCAATTTGGAATTACGGACTGGAACTTTATGGGACTGCAAAGAGAAATAATCTCAACAGACTCCAAACTCTCCAATCCAAGATCCTACGAGGTATCGTCGATGCTCCTTTTTACGTCTCAAACAAAACAATTCATACTGATTTGAAGATTCCATTTATTCACATCCTAGCAAAATCCAGATATCTCAAATTCCATGGTAATCTCTCCCTCCATCCTAATCCTCTAGTCCACGCTCTCTCTTCAAATTCACTTCCGGGTAATCCTCCAAGACGACTGAAGCGTCGTTGGCCCCGCGACCTCTTGGGCATCTAATGATGGTTATCAATGGATAACTTATCATTCACACCAATCATGCCTCTTTTATATGTACATTGATCATTTTTACTTGTTACATGCAGAGCATGTAGTTGTAAAATTCTAAATAAAAAGATAAAAAAAAAAAAAAAAAAAAATTAAAATTAACTTTATCAGCTTGTAGATAATAAAGAAACTCCTAAAAAAAATGTTCATAACTTAGCCTGTCAAACTTCTTGTGAATCAGAGATAAGAAATCTAAGATTTTTATCGTTAAAAAAAAAATTATTGATAATAAAATAAAGTAAAAATAAAAATAATAATTATAAACTACTATTAAAAAAAGAAAATATGGAGATAATTACCAATAAAGATAAGCTTGAATTGTTAGAGCCTAAAATTTGAATTTAGGAAATCGGAACAAAAGAAAATTGAAGTGATAAATGAGATATTGAAACACTGAAAATTCCAAAACTGTAAGTTTTCTCTAATGTATTATAGAAAATCACAATGCTTTCTCTAATAGTAATTAGAAAAATAAAACATTTTAAATAATATTTTCAAATTATTTAGAGAGTCATCCTTATTCTTATCTCAAATACCTTGGAATCTGGGGAATTAAATAAAAATAAAATTAAATCTTTGATAATTAAATGACTGGAAACATTTCCAGAGATTATAAATGATACAAAAAATTGGAAGGAATCTGATATTGAAAAGTGATATTATATTTTATTTTCCTTTATATTCATTAAATTTATTTATAGATTTATAAAAATAAATATTATTGCTACACGTGTCCCTACAATGAACACAATTTATATATATACCATTTTATAAAACCCGTTTTTCTTGCTCAAAAGAAATCTATTTCCAGTAGAAAAACAAATTTGAAAATCTGACCCAAATATAATTCTTTGTCCTTTAATTGAAAGTGTAAGAAATTAAATCCATAGTTACATCTTCTATAAAGATAAAATAAAATAAATTAATCAATAGAATAAAATTGATTGATTAATCAATTTATATTAGATTTAACATATTATTAGATAATAACAAGTTAATTTTAGGGAATGATTATAGAAAAAAATTGAATACTTTTCAGTTTGTAACAACATTTAATCAAAACTTAACAAATTCTCGAAAACCATTTACTTAATTTACTTATTGATAATGATAATTTTATATCGTTTTATCGTAACAGAGTAGATTGTGGCTGTACGGCGCTTGCAATGCGACCTATACGGGCTATAGTGTGTATGCCCTTCGATGCCATAGGTTAATCTAGAACACCCTTTCAGGAACCATGGGCGAGCCTCTCGCTTACTGCACACCCACCATGATAAGATCCCTATGGAATATTTTGGGACGGCTCTAGAAAGGGTACGTTTCCCTCACCTTCATTGTAACTACCCATGTTCCTGAATCTTCTCTGAATGGTAGCATTGCAGTCCCTTAGGAGATGTATTGGAGTTTCCTCTATCTCCCCACAGAATCTGCCCATGCTCTTACTCTCCCAGCACAGCTGCATGTCAGGTGTCTCCTGAGTTTACAATGACCCGTGAGTAAACCCGGGAAGAATGCGAAGTTCTTATTCTTTTTGAGGTCGATGCAGACTTCCAAACTCCATAGGTTATAATTCCCCAAACAGATCTTTGCCTGCCTCAGTCCTGGGTGGGAGTACCAGAGTTGAGACCTCATTGTTTCCTCCCCATTCTTGATTTTCTCTAGGAAAGACTGCTGCTGATTTCATTGGAAAATGGTTAAGGCCTATTTAATGGAGATGCAGCACCTTTCCTTGCCACAGCGTCGGCGAACTCATTCCCTTCAATGCAACATGCCCCCTGACACCCAAACACGGTGACTGTACTCCTTGCATAGGTCATTAAGCATTCTAAAATAATTTATTTGCGGGTGAATAATTGTGTGACAAATTCTTCAGTTTTATTTTTTTAATCATTTATTTTCACTAAAGTGACGTCTTCAGCCAGTACTTCAATTTTTTTTAATTTTGTTATTTTAACAACAATTTACAAGTAATAATTTTTTATGACTATAATAAACAAAATATAATATTTATGTGATAACTAGAGAATTAACAAAAACCAAAATTGTAATAAATTAGAGTGAAATAGTAGCTAATTGATGGCTGACAATATTACCTGTTAAATAATTGATTTTCACGATAAATAACCACATGAAATAAATAAATAATCAGTGATTTTACTGCTCTATTTATTACTCATTGAAATTTCAACAATTTGCGAAACAATGCCCTGGTATTAAAATATCGGCTAAAGATGGATATTTTAGTGTCGAAATTGTCCATATTAGTGACAATCAAAATTAAATGATATATATAAATAAATCTGATAAGTGAGCCATAATAAATTATAGCACCACTCTAATTTAATAAGCAAAAATATAATTTACTTATTTATATTTAATCTAGCATAATTATTAAATATAATTTTAAATAATAACAAGTTATGTGAATAACCTGTTCATATATATGTAATGTGAGTGCACTAAATAGGAAAAGTTTTACATCAGCCGTTCATGCTTTTAAGTCTAAAATTCTATTGGTCTTTAAAGATGAAGAAGTTTGTATTGTATGTTTCAAGAAACTGTCTCTCTCTCTTTTATATAATACCATATAATCAAGTAAGAAAATCCATTCACCTTCAATCTCAAGATTTTTCAATCAAATAACCATTTAGATTATTAAATTCTAACTTTCTACATTTATTTATTGAACGTATATTCATGACAATCCTATTTTTAATAAACAAGATGTTCACCAATAATGTTAATGTAAAGTGACATATATATCTTTCTTATTAACTTCATTTTCATTAAACCAGTAAAGTATATAAGGCATTTCATTATTTTTAGTAGTAGTGCGTGATACTATAAAATAATCCTCTAAAAATAGAAATAAGTCATAAAAAAGATAATAAATAAAACATTTCCGGTTCTATTTCTCTTTTCGTACAAAATGGTGAAACCGTACGAGTCAAGAGCCTGAAATGTATTTGTTACATATGTAATTTCACTAAAAGTCTTCGTTCATAAAAGCATCAACCCTTATCAAGATCCTTGCGTTTGTTGAAAAAACAAAATTAATTTGAATAAATAATGCGCCAATCATGAAATATATTACGTTAATATATGTTTTTTCAGGAGAAGTTTTGAAATCTGTGGATAGGCCCATTCTTATTATACTTGTTAATTGTAACAGGAGCTTAAACTTCATAAAAAAAACTAGCTTCTTTTAAATTGTTAATTGTGGTGATTTGTTCTATTTGGCCGCTATAAAAAAAAGTAGCGTAAATGAAAACAGCACCAGATAAATCTTTCAGAAAAATGCGTCCAGACAATTAAAGAGCACCAGAAGAAAATGCATCCAAAAAAACTTCTAAAATATGAGACCCTCGAGGGGACTGAGGCGGGGGTAGTTGGTCCAAGAATCAAGCACTCGCAACCCATGGGTAAATTTCCCAGCATCTTCCAGGCGGAGATATACGCTATTGGAAGATGTGTACAATTTAACCTCGATAGGGGATATAGGAACCAGGAGATTGTTATCATTCCCGATAGTCAAGCAGCCATTAGAGCATTGAGTGCATCAGTTATCAACTCTAAAATGGTCTGGGAATGCCTAGATAAACTTAATAATCTAGACAGGAGGAACAAAGTTGTGCTTTGGTGGGTGCCGGGGCATGTTGGCATTGAAGGGAATGAGATGGCCGACACCCTGGCCAAGATAGGCGCTATGACCCCACTTCTGGGGCCGGAACCTTTTTGTGGGATTAGCGACCAGTTTCTGGAGGAACTTAGGAAGGAGGAGGAGACGAAGAGATCTCAACTCTGGTACTCCCTCCCCGGTTTGCGGCAGGCCAAGATCTGCTTGGGAAATTATATCCAACAGAGGTCGGAGGCCTGCATTGGATTGTGCAAGAACAAGCTCCGCGTTCTTAGGGGTTTCCTCACGGGGCATTGCCGACTTGGTGAAGGACACCTGGTGAAGCTGGGTTTGGAAAGTGACAGCTCATGCAGATTCTGTGGGGAGCTGGAGGAAACTCCATTACATCTCCTACAGACTGCGAGGCTGCCACTCAGAGAAGGTTCAAGAACCTGGGTAGCTACCAGGTGGAGGAGGGGGATATACCCTCTTTAGAGCCCGTGAGGATACTGGGATTCCTTAGGGATCTCAGACTGATGGATGTTTAGCAGAACGGATGTTCAGCTGGGACATCTGTTCGGGTGCTGTGGGCAATAGCCTGCGGCACCCAGGGGGCATAGCACAATAAACCGGTTAAAAAGGTAGCAGTGCATTGGCCACCCGCTTCAAAAACAAAAATGGGACATAAAGGATTATGAGAAAAATGTTCACTGAGTTAAAAGCGCGAAAAAATTTTTATATTAAATTATTAACAATAAAAATCTGGTGTGAAACACTCACACAACTTTCTCTTGTTGTAGTTTTCAAAATTGTAATTATTGACAAATTTTTTATAGTTAGTGTAGTAAATTTAATGAAATTCGTCGATGATTTTATGGAGAAAATCGCGCAAAAAACTGAAAAACTATTCAGTAAAAACGCACCGCCGGTCATCTAATTTTCTTCAAACTCAAAATTTCAACAACATATTTAATTCTAATTAATATTAATTTGGATGATAGAATTGTGTAATAAACTGAAACAGCACTTTAGAGAACCAATAGTGCTCACCTCTCCCCCAAAAGTACCCTTAAATGCCGGACAAATATTTCAAATAAATATTGTAGATCTTCGTATGTGTAGTTGATATACCAAGTTTAAAGAAAATCGTTGGTGCCATTTTTGAGAAAATTGCAAAAATATGAAAAAAAGTATTCAATAAAGGTGGTATTTATGGTTGAGGAATTTTGACAGATAACGTATTGTTGGATCGCATGGTGATACCCAAACGGAATATCAAGTTTGAACTTTCTGCGATTTTTCGTTTTTGAGCTATACTGTTCACATACACACACACACAAACACACACCGAGCATTTGCTAAAAACCACTTTTTTGGACTCCGTGGACATCAAACCGGATATTTCCGGTGAAAACTCGATATCGAAAATTTGATACGATTACAATACTTCCTCTTATTAGGAGTAAGAGAAAAATCTGGTGTGAAACACTCACACAACTTTCTCTTACTCCAGTTCTCAAAATTATAATTGACAAATTTTATAGTTTGTGTACCAAATTTAATGAAATTCGTTGAAAACTGAAATAATTGTCCTGTAAAAGCGCACTTCCGATTCACTAATTTTCTTGAAACTCGGAATTTTAGCCATCTATTTATTTCTAATTAATTTTGTTTGGATGATAGAATTGTATAATCAAATATGATAGCACTTTAGAGAAAAACCCAAAAGTGCACTTAAATGAATTTCCCCGGAGAAATGTTTTAAATAAAAGGTGTAGATCTTTGTATGTTTAGTTTATATAAGAAATTTCAAGAAAATCGTCGCAGCTATTTTTGAGAAAATCGCGAAAAAGTGAAAAAAATCATTTAGTAAAGGGGTAATGTAACGCACTTCCGGTTATCCGATTTTTTTAAACTCGGGATTTTAACAACATATTCAATTCTAATTAACATTATTTAGATGATAGAATTGTTTAATAAACTGAAATAGCACTTTAGATGAAAACCTAACCCCACCCCTCCCCCATAACTGCACTTAAATGAATTTTCCCAGAGAAACATTTTAAATAAATGTTGTAGCTCTTTGTATGTGTAGTTGATTTACCAAGTTTGAGAAAGTCGTCGGAGCCATTTTGGAAAAAACGGCAAAAAAGTAAAAAAGCCACCAAGTAAAGTGGTATTTCAGGTTGAGGAATTTTGACAGATAACGTACTGTTGGATCGCATGGTGATACCTAAATGGAATATCAAGTTTTAACTTTCTACGGTTTTTCGTTTCTGAGCTATGCTGTTCTAATTCACACACACACACACACACACACACCATTTGCTAAAAACCACTTTTTTGAACTCCATGGACCTCAAAACGGATATTTCCGGTGAAAACTCGATATCGAAAATTTGACACGATTACAATACTTCCTGTACTAGGTAGGAGTAAGAGAAAGTAAAAAGTAATGTAGATGATATTTATGATACTAATATTTCATTGACAAATTTAAACATTATCTTTGGCAAATAATTTATGAATGAAATAATGTGGTTTTCATTTTCCACTACTTAATAATAACGGTGATTGGGTGTACGGTACAGATCTTTTCTTTGATAGCCTACCTCATTTTGCGACCATCCATCTATATGACATTTCGTTAAACACGCAATTCCATAGTAACTTGAATTAGCAAAAACGTCTCACTTTTATCTGTTACATTTTTCCTTAAAATTGAGTTTAGAAGCGTATTGGAGACCTATCGGTTAGTTTAAAATTTAAACTGACGCTATATATGTTGAGTAGAGGGCGCCTATAATATATAAGTTTTATTCTAAATATATTGTAAGTGTTTTGTGAATTAACATTTAATTAACATTTCTTTCATATTCAGTGGATCCCAAAATATTGTATATTTCCAAGTGGAATCCCAATTTCAAAAATTTGGCACGATTTCTGCTGAATTTGTCCTCTGAATGAAACATACTTATTTCTATGATTGTAATCATCACCAATTAAATGATAAAAATATTTTGAATTATCATATTGTGGCGGAAGAATACGAAAATCTACGAGATATTAATGTTTAAAATACTCGTGACGGTGGTGGATACTTATTACACTCGTTAATATCCAAAGATTAAATTACTAACGTCTTGTTTAATGTTTCATTTAAGACTATTTTATGGCTAATAGCTTGCAATGCAATCGTTACTAGATATTCAAGAAATATTGATGAAATCTCAAATAATATTATAAATAGTATTATTAAGAATTTAATTTAACTAGTATAGACAGCAGTAAATTAAAATATTGCTTAACCTTAACAGTATATTCGTTGTATGACATCATCAATAAATTTTGTGATAAGGAGAGACGGTGGTGAAATAAGTCAAGAGACTCCTGTTTAGAAAGCTGATCTAGCAATAACTATTGGCGGACTTGCCCACCACTATTACTAATTCCTTCTCACTCCATCACCATATATATAATTGAAGAGAAAATTGGTGAGAAAGAGGCAGTGTTCGAATTTCCCAGGGTAGAGGAATAGTCTTGTTCAATTTTAGCTACAACAAATCTCACTAAGTTATTACTTCGCCTTTATAATTTGCAATGTCAACTTCCATTTAGATGATTACTGGTTTTAATAGATTATAAACTTTCGGCTATTGGTTTCATATTAGTACAATTATACTTGTACGCTAAGTATGTCCTATTTTAGATAGGTATACATTACTAAATAAACAAAAAAAAATGTCTCAAGTTCACACAGAATTGTCATTAATTAAAATAAAAGATAGAAGAAAGTATACAACTTATTTAATACCAAAATGTAGCTCTCAGTAAAGCATGTATATGTATCTGTTTACGTCCATACATACATATATTCGCACATACCAATGATTGGCACACGTTTATAGAGTGTTTTTCGTCGATAGCTGTTACAGAAATGCAAATAACGAAGTGTTCTTTTAGTTGCTTTTCATTTAGATTCGAAAATTTTTTAATATTGTACCCAGAAATTTTCGCAGATTCAGAAACATGTAGTGGAAGGACGAAATCGAAAAATATTAGTTCAGAGTTTCGAATATTTTATAGTATCCAAAATAGTATCTTTTTAACATTTTATAATTATCTTAGTGCTGTGAATTTAACTTCAAAAAGAGTGTATTTTAGTGTCAGGTACTGTAAATTCGGGTTAAACCCGTTAGGTTAATTGTTTTGTACAAGAAAATTCCCCGGCTACAGAGAGAGGCATTCCTTCGACAGTCTCACTTCTGCTTTCAAACAATACAGTCGTATTCTGCTTCCAAAGCCAGAACAGAACACTTCAGGAGTCGCTCTCTTAGTATCAGTGCCAGTTTCACAATAAATTAAATAAGTTTATAATATCAAATAAGTTGTAGTTATTATTTTAACAGAATATATTAATAATTGTTAACAGTGGTGATTTCTTGATTATTACTAATACTTCATTCTCTTTTAAACTTGCATACTTACAAGCCCCTTTTACTACAACACCGCTCGTGCTACTACAAATACACATCATCACACCCATACATTACAAACACTTACACAAATGCACACACACTCGCACATTTTTTCCCTCATTAAACAATTCAATTAAATTAAAAACTCATGGAGCTAAAATTTTTTCCCCTTTAGTTTCAAGATTTCAACTTCATCCAAAAATAGTTATATATTTGGCAAGACAGTAATGTACCACTTTTACACACCCAATTTGAGTGTGACAATTGAAGGAGGGTTGCGTTACTTTCGTGTTAGTTATAATTTTTCTGGAACTGTAAAGAAAATATTTACAAAAGGGTGTAAAAAAAACAAACATATAAGATATGTACGTCTAATGTTGTAAATTAAAAAAAAAAATCTGGTGTGAAACACTCACACAACTTTCTCTTACTCCAGATCAAAACTATAATTGACAAATTTTATAGTTTGTGTACCAAATAATTCAAATACTACGAAAACTGAAAAAACCGCCCAGTAAAAGCGCACTTCCGGTTAACTAATTTCCTTGAAACCTTGAATTTTGGCCATCCATTTATTTCTAATTAATTTTGTTTGGATGATAGAATTGTTTAATAAACTGAAATAGCACTTTAGAGGAAACCATAACCCCACCCTCCCCTAAAAGTGGCATTAAATGAATTTTCATAGAAAAATGGTTTAAATAAAAGTTGTAGCTCTTTGTATGTGTAGTTGATATACCAAATTTAAAGAAAATCGTCCGAGCCTTTTTTGCGAAAATCGCGAAAAAGTGGAAAAATCATTTAGTAAAGTGGTAAAGTAAACGCACTACCGGACATCCGATTTTTATCAACTCGGAATTTCAACAACATATTCAATTCTAATTACATTATTTAGATGATAGAATTGTTTAATAAACTGAAATAGCACTTTAGATGAAAACCTAATCCCACCTCTCCCACATAACTGCCCTTAAAAGAATTTTCCCAGAGAAATGTTTCAAAAGTTGTAGCAAATGTAATACAAGTTGTAAACTCTTTGTATTAGTAGTTGATATGAGAAGTTTAAGGAAATCGGTGGAGCCATCTTTGAGAAAATCGCAAAAAAGTAAAAAGTTCAACAAGTAATGTGGTACTGCCGGTTGAGGAATTTTGACAGATGACCCACTGTCAGATGCCATGGTGATACCTAAACGGAATATCAAGTTTCAACTTTCTATGCTTTTTCGTTTTTAAGCTATGCCATACACACACTCACACGCACACAGATATACACACACACACACACAGACCATTTGCTAAAATCCACTTTTTTGGACTCAGGGGACCTCAAAACGGATATTTCCGGTGAAAACTCGATATCGAAAATTTGACACGATTGCAATACTTCCTCTTACTAGGAGTAAGAGAAAGTAAAAAAAAGGAAGTTTACCTAATCTTCATAAAAGAACATATGGTTAAAGTTAAGCAAAATTATATTATGTTTCCTTGATATTTGTTTTATTGTTACATTGATTTTAAAATGTTACAACAAATATTAAATTAAGGAACTTCTATTTTAATTTAAAATTAATAATATATTTTAGCAATTTCATCCAAACCATAATATTTGTTTAATATTTGAAAGTTGGCAACAATGTTTTTGCATTTAATCTATAGAGTTTGAAATTCATTTTTCATCTGTAGAAATTAAAAGTAAAACATTAGCTACTAATTTTAGTTAAATTAATTGCCATATATTCGACTATTGTAGAAAAAAAAAACAACAAAAAAACCCTTTTGTAAATCAATCATATAGCGATTGCAATTTAACTAAAAGCAATTCTCAATTTACACTGAAAATACTACGGGAACAAACAAAACAAAACAAAAAAAATGATGAAAGAGATATTTTTATGTTTAAAAAAAATCTGGTGTGTAACATCCACATGATTTACTTTTACTGAAATTGTTACAAATCTAATAAATATTGATTAAACTTACAACATGTTTACTAAACGTTCAATTTAGCTTGCGTGACATTGTAAATTATACGAGTTTAACTGCCAGCGCATCTCTATCATACATTTAGCAAAGCTTTTTGCAGAATTCTAAAATTTCACGATACTTTTTAAAATCAAAAATTTTGTTTTTTTATTAACAAATTAATGTTTAAATATTACAAAAAATATAAATAAAAATATATAAGCAGTTTAAGGAAAATATTCTAGCTGTTTCGTGAAAATTCCTAAAAAAGTCTATTATTCAAATTCGCATCGACTTCGAACCATTTCCTTCAAATTAGAAATTCTAACAATGCTTTTAGATAAACTTTAATGAACATTTAGGGAAAATCTAACCCTGTTTCTTCCCGATAGTCCTGAAAAAGTCGATTTTCCTGGCATAATGATGAGGCAATTAAGTTTAAGGTGTCTGCCCACTATACCGTGCTATACTAGGACCGTAATAGGAACGTGTCACACGCTCCGATCACTATCTATGCCCACTGCAACGGATCAACAGTGTTCTATTCCCGTATACAACACGTATGATAACTGTATTGTACCTGTTTGGTTCCCCATTCTCTCGGTTGTTGAACATTTTTCCATTTTCGTGTTCGTCACGTCGACTAGTAAAGAACTAAGCTTTGTAACATGACAGAAATAACAACGCGAAGCATGCGCGGCTATAACGGGGAGCATATATAACAACAACGCAGTGGGCCGTTCGCGCACACAGGTTTGGTAGCGTGCCGTTACCTGCAAGATATTCATTCCGTCAAATTGTTGAGGGTACGGTCATAGCATGCTACGGTTTTGACCAGTGACGAAACGGTCTAGTGGATATTGTTCCATATTTTACAATACAAAGAATATTAGTTGTTGTGGTGGTTGGTTCCGCCGAGCTGGAAAGCATCAGAGATATTTTCCGTGATAGCCTGCTTCATTTTGTGGTCATCGACCGGTTTCGGGCGTTCGCCCATCTTCAAAATGCGTTTGTAAGACAGTGTGATAACACAGACTTGCAATGAGCAAATTCAGTTTATACACTCAATGAAATTTATATTGGTAGCGTGCCGTTATCTGCAAAATATTCTTTCAGTCACATTGTTGAGGGTACGATCATAGCACGCTACGGTGTTGGCCAGTGATGAAAAATGAAACTTATAAAAAATGATAAACAAAATAAAAGTAAAGATTATCAAGTGTAATTGAACATTTAACCACATAGTTGAGAATTATTAAGCTTCTTGTTGTTTTTAACCTTAACCCATTTGAAGCGGACATTTGGATATAATGAATGAAATGGCTATACTAGTGTATAAACTGAATTTGCTCTGTGCAAGTCTGTGTTATCACACTGTCTGACAAACGCATCCTGAAGATGGGCGAAAGCCCGAAACCGGTCGATGACCACAAAATGAAGCAGTCTATCACGAAAAATGTCTCTGATGCTAAGAATATTAATTTGCATGTGTCGATACGGTTAAGGCCCTAGTATGGTACGGTGTAGTGGGCAGAGGCCTTTAAGGAAAATCGTTGGAGCTGTAGTGGATTTTTATGGAACTGGACGGAGGATTGAGCAAGAGAAATGGGACACTGATATTCACTAATATATTACACTGAGTAACGATTAGAGTTGAAAAAATGAAACTTATAAGAAATGATGAATAAAATAAAAGTAAAGATTATCAAGTATAATTGAACATTTGACCCCATTTTTGAGAATTATTAAGCTTGTTGTTTTTAGCCTTAACCCATTTAACGCGGACATTTGGATATAATGAATAAAATGACTATACTGGACCCTATTGTATAGAACAATTTGTGAACTTTATAACAAATTGTAATTGAGTATTACTAAGCTCTTAGTGAGGGTTGAAAAAAATTATAAGTTAGTGCGACATGTTAGTGACACAGATGGCTGTTTATCTGTACAATGGTGACATTCTAGCTGGACTTGAAAAACGTAATTTTTTTTTATCCCCATCTGAAATATGTTGTTTAACCGGGGTGTTTGTAGGCGAATAGTGTTTGTATTTGTGGAAGGGTACCTTAGTAGTATGTTGCCGGCGGATTTATGTACAAATCCGACAGAAGCCGGCTTTATACACAGACTAGCTAGTGTACGGTGTTTTATTCTTCGGAAGTTGTACTCACTTCTAGTTACCATAAAGTGTGATAATAACAGCACACAATTTTTGATTTATAAACACTTGCAGAGATTCTGCTCTCACAAAGTGAGTGTCTCCCTTCCTAAGAGGCCCACAATTCATCCTACTTGCATTGCTCTCACAACTTTCTCATTTCTTTCTCCAGAAAATATACATTTTGAAAGTAATATATATATATTTTTTTTTAATATTTCTTTATTGTAAATGCTCTTTCAAAATGTTTTGTAACCAATCTAGTGCTCTTTTTATTCGTCCAAATTTATTCTCTCGCAAGTAAATATTTCCTGTCATAATAAATATCAATTATATAATTATCTAATACATATAATAAGATAGTTGTTGTGGTTGGTTCCGCAGAGCTGGAAAGCATCAGAGACATTTTACATGATAGCCTGCTTCTTTTTGTTGTCATCGACCGGTTTTGGGCGTTCGCCCATCATCAGGATATTTTCGCCAAATAGTGTAATAACATAGACTTGCACAAAGCAGATACAGTTGATACACTCAAATTGGGCAAACGCTCGAAACCGGTCGATGACCACAAAAAGAAACTTTAAATATAATAGATTGTTTGATAAGAAATATTTACTAATGATAACAAATTTGCACGGAATGAGTTCTAGATTGGTGAATGTATTAATAATATGTAATGTTATACAATAGGGGGTATTATATATTTAATAAATTATTAACTATGTATGTATGTACTTTATTGCTTTAAAGATACAAAAATCTATAGCAAGAAGTGGGAGAAAATACAAAAATAAAATAGTGATAAAAATAAAAAGTGATAAAAATGTTGGGCGCATTCAGGTCAGACTCCTGGGGAACCAAGATTAAATTGTTTGATTCACTATTTGAGAGTGTACTGTTGTATATGGTAGAAATTTGGGGCATTCAGTACTCTAATATTGTCGAGAAGGGTCAATTAAATTTTTTAAAAGTATTATTAAAGTTGCCAATCAATACTCCCGATAGTTATATTAGAGTTGAGGTAGGTCGTGTCCATCTAATATGTAAAATATTTAAGAGAATGTTGAGTTGGTGGGTAGTATTATTACAAATGTCAGATGATATGCTGCCTAAACAGGCGTATAATATGTTATTGAAATTTATAGATTGTAAAAATATCCCATTTAATTGGGCATATGAGTTGAGAGAGCTTCTCTATCGGATAGGGGCAAATCATATTTGGGCCAGTCAGAGTTCTGATATTATTAATAAAAATTATAATAATTTGGTTGAAGCTTTTGAAAATCACTATTTGTCAAAAGATGTAGATTTTGTTATTAATTCATGTTTAATGTATATTTTCGTAACATCAGTAGCGTAGGAATGCGAGAAGAGTATTTGTATTATAATATTAATATCAATAAAATTAGACTGATCTCACGGTTGAGGTTAGCTAGTAAAAAGTATACAACATGTATCTTTGTAAATGAAGAAAAAGTTCAATTTAATAATGAGCAGTTATGTAGACTGTGTGATTCGGGAGATAAAGATGATTTGATCCACTACTTACTGTATTGTCCGTCTCTGTCTCCATACAGAGAAAAGTACTTGAAACACTATCTGTCGGACTGTAATGACACAGTTTCTAACATAGAACAAGTACTCTCTCGTATTGATGGAAACAAAATTAATAATATATACTTATTTTTTGTCAAAAGTGTCAAGTTAAGAAAGTTACTTATAAATTAGCTTATTATAGTTCAGTTGTATCACCTAGTTATTTATCTCTATTTTCTTTAAATTCGTAATGAGTTTACAGTTTGTAAAATATTGTACTGATTACCAAATAAGGATATTAATTTTCAAATTTTTTTTTTTTTTTTTTTTTTAGATTTTCTATGAGTTTTGTATTATGAGGTATATATATTTTATTTTATTTTTTCAAATTATTAACTAAAAATTACTTGAATCACTAATTATTAATAGAAAGTGACTTCCTTTCCAATGGGGTCTCGTAGGGTCTGCGTTCACACTGAATTTAGGTGAAAAGGTATAATAAGAAAATAATCATACAAAAATAAGTATGTATAAATATAATCTAACTAAAATAATAGAACGATGACATTATTGATATAAAAATAAAACTGGATTAATGTAAAATTTTTTCATATTATAATCTTATAAATTATAAAATTTTGTTGAAGGTTGGGTTTCACACTTTGTCATTACTATACATTTTCGGATAGCATTGCTTTTTTACGTACACAGATTTTCATAACTACAAATTTGATCTTCGCCTATTTCAGGCCCTACATATATACAATCCCTCCTTCCACTTAAAAGGTGGAATGAAGGAAAATTACTTTTATTGTATTGGAATGTATTTTAACTTTCTAAATGTTTCGTATTGTTTCACCCAACCTTCGAAAAAAAACCCAATCTTAAAATTGCACTAATATATTCAATATAAAAATATATTTTGACTAACATATACATATATTTATATATCACTTAATTTATTCTAACATCATGATTTATATTTCTTTTATCATTTCTCGCAAAGATCTATACATTAGAATTAATTAAATGTTAAAAGTTAGCTTATTTGTATTTCCTAACAGCACCTTCGTAAAATGCAAAATACTATTGTGTTATTTATTAACAGATTATACTTTTATATAGAGAATATTTTTCTAATATGAAAATAAACCTAATTAGTTTTGAGCGTGTCTCCAATTACTGGCTAATATAGGTAATGGGAGAAATTGTAGTTATTGTGATACATATAGAGATTACTAGTTATAATCTATTGATCACAGTCTAATGTTCGTTAAATATTAGACGATTTTCAATTCTTTTTCTTCTTCATTTCAATAAGGGAAGTCTTTAGCGTAATGGTCTTTAGTAGACACATCGTTTGTATAAGCCGACTGTATATATTGGTGTTTACTTCTGTAAATTTTGAATTTTTAAAATTGTGTCTTTTGCAAAAGTATCATATAATGATTATTATAGTGTTTATTATTTTATCTGTTTCATATGGAGTTGACTTTCATATTTTCTTCTTCAAAAAGGTTCATTATCTTTCATTTAGTGTTGACTTTCTCCAATTCTGTGTTTGTAACAGCTGGCAGAAAGCGGGTAGATGTTACCCATTTGAACAATGTCTCCATCACCCTGAAATTTCAACATAAAATAGAAGGGTTAGATTTCTAGATCTTGATTAATTGAGCTTTATTAATCTAGATCTAGATCTAGAATACAGGCCTCTCTACATTGGCCTGTAGTATTTGTCAGTTTGGATGTCTTTGACTTAGTGTTCGTATCTTTAATATCAGTAGAAATATTTTAAATTGAAGCAAGTACTATGAAGGCAAGGCAGCTATCTGTTACTGCATCATTTTTCTTTTGAGCTTCACGATGAGCTGACAATTAAAAAAAAATGCATAAATAAATAAATAACTAACTTTACTTCACTTAAATAAAATTTACAACCGATAAAATAAAAAATTTTTTTTTAGAAGAACAATCAGACAAAAATGACTCTTAATAAATTCTTCTTCAAAAACAAAAAAAGCCTGATTGAACTGTAAGAAACACAGAATTCTATTAAGGACATCTAACCTCTCCATGTATATGTCATAATTCAACCTGATAATTATTTATTTAAAACGTGGACTAATTAATTGTTTAAAAGCCTGTACTTGAAGCATCCACCTCGAATTTAACTGACATACATTCTCCTAGCGACCCACTTGTTGTGGTTCCAAGTTTATCTTAATAAATACATATTAACTGAGATTAATTAACCAAAAACACACTACGACTGAATGAAAAACAGCAGCTGTCAAGGAAAGGGCCGGTAACTGCAAACTCATTATTAATATATTTCATAAATCCAATGGGAAAATCGAACCAGGCGCCCTGGATAATAATGAAGCAAAAATTTACACTTTTTAATCAACTTATTTAGTGATAGTGTACCACTATGTTGTGTTAACAATATTTGGAACACATTACGAAACTATTTGGAACTAACTATTTCGTAGTTACGTTTCTATAATAATAAATGTTACAAAATAAACTCTTTATATTTGGGGGGGGGGGAGCGCATCAACTGCCATGATCATTAGCGCCCTTACAAAACTGCCTTTGGCATTCAACTATATATACTAACCGGTCGCTATATTCAGACCATCCATCATTATTTCTAAAATATCTCTTCATACGAGAATCACACAAATACATACACTCATTCTAATAAATACATTCATCCCAAATTACGCACCTATAACTTTATGATATAATATGTCAAATGATATGCAAATCCTACCACACTAGAAAATTAAAATACCCCTCCCTATAGTTTTGGATAGTTTTCAAAGAATATCCAAATTTGGAAATATTGGCCCTCTGGTAAAAGGTTCCTCTTAAAACCGTTCAGTTTTATAGCTTAGTTAGAAGCATAAATATAATTTTTATTAAAAATGTATCAAAGGAAGGACGTTTCCATCACACTAAAGAAACGCTCTTTTTAATGATTTCATAAAGCTCGGAGCCTTTTTATGGACGGTTCCAATTACTACTATAAAATGTAATTTATTGTAAAAGAACAAATTCAAACTTCTGTCAATTAACGTCCTTACTAGAGAAAAAACATCAGTGTATTCGGCAGAATAATCAAGCTCCTCCTCGCTCTGCAGAGTGTTAGAACTGTAGCAAAAATATTCCTACTACTGAGCGACAATAAAAGTTCATTCAGCAAAATAAGAGATATTTTTTTAAGAAACTTGTACACATACAGAAAAAAAAAACAATTATTCTATTCTATTCTAATAAAAATAGGCAATTCTCTTACTTCTTCCTCTACTATTCATATTGTGTTAGAAAATTTGATCCTTTTCAATGTTCCAATATCACCAAAAATCTTAAGGTAAGTTTCAAGTGGATTAGAGAGCATTCTGGGGCTTTAGAAATAAGGAAATCAAAAAAAGTTTGTCTAAAGAGACTGCTAATTCAAAGGAAAATGTTTATAAAAAAAAACTCCCTTCCACAGACGTTATATGTCTCATTACGCTCCACATCTTGAATATATGGCAACAAATGCCATATTATGGCTTAACCGCCATGATTAAGGGACTGGTTATAAACAAGCATGTAGCGGCAACAATACGTAGTCTGAAATCATACTATGCAGTCTGAATTATTTATTTACACAACATTAATCAGAGGATCACTCTCCAATATGATGTGAGAGATGCCACGAATGAGAGGATTTCAAACATAGAGTGGTAGGTGAGGCCATCTTTTTGAGTCACTCAAAAGGAAACCAATTTTATAAAAAAAAATACTTGCAAGCTCCCTTTTCAATATGAAGAAATCATCTTCACTAAACAATACAGAAATTGTGAAACTATTATTTAAATACTTGGAATAAAGGCCATTCATGTAGCCATTATTTGTCTACAATAATTGTAAAATAGATATCGAGGTTCCAGTCAGAAACACAAATTTTCATTGACTTTTCGGCAAATTTATTGCTTTCTTCAAGGTCATTTTTATTTTTACTAAAGTTATTTTAAAAATAAACTTTCTTCAAAAACTAGCGCTGCCCGTCCAGAAAAAAAAAAATTGCCTGGAAAAAATGTTTAAAATAAAAGTGATAATCATTTATTTGTTTAGATAATGTGAAATTAAAAGAAAATTCTTGAAAGTGAAAATTCGCTAAATTCATTTTTTCCATAATCAAGATACCCAAACTGTATTTCCGGTAAAAAGTAAAATTTTGAAAATTGTACACAATTTGCAATAGTCCTTCTTCTAACAGTAAGGTAGATTAGTAGAGCATATGCATATTTCCATTTAGTACTGTATAAAAGTAAAATGAATGGAACAATAGAAGTAACAACTGTATATATAACATGCAGTCACAGTATACAGAGGTATTACAATAACAAAGCCACCTTTTACAACAGTGAACTCCTGTAACTTTCCTACTTTGGAGCTCCCGCCTACGTCTATCTTTCAGTGTGCTAAATAAACATGACCTCTTCATCTTCCTACCTAACTTTTCATATTGCTTTAAAACAATCCTCGTTAAACTCTTTTTCCTTCATCGTCAATATTATAAATAATTTTCTCAACATTAAGGACCACATTTCTCACCCTGTCTTCTTATATTATTACCTTTCGTATATTCAAAAATCTTCCTATTACTATATTATTAAGTAATTTTTTTTTTTATATACAATTAAGCGATTCTGTGTCGTGCGACACACTACTCGTACAACCTTTAATAGATATTCTCGCGAGTCTTTGTTTAGTTTTAATATTATTTCTGTGGCTTTGTTAAATAGGAGTCCCCATTCTTGTATTGTAACATAGATTGAGAGGAAGGTACACACAGTACTTTTTACAGACGACACTGCTTGGCCGTTCTGCGTAGTCTGCCACGAATGTGTAAAGGGAGATTCAATGAATCTTTTTCAGATGTAGTGGATTCAGCTTTATGGCCAGACACACACTACAAACATCCTACACGCAGCAGAAGCCTCATACATCTGTGAGTGAGTAAAATATACATCGCGCAATTTAGTGGAAAAAAAATAAAGTAAATGAAAACTTTAATATAACTGCTACAATGTAATACTGTGATTTTTTTCTGTTTATTGTTGTTTGAAGGAGATAACGATATTTATTTCCCCCCCTAATTTTCATAATTAAATCCGGAAATACAAATTTTAAGGTCCCCTGATTACAAAAGCAAAATTTCAGTGAACGATATAATATATATTAATATAAAGTCGTAGGATACTTAAAATTGAGATTTCGGATTATGCTATTTATCGTGGTAAATTTCGATCAAATCTTTAGTGACAGATGCAGTATCTAGGGCTAAAGATTTGATCAAAATCCATCAACGAAAATGCAACTTAAATGTTTGTTGTTTTTTGCAGTTTTTCATAATTTGTTCGACAATTACTGCACTTTTCGACAATTACAAACGTCTCTTTCGTGGGCGTACCCAAAAATCTATGCCAGGAAGGACGCAGAATACGCAACTACCAAATCTATAAATAGTAAAGATCCCACAAGTTCCTGAAGAAATAGACATTCCTAAATATTTTCAAATCCAAATAAACTGAATTGAAGTTCATTAAATCAAAAATCATAATATTTATAACTTTGTTGGGAAAATGTTGTTAAATGAAATATGTTTTCGGATATATGTTAAAAAGATCTATAATTGTGAGCGCAAGGAAAAGGAAGGGATTAGCTCAGTGGTAGCGCGCTGGACTAGCAACGCGGAGATCACAGGTTCGAATCCAGCCGTGCTACATTTAGATTTTCTTCCTAGGAGCGCCTCTGCAGCTCACTGTCCCGGTGATGGACAGTGTTGTCTGTAGCGTGAGAACACTGTCCGGAGTGCACTGAGAAGGCTCCGGGTGCAAATGACTACAGATGTTGAGACTCCTTAAATTAAAAAAAAAATTGTGAGCGACATATAGAACTTATATCAACACCGTTGAGGGCCACATCTTAATTGCTTAAAATAAATTGTTTCAACAACACACATATAATATTTGGATTTATTCCGTTGCGTTTCAAATACCTAGGAAATCTGTTAACATTGTTTTTCAAAAATATCAAAAACAGTAAATATTGCATGGGTCATTTATGCGTATAAGAGCACAAAATAATAGACAGAAATTTTAGAAATTATATCTCATATATTTGAATAACTCTACGTACCTCTCACTTATTATAAAGAATGGTAGAGAAATATCTCTTCATTGTATCTTGAATGAACTAATTTAAAAACCATGGATGAAATAGTTTTAACTATGGATATTCGGATTCCTGATAAACTTACCATTTTTTACTTTCGTTAAATATTTTTGTTTATTTTTAATAAGCCTTTCGTGCGAGAATTCAGGATTCGATTCCCGTGAGGGGGAAGTCGGTGTTGACCCTGTATCGTGATAAAGAGTGGGAAGCTATAGTATGTAGCGCCCAAGGTAGCGAAGGCCGGAACTAAACGGCATGTGGGGACTTCACATTACTACCACACGCCTCCTATTCAAATCGCCGTCTGGCAAGCCTTTAGCCCTTCATGGGCTGTTGCACCACAGGTTTTATTTTATTTTCCAACATTTTATTAAAATATTTACAACTGTTCTAGAAGGAACAACAAGTAAATGAGCTATAAGAATGAAAAATACAAATGACGTGATAGTCGTGAATAATGATGATTATCCGGTGATAACAATTACCCATAATTAGTCAATCAGAAGATTAACGGCAACTAGCGTCTGTGAGGAAGTGTAAATTTGTTTGATATAAGGTTAGGATTTGGTTAGACCTTTTGAGGGATTCTATTGTATCAAAATTTAATAATTTCAAAAATGAATGAAATTGTTTTTATTAAATTATATTTATTATTATTTCCTAGCCCTGTGGAGGCGGGGTGGGCAGCGACCCCCGCTACACCCTATCGGCAACATGCATGGTCACTTCCAAATTTTCTATGTACACAAAAAAAATCCAAAAAACTGAAAATTTATGGCTATTCTCTATTTCACAGTTAGATATTTATCGCCGCAATTCATATTACAATTTGATTAAATTTTTATTTAATTGCCAGGCATATTTTAGGCTATATATAGGTGGTGTTCAGCCACAATAACCTAAATATACACGCTGCGCACCACAATAAAAAAATTATTAATATTATCATTTTTTTTTTTTAACTTTAATATCAGAGAGGGTTTTTCAATTGTGAAAAAATTATTTTCATTTCAAAAAAGAAATGAAGCAGAATAAAACATTGCTTTAATTTCACTTTAATAAAAAAAAACAAACAAAACAGGTTTTTCATGTTGCCCGCATGGTTAATTATGTTCATTCATTTTCTATTTACTTGGGAATGGAAATTAGATAAAAGGGAAATGAGAAAAAACAAGAAGGGATTAACAAATAAAGCTGATGAGGTAAAAATTCCTTGTTGTCAGTAATATTTTATAAAATAAAAAATATTTACATTTTGTATATTTTATTTTTAAATATAATTTTATAGATAACTTTATAGTAAGTAACATATATAAAAAAAAATAAGTTTTATGAACGTACCGTATATAATATAGTGAATTATTCAGTTAAATAATTCGCAAAAAAAATTACCCCTTTGACACACCTCTTCTCTAGAGCAAGATTTCCTCTCTTTTGATTTTTTTTTTTATTGTTATTTTTTTTTTGACAGAGCAGGACGGATTATTTTATTTTTACAAGTTTTTTTTATATATAAATAATTGATAATTCTTTTTTTTGAATTGTAATAAGTTCTTAGTTTTTGGTTTGTTCTTTTTTTTTTATTTTAATTCGATGTTGTTTTCATACCGGGAAATGGTTCCAAATCTATTAAAAAAAAAAACAAAATGATAAAGAAAACCCTCACACGACTTGCTCATTTTGCTTGTTAATGCAATTAAATATATAATATAGTCCATTTTTCTTGAAACTTCAAATTTGATTCATTGGCCCAAACATATATATATATATAGAAGCAGGGAAGTGAATAGCTAGATTATATTGTTGTAGGGGATTATTACATTGCGACCTGAAAGATCTATTGGGCCACCCGGGGCCATCTCTTCAATGCACAGCCGGCCTCCAAGCAGCATTCTCTAGCTACGGACAGCACTGGCCATCACCGGACAGTAACTTGTTGAGGCTCCTAGGAAGAGGAAAATCTAAGGGCAGCATATTGGATTCGAACCCGGACCCTCCGCGTTGCTAATCCAGTGCGTTACCACTGCGTTAATCCCTTCCTTCTCCCTTAGCTTTCGCCAATTAGGAAATTAGGGCGGAGACCCTAGTTTGTATACTGTGTGTTGTCTTTGTCTGTAAAGTGTAGAGTGTAAGTAGTTTAAGTGTACTGTGTACTGTCTGATGAAGTGCACAGAGTACTAAGCTGTGGTAACCCGTGGGGTCACTACTCCCGAAGTAACTGCATGCAATAAGTACCCCTTGCGAGCAAAGTGAATAGCTAAGTGGTTAGCGTACTATTAATTACATCATTAAAACAGTGCCAGTTTTTAAAAAGGGAGACGTACACTGTGCTGCTAATTTTCGTCCAATAGCTATGGTTCCGGTTCTATCTAAAATAATAGAGAGTATAGTTGCAGAACAGTTAACCGATTATTTTGAAGGAAACTATTTATTTAACAAACATCAATATGGCTACAGAAGAAAATGCTCTACAGTAAATGCTATTTGTGCTTTAATAGAAGAAATATATGAAGCCTTTGAAAGAAAGGAAGTATGTGTACCTATTTTCTGTGACCTAAGTAAGGCCTTTGATATGGTATCACATAAAATACTAATGGAGAAATTACTCCATTACGGCATTACAGGCAAAGAATGGATTTTTTTCAATCTGTACCTGACAGGCAGACTACAGTATGTTTCTAAAGGAGAAGAAGTTTCAAGCCCAAAACAAGTTACACACGGAGTTCAACAAGGATCCATTCTTGGACCGCTCCTGTTCTTAATTTATTATAACGACATGGGTGATATCTTCTCAGGGAATATTATTTTATTTGCCGATGACACCACACTTATATCGAGAGGCAAGGACTTGAACGAAGTGGACACAAAATGCACTATAGATCTGCGAATTTGAAGGAATGGTTAAACGCAAATGAGCTCATTTTAAATGAAGAAAAAACTATTTAGTTTAACCATGAAAGATGAGGACTTACCAGTGAAGTTCCTTGGAATAACGCTGGATTCGGGTCTAACATGGATGCATCATTTGCAGAATCTGTGCGGTAAATTAGCACAAGTAGTATACATGCTCAGAAAGCTGAGAGATGAAGTATCAGTAGAGGTTCTGAAAACTGCCTATTACGGGTTGTTTTATTCTAAAATGAGCTATGGTATACTGCTATGGGGAGCAGCTTCTGATAGTAATCTAGTGTTTAAGCTACAAAAAAAAGCAATAAGAACCATGTTTAGAAAAAATAATAGAGATAGTTGTAAAGCATGTTTAAAGAGCATTCTCTTCTAACTTTGCCATCTTTGTTTATTATCACTAATTTATTGGCTATAAAAGATAATACTAATAATGTGTTCAGAAATGATTTCCATCAATATGGCATAAGAAGCAAAAACAACTTACACATTCCAGCTAAAAGACTGAAAAAATCTGATTTGTCTCCAACTATAATGTCTCGGAAAATATTTAATAACTTGCCGCATGAAATTCAAGAAATTGAAGAAAAACAGTTCAGAAAAGTAGTAAGAAGATTTCTGATAGAGAAAACTTTCTACAGTGTTACTGAATATTTAGAATACAAGTGGAAGGTTACAGAATTTTGTACAGACTAAGTATCCCTGGTTATATGTAAGTTACATTAATTTTAAAGAGCAAATTTTATTTAAAGTAAATTCAGTTTCTTTGTACATCACAGCTTGAATTTGTTGACGTGCTTATTGTATTTTTGTAATACGTTAAAGCTTAATAAATAAATAAAAAATATTTTCTCCCACGCGGAGGACCAGAGTTCGAGTCCAGCTGTGCTACACTTAGATTTTTTTTCTGCCTAGGAGCCTCTACAGCTCACTGTCCGGTGATGGACAGTGTTGTCTGTAAAGAAACAACACTGTCCGCAGGCCGCTCTACACTGAGAGGTCTCCGGGCGCCAATAACCATAGATGTTGACGCGCCTTAAATTAATAAAAAAAAAATAAAAATAAAAATAGAAGTGGTAGAAACGACAACAACCTCCCTATTTAGCTGATATATTATTATCCCTAGATTATACCATAGTCTAAAAGGGAGCGCCAATAACGTTGAACCGACTCCATGTAATTTGAAATTTAACGCCACAAATACCGCAGAACTTAAAATACCAAACTTAAAATCTTAGAAATTAAAGCGATAGTTTATATCTCTACAGTAATCATTGTATGTATGGTTTATATCCGGTAATCATTGATAGTGTTATGAAATAACTCTAACACTATGAAAATTCGAAATAATTCTAGACTTATTCTGTAAAATGCATTTCCCGGTTTACAGATTACCTTCAAGTTTGGAATTCTACCAAAGGTTGTTGCGATGTATATTAATGTTCTGTCGGCTGTAGAGCGATACAATGTACTGAAATGGGACTTTGGTGGAATGCTTAACGCTTACTGTTCATTCAGGACAACCCAAAATATCAGTTTTCTTACGAAAATTGTTGCAAATAAATGTGATATGAAATTATTTATGTAGATAGTACTTATACAAAATTTGAAAAAAATTTGTTGGAGACGTTTTCGAGAGAATCGAGGAAAAAAAAAATGAAAACAGCATTCTGTAAAGTTCCTCTTGTGGTTGTTATTGGACCTTGTCCGAAACTTTCGTGTCAGATGCGATAGTAGTAGGAAATCGGAATACCAAATTTGAGCTTCCTATTATTTTTTGTATTTGAGATATTTTCTTGAAACCCCTGCACCCCTACGCTAACCCCCACCGAATCATACCACTATACCACATTTTACATATATTCTCTTACTCCTAGTAAAACGAAGTATTGCGATCTTGTACCGGATTTCCGAAATCGAATTTTCACCGGATATACATGTTTTGAGGGTCCCCTGAATAAGAAAATAATGTTTTAATCAAATGGTCTGTATGTATGTATGTATACATCTGTCCGTATGTATCTATCTGTGGGTGTGTGTGTATGTTTGTAACCAGAATATCTAAGAAACGAAAGTCGCAAGAAGCTCAAATTTGGTATTCCGTTTCTACCAACTCATCAGACAAGAAGATTTCGGGCCAAATCCATCGATTGATGGAAGTGCGCCCTTTACTAAATAGTTTTTACAGTTTTTCGCAATTTTCTCGAGAACAGCTCCCATGATTTTGTTGAAACTTTGTATACTATCGGCAAACAAATACTTAGCATTTTTATTTCAAACGTTTTTCCATGAAAATTGATTTTTTTTTTTTTTTTGGATTCTGGGGAAACAGTCGTGTTGCGTCGTCTTGCCTGGCTGTGCCTCAGTAGGCGTAAAACTTCTGCATCGTCCGGCCAGACATGCTGTTTTTTTCCCCTTTTTAATTCTCTCCCACCAATTCTCTGGCCGCGTTCGCGCCTTCTTCCGCGTCTCCGGACGTTTGTTTCCCCTCCACAGCCACACCTTTTTCCCTGGTTAATCATCCCTTTCCTTCACTTGTGGTTTGGCTCGCTTCACGTGCATATGTGTGTATTTGTTCTCTGCGCCAGAATCTTTACTGCTTCATCATTAATTTTCACCACCTCCACGGGTGTATTGCGTTTTACAACACAAGGCCTTTCATGTCTGTCTCCTACCAGCTTCCGATACCTTTCCCGCAACTTCCTTTCATTCACACCCATACACGAACATATTTACACACATACACAGCCTACTTTATACCCTTTTACGCTTACTAGCGTCTTTTTCACAGCTTCTCCGGCTCAACATACGCCTCATCATTCATCATAACCGCATCTTTAAGGTAAGCCAATTACAACTTTATTGCCTTGTTAATTTTCATAATTGCATGCTTCATTAAGCCCATTTTACGCTTCCGAGTTCTTCACAGAAAAAAAACCTATTACTTTTATATGAAACATCCCCCCCCCCAAATTATTTTGAATAGTTGTCCGGTATTTATGGGGTTAATTTAATTTTTTAGTGCGCTCTACTGGGCCATAATATAATCATTACGTCTCTCATTATTTCCAATTCTGCAATTATTTCTGGAGACATATTGACTTCAAAAAGCACCAGTTTAATCAAAATTTTAATTATTTACCAATTAAATTATCATCTTAATTTTTTGCATTTATTTATTCTCATTTTTTATTGTTTCTATTAATTTTTACTTTAATCTATAAGTGAAAGTATTTGCGATCGTCTTAGTTTATAGAAATTGAGTTTTCTCTGAATATACTCGGAGTCTCTGCTTTGAAATCCTCGGAGTACGTAAAAGAAATTTTTACTATTGAAGTGTGTGTGTGTGTGTGAAGAAAATAACTGAAAAACTGATCGATTTTCTGGGTCTCGGTGATTGTGAAGCAGTGGGACCCCCTTCTTCTTTCTTAATCTCTGCGTGAATCTCTGTCAATGGATACAGATTCTTTATAAATTTTCGATTGGTATTGATGTGAGAAGTAATTATTGTTCTTTTTTTTTTTAGTAAATTTGTTATTTATACTTTATAGAGTATTGTATTGATTTAGTATTGTTATACTTTGTGTGGAGTGGGAGAAAAAGGCATAGAACAAAAATTTGTAATTTGGGATGGAAGAAATTGAATTCAACAGATTTTATTTGTATTTTTAAACATTTTTTATTAATATCAAGATCTAATTCCAAAATATCATTTTGTAAATTCATTTTGTTGATATTCACTTGTATTTGCTATTCTTTTACTTCAACTTTTTTGCAAATTTATAAAACTTAATCGAGCAAATATTTTTTTTTTTAATTAAACATTTAAAAATGAGATAGAATAAATTGCTAATAAATATTAGTAACTATTCACTAGTAAAACAAGTTGTAAAAAAACACACACACACACACACACACACACAACATACATACATACATACATATTTTCCACCACCATCAACATCTTTTTGCCTCCTGAGTGTGTATACTCGTATATATGGTTCTACGAGTATTACCATTGTTAACAAGACTATCTGAAAGATGGCCCACACTATTTGCTGTCCATACCTTGTTATAGGTGTTCCAGTAAATAATATGTTAACTGCCTATACCAACTTTTCACACTAACAAAACTCGTGTGCAGCTTAGTTAGACTAGAATACCAGTATCTCTCTTTATGCTCCCACAAAAGTGTGGTCACATAGTTACCATTCTCAGATGGAATTCCCAAAATAACATTGCATTTGCCAAGATCATCTCAGGCGGTAATTGAACAAAAACAGTCAGTCAATAGCCGTCTCACTAAGTATCAATAATAATTAATTGAAGTGTTAAAAACTCTCTGTACTAGTTTCTTAGTCAAAGTCTAGTTAAAGAGGTAGCACTGGTGTGGAAGTTAAAAAAAAAAAAAATTTTTATCTAATTAATCAAAGAAAATAAAATTCAAAATTACACTTATCAACTTCTTATCAATGAAAGCACAAAAAAATGAATGAATCAATTATTATTATTTATAATATATTTTTTCTTTTACATTTTCCTCTCTTCATTTTAAATTTCAGTTTTTTCTAATAAGATGAATGCAGCAATGCATTGTATTCCGGATATTAGAGTTAGTCCGGCTGAAGATAGTTGTTACATTCAAATATAACCTAAATACTTGATTGTTTTGTGGAACATTTAATGCAACAACCATCTTAAAGTGATCAAAGAAAATTGTTAGTGAGGCTGCATATTGTATAATTACAGTGATATGAATGTTTTGTTCATTAATTAAAATGTATCCTATATTTGCAATACGCTTAATTCAGGATAGTTGTTGACTTGATTACTGACCAATCCTGGCAAGAATCAATATGATGGTTGTAAAAAAAAAATGCAATAAAAGATCAAACTCAATTTTCACCAAACATTTTGCATGTGAATAGGCTGCAGTTAATGGGTGAACGTAACTTTTCCTCCCATACTTGCAATTGGCTTTTCGATATGGGGGTCTAAACCTCTCAACCCATTGCTATGATGTCAAAGTTATAGCCTTAATTTTTATTTGGAAAACAGTCATTATTTCTTTCTGATTCTATTTTCTTTACTTCTCTATTTCCTCAGAGCAGGGGCCCCCAGCCATGTTTTGCTCAGACGGAGTCCATCTTTTCTATTTATGCAATTTTCGCTCATTTTCATCATCCATTGCCTCTATTGTCACATGTTTGCATTGTCTGTTTATTTGGACAAGGACTCAAAATTTACTGCACTTTCAATTATTATTGTCGACGATTGTTCTTGCAAGTGAGAGCTTTTCGATTTGTTATGTTTTTTAACACAATGAATATGTTCTTCTTGTCTGTTCCATATACTTTTCTCTATAGCTGCATGAGAGGGGTCTACCGGAACTCTGTACTGAAAAATCGTTTTTTTTTTAAGATATTCGATTTTTTTTTTTTCAGAGCTTCAGTTCTGTGTCATACAAGTCCAGATGCACTATGTATCTCGTGGTACAAATCTAATCCTTTGATCCTAGTAATTTTAGTTGTGCATAGTTTTTGTTAAGTCTAGCTTACAATTTGCAGAATCATGCACCATATCAATGTTATTGAGGATATTTAATCGATTTAGAAGATTTCAATAGGATCCAAATGATTAGAATTGTAAAATTTGTTTTTGAAATTAATATAAATTAATCCAGCACCGGAGGTGCACTGAAGGAATTTCGAAGAGCTGGTAAGAAGCTAGGCCTTGTTATAAACGAAGAAAGACCAAATGTAGATCGGCCTCAAAGTCTCATTGAGCATAACCTCAAGCTTTCATTTACCTAAGATCAGTGGGTACAGGAACGATTGATGTTGGCGCAGAAATTAAATCTAGAATTACCGCCAGAAAGAGCTATCTTTATGCACGGCAGAAAATCTTTAGGTTCAGAAATTTA
>JAAEAF010014342.1:0-164598 GCA_011037195.1 Triatoma infestans
ACTTCAGTGCTCACTGGGTCGGGAGCGGACAAAGTTTGGCGAGGGGCCGGCGGATGGTGCCGGAGGCGGTATGCACGTCGGCGACACGACTGACGGCGTCACGTCCGGGATGGAGGGCGACGATGCGGCCTAAAGGCCATTGGCGCGGCGGAACATTGTCCTGGTGAACCAGGACGACGGTGCCGGGGCGACCTCCGAAGCAGGGTGAAGCCACTTGGTGCGTTGCTGGACGGTATGAAGATACTCTTGACACCAGCGCTTCCAAAAGTCCTGTTGGATGCGCTGGGTCAGTTGCCACCGAGACAGGCGATTGATGTTGAGGGCGGTAACATCGCGCTCAGGAGGCGCGGTAAGAGGGCGGAAAACCAGAAAATGGCCGGGCGTGAGGGGTTCCGGATCGTTCGGGTCGGAGGAGAGGGCGCACAGAGGGCGCGAGTTCAGGATCGCCTCAACGTCGGTGGTCACAGTGAGCAGTTCCTCGTAAGTGAGGCGCTGGTCACCCACGACGCGGGTGAGATGGTGCTTGGCGGACTTAATAGCCGCTTCCCAGAGGCCTCCAAAATGAGGACTGGCCGGGGGGATGAACCTCCACTCAATGCCAGCGGAAGCGGCGGCGCGACAGACGGCTTGTTGGTGACGTTCATCGCCCAACAGGCGACCGAGTTCCCGAAGTTCGTTGTGGGCTCCGACAAAGTTGGTGCCATTGTCTGAAAAGATGGTGGTCGGGAGCCCACGGCGAGCGGTGAAACGGCGGAAGGCGGCGAGGAAGGCGGACGTAGAGAGCTCCGACGCGATCTCGAAGTGTACGGCTTTGGTGGTGAAGCAGATGAACGCCACCAAGTAACCTTTAGTGACCGCCGCGCCGCGGAGGCGGGCGCTAGAGATGGCGAATGGGCCGGCAAAGTCAACGCCGGTCACGGTGAAGGCGGCGGCGGAGGTAACACGCTGAGTGGGGAGGTTACCCATAGGTTGGATGACGGGGCGCGGTTTGGCGGTGAAGCATCGGTTGCACTTTCCGATGCGATGGCGGACTACATTGCGACCATCCAGGATCCAGTAATGGCGGCGGATATAGGCGTGGGTGGAGAGAGCACCGGCGTGCAGAAGGCGGATGTGGGCGTCGTCGATGATGAGCTGGGTGAGCGGGTGCTTCTTAGGAAGCAAGGCGGGATGGCGGAAACCATAAGGTAATGGAGCAGAGGAGAGACGACCGCCGACGCGAAGTACCTGCTCATCATCCACGAAGAGATGAAGCTGGCGCACGAGGCGATGCCGAGATAGCGGATCACGGGCCTCGTGGATTTCTTTGTCCAGGTGCGGGGATTGGGCCAGGCGGATTAAGGTGAGCGTGGCATCGCGAAGCTCCGAGGCGGTGAGGAATCCGGTGCGGCGAGTGGAAGAATGGCGACAGTTGAAGATGAAACGCCGACAGTAGGCGGTTACGCGCTGTAAGGTCGCTAGCGACGAGAAGCGGTCAAAGACGGTGTCTTCTTCAGGGGCGGTGACAAGCACAACCGAAGCGGGGGGTTTGGCCTCCTGTTCGATAGATGTCTCATCAACCGGTGCGGGGGTGTGAGGCCAAGAGGCGGGAGCGGCGGCGAGCCAGGAGAGCCCCTTCCACCACAGGGGGTGATCCTGCAGATGGTGAGGCGGCAATCCGCGGGAGGCGCAGTCGGCGGGGTTATCCTCGGATGGCACATGGCGCCAGGTGTTAGGCGGAAGGAGATCTTGAATTTCGGCGACACGATTGCCGACGAAGGTCTCCCACCGGTGACTCTCACCGCGAATCCAGGCGAGAGTGACCGTGGAGTCAGAGTACGCGGTGATGAAGGCGCCGAGATGGGGGAGCATGCGTGTGCTGACGGCGTGGAGCAGCTTGGCGAGGAGATGGGCACCGCAAAGCTCCAGGCGCGGTAAGGAGATGGTTTTGTTGGGGGCTACCTTTGATTTTGCGGTGAGGAGGTGGACGTGGTGATGGCCGGCTGCAGTAGTGGTGTGGAGATACACGACTGCGGCGTACCCGGATTCAGAGGCGTCGCAGAATCCGACAAAATGATGAACAGAGGAGGGATGTACGGCGGGCAATAGACGCGGTATTTGCAGGTGGCCGAGATCCGGGAGGTGACTCTGAAAATTATGCCAAGGCGCGATGAGCTCCTCGGGAAGGGCTTGGTCCCATTCCAGTTGGAGGCGACATAACTGGCGAAAGAACAATTTGGCGCGGAAGGTGACGGGAGTGAGCCACCCGAGGGGGTCGAAGATGCGCGCCATCTGGCTAAGAACGGCGCGTTTGGTGGAGGCGGGAGTGCTTAGGCGGACGGCGTAGAAAAAGGTGTCGGCGGTAGGGTTCCACCCTAACCCCAAAATTTTGAGGACCGGATCGCGGTCCAGACAGAGGGGGTCCTCAGACGGAGGGAGGCGACAATGGTCAGGCGGAAGGCCTTGCAGAAGGGCGGGAGAGTTGGAAGCCCACTTCCGTAACTCGAACCCGCCCGCCATGAGCAGCTGCTGCAGTTGGGCGCGGAGGGCTTGGGCGTCAGCCTCTGACGAAGCGCCGGTGAGAACATCATCGACGTACACGTCGTGGAGGAGAGTGGCCTGGGCATGGGGATGCTTATCCCCTTCGTCAGTCGCTAGTTGGCGAAGGGTGCGTAGGGCGAGGTAGGGCGCAGAGGATACGCCATAGGTCACCGTGTTTAGGCGGAAGGACGAAATGGGGTCCTGATCGGAGAAGCGCCAAATGATGCGCTGAAAATCCCGCTGCTCGGGAGCGACAAGGATCTGGCGATACATTTGCCGAATATCGGCGGTGAAAACGAAGGCGTGAAGGCGAAAGCGCAGAAGGAGCGTGGCGATGTCGGCTTGGAGTTTAGGACCGGTAAGCAAGAGGTCATTCAATGACCGGCCGTTCGAAGAGGCGCAGGAGGCGTTGAACACGACCCGCAACTTAGTAGGCGGGTCGTCCGGGCGATGAACCGCATGATGCGGGATGTAGTATGGCGTATAGGAGGGCGAGGCGTCATCGAGACGTACAACTTCCATATGGCCGCTGTCGAGGTAGTCCCGCATAAATTCGATGTACGCGGCGCGTAAGTCGGGGTTTTGCGCCAGACGCTTCTCCAATCGGAGGAACTGGCGGGTGGCGACGGTGACGGAGACCCCGAGGCGATCATCAGTGAAGGGGAGAGAGACGATATACCGTCCACTGGCGGAACGTTGGACGGAGCGGGAGAAGAGGTTCTCACAGGCGCGTTCGGCGGTGGTCAGGGGTAGATTTTCTGGCACTTTATCGACCTCCCAGAAGCGGCGGACGAGCTGAGTTAGGTCCTCCTCCTCACCTTGAGAGGAGCAAGGGGGCAAGATGCACGGAGGAATGGCGAGTGAGGCGGGTGTCTCCGGGGCTACAAGAAGTGAGGCGGTGGTATCCTTCAACGGACACTCAGCAACAGGAGGCGGGTTCGATGGAAGGGCTGACGCGGAGCGTTGGTGAGAAGTGCTAGAAGGGGGGCGCTCATTGTCGCGGGTGGATGCGGTAAACCGTACCCGTTTCGCATACGGCAGAGGGCGATAAGGTCCATAAAGGACCCAGCCGAGAGTGGTATGGAAGGCGGCTGGAGTACGCAAGGTAGGCGGAAGCCTGCCCGGGAGAAGAATATGGGGAAGGACGTCATTCCCGAGAAGAACATCAATATCCCCAGGTTTGTTGAACCGATGATCAGCCAGTTGCAAGTGCTCAAGACGATCCCAATCGTCCGGTAGGGCTTGACAGGGGGTTGGGGGAATGATGCTATCTAGCACGAGGACCGATATGGGGAGACGGGGAGGGTCACCCCGATGCAGCATGGAGACAGTGGCGCGATAATGCGAGGTGGTGGAGGCATTGGACCCCAAAGTGGAGATCCTGGACTCCACGCGCTGAAGAGGTAGGCGAAGGCGCTGAGCGCAGGCGCGGGTTAGAATGGTGACATGACTTCCGGAATCAATCAGGGCGCGGGCGAGGTCGTGATAAGGCCGATTTTCTAGACGCAGGCGAACGGTGGGCATGAGTACGGGTGGAGGCGAGCGAAGTGTAGCGTTAAGCGAGAGCGACGGTCAATAATTTTGCCCAGAGGGGTCAGAGGGGTACCGCCTACGTGTGCGTCCACGGGAGGCGGGAGGCGATTGAGGTCTGGGATCAGCAATGACAGGTGGCGGTGATGGGCAGTCGGCCCACCGTATACAAGGCGGGGAGGTGCCACGCTCAGCCTCCGGATGAGGCGGTGAGTGCGAGGAGGAAGACGTCGATTGGCGCGGCGAGCGAGGAGGCGAAGGGCGCGGAGAGCTGGTTGAGAGCTCGGGCGAAGACGGATGACGAGGGGGGACGCTTTGGGAAGGGAGATGCAAGATGGTATGGGGGCGACGTCGGCACAGGTGGCACGTCTGTTCTGAGCGGCATCGCTCATGAAGGTGACCATCGGACAGACAGTTCCGGCAAACATGGTGGTTCAGAACAAACTCGCGGCGACGTCCCACGGGCATTGATTTGAATGCCACACATTGACGAATAGTGTGGTCTGGGCCACGGCAGTAGGCGCACAAGGAGGCAGAGCGGGGTCGCGACGGAGATGTAGTCGCCGTGGTAGATTTAGGCGACGTGAGGCCGGGAGTGCGGGCGGCGCGAGGAGGCGAGGACAGGCCAGGCGACCTCGGCAGCAGGGATGGAGGGCGAGAAGGAACGGAGTCGCGAGAGCAAGGCGACGAGGGGGTGGTGCGACGCGGGGCAGAGGGGATGAGGCGCAAGGCGTGTAGGCGTCGTTGCAGGAAGGCGGTAACGTCCGTGACTGTGGGGAACTCGACAGCCGCATGCTCGAGTTCGAACGCTTCCCGGGTCTGGGCGTCGAAGTGGCGGGCGATCAAGGAAAACAGGAGGAAGGAAGCGAGATCTGGGGCGGCCACGGTCAATAGGGCGTGAGCGGCTTCCAAAGGGCCAGTGAGTATCCGTTCCAGGCTCTGGACGGACGAAAGGGGGGTGCCGGAAGGAACCTCGAGGAGGCGCTGTAGGAGGGTTTCGGCAAAGTGCCGGCGGTTATCATACGCCGTGCACAGAGCGTGCCAGGCGCGATCGAATTGACCGTCCACTAACGGGATATTGGCGATGATGGCGCGGGGGGGGCCCTCTAGCACCCCATGAAGATAGTGCAGGCGATCGATATCGGAAAGCGACGTCTGGTCGATGACGATCGATTGAAATAAGGCGCGAAATTCCCCCCAGCGACAGATATCGCCGGAGAAGGTGGGAACGGGAATAACTGGAAGACGGGAGGCAGAGGAAGAGGAAGGTGCGGAAGCGGAGGCGGAGGCGGGAGGACACAAGACCTCGGACAGTGCAAGCTGCACTTCGTGATACAGGGCGCGGAGTTGCCGACGCTTGGCTAGGAGACGTTCCTCGGACATGTCGCTTGGCAGCTTGGAGGCCTGAAGGTAGGGCTCCGTCCGTTGGAGGAACGCGGAAAATTCCTCTTCTGCCAGGCGTTGCATGCCCAAAGCGCATTGGGGGGGGAGTTGGTTACTCTTCCGTTTGGCGAAGAGGTCGTCCAGAAGCTGCTGGAGCACTTCCGTAGCTTCTTTGACCAGTCTGTCAAAGACGACAGACGACAGCTGGGCGCTGACGGGGGGAGGCGTCTTACGGGGCATGGTAAAGATGGCGAAGTAACCACCGGATGCGGAATCCGGCCCGGAGGACCAAAAATGTCTGCGCGGCAGACACCCAAGGAGCGAGGGCGAACGTACGCCAAGAAGTGAAATACAAAAACAATAAAATAAATAGAATTAAAATCAAAATGAGATGCAAAGGAAGAAGCTGCGACTTACCTGGAGAGTGGTGAAGCTGAATGCGCAAGCGGCGAAGCTGCGACGATAGGTGAACGGTCGAGGAAGCTGTGGCGTGTACGTGTATTTGTGTGGGCGTGTGGGTGTGGGAAAGAAAGGATCTCAGGTGAAAGGAAGGGAGTGAGAGTGCTCCGTGTAAGCTGATGACGCTGTTGTTGGTAACGGCTGGTGGTGTTAGAAGAGCCCAGGCGCGGAAGGTGACTGATTCTCCAGAGGTTGGCGAGGAAAGACGCGACTTGTATCTCAAGAAGATAACGAATATTAATTCGTTATCGAAAGGCGCGAATACGGCGAATCAATATAAGGCGAATTTTACACTCACGTCTAACTGCTTAGAAAGAAGCGGAAGTACACGGTGCACAGGCGAGAGCTGGACGAACAGTACACCACAGAAGAAGAAGCGGTAACTGAGGTCAACTAGACGGGCGACAGAGAAGAGAATGGCACAATACACTGTTGACCAGACGATGCACAGAAGAGAAGTGAAGTTAAGGTTTGGAGGAATACAGAAGGTTGAAGGGTGAGGGAAACGAAAATAACGCGCGCAGTCCGAAGATGAAAGGTGCCGGCAATCCCACCACCAAAAACAGAGAGAGAGGGAAAATGCGGGGAAGCGTGGGAAATATGCGGGCGATGAAATTATTTCAAAGGCAAGCGGATTAACGCGTACGCACGCACGGGCGGAGTAGGCGCGTGAGAGAGACAGGCGTGGGAAAATTACCAAGTTAAAATATCAAGGCAGAGTTAATCCCTCAAAGGGAGCCGACCGAACAGTACTTATAACGGATAAACTTACTTCAAATTTATATAATGTTTACTAAATGTTCATCCTCTCTTCAATTAGTCCTGAGCGGCCTTATGTGGAGCGCTATATGTCAAAACTAAGAAAGCTTGTGCAAATTTAAATTTAAACTGAGAAACTCCATTAAACCTAAAAATTCTATTATATAAAGTTGAACTTCCGATTACTTAACCGATTGTCATCCACTTTCGAATGCCACAAAAGCGGCCTCTGCACGGCAATAATATTGATATGATATGATATATTTTATTTGCCTGTATACATCAGTTACAATATAATAGGCTCGTCAAAAAACTTATTCACTAACAAAAAAATATACAGCTGTGATCACTGACAATGAACTTTACACTAATAACAACAACAAAACTTGCTGGTATAGTTTACTTATAATTCAGTTTATTTTAAAATCTTCTACCGTCCAGTTCTGTTCCATAAACTCTTTTATGTGATAAAAACATTTCTTTATCAAGGAGTGGTTCATCATTTTTTTAAATTGGAGATAATCCAACTGCCTTAATTCATTTGGAATTTTATTGTATATCTTCGCGGACATAATACCTGGAACCACTGCAGATTTTGTCAGTCTTTTTGAAGGTAAGTTTATATCGATATTGATGCGTATGTTATAACAGTGTCTGTTGCCTCTCGTATCTTTATTTGGATTTTTTGTTGTTGCAGAGCGAGCTTGTAGATATACAGTGATGGTAATGTCAGGATGTTTAATGCCGGAAATAATGGCCTACAGCTATCTCGAGTTCTTTTGAACATCATAATTTTTACTGCTCTTTTCTGTAATTTGAAAATACTCGAGGCGTTAGCTGAAACCCCCCACAGCTCAACACCATAAACCATCCTGGAGTGAAACAATCCGAAATAGGCTAGTCTCATTACTTCTGGTGGAACTTCTTCTCTCAGCTTCCTCATAAGGAAAGTTATCTGAGATAGCTGACTGCTCAGTTGCTGTACATGTTCATTCCAAGATAGAGTGCCGTCTAGTAATATACCAAGAAATGGTACTGTACCCTTCTCTAAATCCTTATTCAGGATAAAAATTTTATTCTTAGTCTTCTCTTGATTTAGCAATAACATATTATTACTTAACCATTTTTTAAGACAAGATACATTTCTATCTGCTTCTTTCACAGCCTCTTCAGTATTCTTCCCTTTGGCAACTAGTGTTGTGTCATCAGCGTACAATATGCATTTTCCTGGAAATAGCGCCTCAACACTATTAATGTATAATAAGCAAAGCAAAGGCCCTAGAACAGAGCCTTGCGGGACACACACCTCGTTTAATTTTACCTCGCTCAGAATACTGGCCATTATAATAAACATACTGAGTTCTGCCCGTTAAATATTCTTTAAAGAAATTCCAACTGATTCCCTTAATACCGTAGTATTTCAATTTCAGAAGCAGTAACTCATGAGACACCATATCAAACGCCTTACTCAGATCGCAAAAGGTAATTACACAAGTTTCCTTGTTCTCCATGCCCTCTACTATTTCTTCCACAAGTTTAACTATGGCATCAACAGCGTTGTAATTTTCTCTATACCCAAATTGAGACTTGCTAATTATGTTATTATCTTCCAGATATTTCAACAGTTGCTTCGCTATTATTTTCTCGATTATTTTCGATAAAACCGAAACCAATGATATTGGTCGATAGTTATGTACATCATCACTGTTTCCCTTTTTAAACACAGGTATAACTTTAGAAATTTTTAGAACTTTAGGGAAGCTACCTTCTTTGATACAGCGATTTATTAAATTCGTCAAGAATTTTATATAAGAATGTATTGTTTTTTTAATAAAATAATTGGAAAAGCCAAAGTGATCAGTACTTTTCTTACCCTTCATTTCTTTTACCACTTTGAGCACATTCTCCTCACTTACTTCACTCATTTTAAATTCACTAGAGTATAATTTCTGATGATATGCAACACTGCTACATGAAGTATCCTTCATTGAAGAGGTAGTTCCTGAAACCTTCAGAAAATGATTATTAAACTCCTCTGCTTGTATTGTAGTATTATTATTCATTTTCTTATTTCCATTATTAATCTTCCAAGCAGCTTTATTCTTATTTTCTGAATTTATCAAGAACTTACCGTTATCAATTCTTTTTGCTTTCTGCACACTCTTTCTGTAAGTTTTCTTGAAATTTTTATAATAGTCAGTTATAACTTTGTTTCCATTAGTTTTTACTACATCATACATTAAGTCCAATATTTCTTTCTGACGCTTTAAGTCTTTTGAATACCATGCTGTTTTGGATTTTTCCTTTAACACTGGTACTTCCGGAAAACAGTAATTAAAATAACTAACTAGAATAGAAATAAATGCATGGAAAACCTCTTCTGTATCACCAGATGGTAGTAAGGATTCCCAGTTCTCATGATGGAGTAAGTAATTAAATAAAAGAAGATACTCCTCTTTCATTGATTTTACCCAGGTAATGTTTACTTTTTTTTCTGTTACTTCAGGTTCATAGTAAACTTTAATCCATTGGCCGAGATGATCACTTACATGATATTCTTTACACCAACTTGACACTGATCTGAATTAACATTTGTAACAATATTATCTAGACACGAATTTAACCTAGTACATTCACTAATAATAATAAAAAAACCATAACTGTAGCAAATATTTTTGAAATCTAAGACTAACTTATTACTAACTAAAATATTAATATTAAAATCTCCTAAGATCACAGCCCTTTTCTTACTTTTACTAATGCAATCAAATAAATTATCTATAATATTAACAAACATATCACAGTCGGATTTAGGTGGTCGGTATATAACACAATTATGATATTTTGAATTTCAATAGCAGTTATTTCACAAATTGATTCCACCGATAAAGAGTTGATTTTCTCTAGAACTTTAAAATTGCAGCATTTTTTTACTTAAATTGCAACTCCACCATGTATAGCCTTGGCTCGACAGAAGGCAGAGGCCAGACAGTAGTCACTGCGGACATATTTATCAATTTTATTTGTGACCAACCAGTGCTCTGATAGACATAAGATGTCATAGTCATTGGAGTTTAGAATATCTTCTACTTGTGCTAACTTATTGCCTAAACCCTGTATATTCTGATGCATAATGTTAATTACCTTTAACTTGGCAATACTGCTACTCGTCGAGGAAATAAAAAACTTCTCAGAGTAACATCACAGGGCCAGACATCACTCTCCAAAAGTGCATCCTTCAAGTGGTAGTCCACTCCAAGCCTGAAACTACAATTTCTTCCTTTGGATTCCAATTTACTTACCGAGACATTTATTCCTGGAAAATATTTAACCAGAAAGGTCTCAACATCCTCCACTGTTGTTCCTTCTTTCAATTTTCCAAGGTGTAGCCAAGCTTTTTTTACCCCGATTAATTTTGTAGAATTCTGAGAATTTCCAACTATGATTTTCCTTTCAAATGTCTTTTTGGGCTTCACTACTTCCACAACTCTTCTTTAGCTATATCAACACTCGCTTTTTTGACAGAACTGACGCCCACAGCTGCTGATTTAATATCCCCATTTTCCTTTCTTTCAATTATATCATTTGTGCAATAAACAGAGTTGTGATTTTCTTTAACTGGGCTTATTTGTAGAGTCAATTCAGGCATGCTGCAGTTATGTAATTCATCCTGTAATACATTTATATCTTTATTTTCATTTACTGAGTTAAGTTTTGAGTATTTTCCTCGTCGAGAGGTTATGTTTTCAAAGTGATACACATTAGAATTAGGAGAGAGACCTTCTTCTTTCCTCTGTGTATTTGTGATTTTAATTGCATCTAGTTCCCTTCTTAATACCTTTTGATTCTCGGTCACATGTAACATTTCGTCTGTTATGGCCGGTAATAATGAGCTGGCTGCCTCATTATTATTGCCTATTTTCTTTTTCAGATCTTTCACTTCCTTAATTAAGGAAGTAATAGTCATCATCATGTTTCTAACAAAATTTTCAGTGAAAACACTTACGTCTACTTTGTCACAATTACAACATAGCCAGTACAGTTGCTTACACTCCTGTAGTGCCTTCTTTCACTTTGTTTTATTTGGTGAATCATTATACCACATTTACCACCACATGAAACAATATTTTCACTAATATCACCTTTTTACAAACAGAACATTTGAAACCATCACTCTCAAACAGCGCCATAACCTCCCTATATATGCCAGTTGTGGGCCAGAATATAATCACTTCTCTAGCTGCCAAGGTTGTAGAGATTGTAAATTTACCGACTTTTTCATTTAGCGGTAATTCGGTAAATCAAGGTACTCGTTATTTTGTTGGCTTTTTTTACTTTAAAAAATGAATAATCGTACAAAAGCTTGCTTAGCCATTATTTTGGCGTTTGGCACTACTCATAAAGTCCTTTAACCTATTGATGGAAATATCAGTATTAATTTAATTGTATCAATTGGTGGAAATATTGGCGCCGCCCTTACACGGTCAATAATATTGTCAATATCCCCTCCAATTCTCAGTATTGATACACGAAAATCAGAAAATTTGAATTTCATCAATACTCTTGTCAATACCGACCATCAATACAATTTTTTCACCTTACATGGTCAATATTATTGTCAATACTCTAAAGTCAATATTATTGACCGTGTAGAGGCCGCTTAATATATAATATAGGTGGTACAACAATACACTGTACTGAACTAGTATTTTTTTGGAAGAAAGCTAAACGCTATTGCGCCCATAGAACCATTCATAAAATCACTTTTCCCGGGGAAATGTTTTGATTAAAAAGGATAGGTTCTATGTGTGTGTGTAGAACAGTAAAATCAAGAGAAACGGAAAAATTCCTTCAGTAAAGTCACACTTTTGGTTGGTGGATTTTGAAGCAAAAACTCTAGTGTCAGATGCGGGGGCATTATCTAAACGGAACATCAAGTGTGAACTGCAATTTTTCGTTTTTGTTAAAACACACAGAACATTTGCTAAAACTTTTTTTTTTTTTTTTTTTTTTTACCCTCAGGATGTCTCAAAACATGTATTTCCGGCGGAGAAAACTCAATTTCAAAAAATTTGATATGATCACAATACTTCCTCTTACTGAAGGGAGTAAGAGAAAGTAAAAATTATTTTAGAAAGGGTTCTGTGGAGCTAGACGGTATAGTTCAGTTAAAACTCCCGATGCAAGTATAATTCTTCCTTTATTTAGGTGTAATGCAAATCCCATATAAATATAAATTTGGAAAATTAAAAAAAAAAAATTGCCGGAAAGATTGCAATAATAATTGCAGTAAGAGAAAAACCATTTGAATGTTTCTCAACGGAATAAAAGAAAAATGGCGAAATATGGTGTAATGACATAGCAATGTCAAAGCCTTCACAAAATATAACAAAAGGAAAGAATAATTTATAACTAGTGGCCCCACAGCCGGCCGCTGCCTTTTCAATACAAAGGTATCAAAGACAAGCACCGATAAAGCCCTGTCTACTGAACAGAAGCCACCTGGTCTTTGAAAGTCGCCGATGGGCGACCAATCTGGCCACTGACCTGAATCACTGGTCGCCGACCTAACCAAGGTCGCACGCTACTAGAGATGTCTTAGTGTGAGAACTTACTTACACACTTGACAGTGTGTGAGTAAGACTAATATAAACTTCGCCCCACTGGAAGAGGGGATCATTATATCATCATCATTATACCAGTAGCCACATTATTATATCAGTATCATTTTACAGCAGCAGTTATACTTGAGTTCCGAGCGCGTCCCTGTACAAGGTTTTACTTATAATTATTTTCATAGTTGTGCATATTAGTTTATTTATTTTAATCATATTAAATTATTTGTTATTTAAATCTTAAAATTATTTAATTACTTTATCAAATCATATTAATTGTAGTTACCATTAGGCTCATTCAAATTATTGTTAAAATATATTCTATTTTTATAAATTCAGTGTTAGTAATTCTCTAAACTAACTTCCGCCTAATAAATCCCTCTTCAAGACATGTAACTTCATACCTCAGGAATCATGACAATCGATTCCATTACAATGGTAAATATCCGATTACTGTTTATTGTTAATGCTAAACATTATGGTCATACTATTTTATTTTAATATTTTTTTCACGAAAATATCGATTTTTTTTTTTTTACATTTTCTGTTACTACGATTAAGTGGATGTATTCTGATCATATCAGATTATCGATATATCGAGATTTCACGTTTTGAGGTCACCAGAATACGAAAAAAGTGATTTCTAGCAATTAATCTGTAAATCGTCTCTATTTGCCCTGTGTTGTGGTCAGCATAAATCAAAAGCGGATAATCGCAATCACGTCTGCTCCAACGATTTTCAATAAAGTGCTATTTCAATTTATTACACAATTCTATCATCTAAATAATATTAATTAGAATTGAATATGTTGTTGAAACTCCAAGTTGTTGTTGAAAGACCGGAAGTGGCGTTTTTTGGTGAAAAGGTATTTTTTAATGTTTTGCTATTTTTCTAAAACGGCTCCAGTGATTTTCTCTAAACTAAGTATGTGCACTGCACATACTAAGATTTACAACATTTATTTAAAACACTACTCCGGGAAAATTCATTTCAAGGGGTTTTGGAAGAGGTGCGATTATGCTATAATGGAGTTGATGAGGAGAGAAATTGGGATTGATTAATTAGACGAGATATGAAGACACTGTTATAATATAAGTTTACACTAACTGCACTGGACTTGTAATGATTTTTATAGAATACAAGGTGGGAGTAGATATATGACACGATGCGATGTATGGTTGAATCTGATAGATAGATGTCTAGATCTCACACTGGCTTATATACAGGTTCGCCCCTCTCGCCTGCTTAAGTGAGAGAGTACCAGTCAGGGCCTATTTCTCTCGGTCGGGCCTGTGCTCTCCTCTTGCCGTTACATACGCTGTCCTCTAAAGTGTTATTTTAATTTATTATACGACTTGAATAAAGTTAAGATTTTCCCAATCATGTAAATTGAAGGCAACTAAACATCAACTATGTTTATACAGAATTAGTCAATTTTAACTATGTAAATCACAGTATGAGAAAGTCGTGTGAATGTTTCACATCAGTTTTTTTTCTTTTTACTTTCTCTTAGTTCTTGTAAGAGAGAGTACTGCGATTGTTCCAGTTTTCGCCGGAATACATGTTTTGGGATCCCGTGAACATGGAAAAAATATTTCTAACAAATGCTGTGTCTGTGAGTGTGTGTATCTGAGTGTGTCAACAGAATATCCCAAAAAACTCCGTTTAAGCATCACCACCGCCTCAGACATGAAGATTTGGGGCAAAACCAATCAACCAAAAGGTGCGACTTTACTAAATGTTGCCGAAATCATAATATTAATACACAATGACAAAATTCCAAATTTGAAATCGGTTAACCGGAAATTGCACTTTATTGAATAGTTTTTTGAGTTTTTTTTTTAAAAATATTCCTAAAAACGACTAAAACGATTTTCTTTAAACTTGGTATGCTAATTTGCAGATAAAAACGTATTCCTTTCATTTGAAATACTGACTTTTTTTTTTCTCAATTTTTTTTAAAAAACAGGAGTGACCTATAAATTTGTTGAACATAATGTTCAAATAACATAGTTACGTAATATGAACAATTAACTGAAGACTTAACTTTTGCTTATGAATATCTAGTCACTAATTAATTAATTGACCTAAATATTTGTATTATTTATTTAGTTTAAATTTTCCTCAATTTGTTTTGTGAACAATTTTATAAATTAGGTTACACATTTTATGTAAATTGAAGTTTTGATATGTATGTTACTTTGTTGGATTAAACATAATATTATATATATATATATATAGGTGTGTGTGTGTGTGTGTGTGTGTGTTTTATTGCAAAGTTGTCAGGCTTGTCAAAATACAACTTGTTGACATATAACATGGGGTAAATATTCCATCTAACATGTATATAATTAAACATTTTACATACATAGTAGTAGTATCACTTTCATTGTTTCTGTTAATTGAAAGTTGAAATTAATTTAATTAAAATTTTAGAAAGGAAATATTATTTAATAACAATGTTAATAAATATTATTTAGAATGAAATGGATTGTTTGGTCTTTGTGTGACCTAAAAAATGCCACAATTTTCAGTTAATATACAATGTTCATTGGCTTGAGGCATTCCCAAATATATAACAGTTTAGGAATTCCATTTTGTTAACTTTATTTATTATAGGCTTTTCAACCTTACAACTAATTAATGTTAATTGATGTAGATACTGATTCTCGATCGTTTGATTCATTTGAAGGAGGGGGATTAAAAACCCTCTTTCATATAATACCCAAAGTTTCGACAAATTTTTAGTTTTCAATATTTGTTTGTTTTGTAAGGTTATGTGTGTTTTGTTTTTTTAAACAACATTTCCATCGCTTTTTATTTTTTCCTCTGAAGAAGAAAATAAATTTGTTAAAACGTGTAGATTATCATATTGATCAAATTCCTACTTCATCCCCTCTAAAAAAAAACATGTTTGGAAAAGATAGAAAAACTAAGTGGAGCAGTGTAGTTGGGTCTCATAAGGATCGAAGGCTTGCATGTAACATATGCATTCATTTGTCAGGTATGAAAAAATGAAGCTAAATATGCAAAAGAGCATTAAATTCATTGATTCCCCGTTCTACTCGGGAAAATAGCTGCAAGGCTTAAACATGACAATTGAACCAGGTCAGCCTCACAAGAATTGGCACAAGCAGTTCAGGTTGGTGCTCTGTATGTTCAAGAAAAGCGGATAAAAAAAAGCTAGGTAAAGATGTGAGGTGCAAAAAATGTATGTTCCTAAATCATAGGTGAGGAATCACCTATGAGGCAATTTAAAAATATCTGGTGTGAAACACACACACAACTTTCTTTTAATGCGAAATGGCGCATTTTCTTCACACTTACAATTCTTATTAGTGTTTAAAACTGACGGCATTTTTCGGAAAAACTGGAAAACCTATTCAGCAAAGTCGCACTACCGCTCAACCGATTTACTTCAAATTGGAACTTTGGCAACTTGAATAATTTTAATTAATATTATTTAGTTGACAGAATTGTATAACACACTGTTGAACTAAAATAGTACTTTAGAGGAAACCATAACCGTACCCCTCCACTATAAGTGCCCTTAAATGAATTTTCTCGGAGAAAAGTTTCAAATAAAAGTTGTAGCTCTTTGTATATGTGAGTGATGTAAAAAGTTAAAAGAAAATCCTAGGGTAGTTTTTGAGAAAATTATAACCTAAACGGAATACCAAGTTTGAGTTTCTCTGCAACTTTTCGTTTTTGAGATATTTTTTTTCACACACATACACACGTACAGACCATTTTCTAAACACACTTTTTTGGACTCAGGAGACCTCAAAACGGTAAAAACTCAATTTCGAAAATCTGGCACGATCGCAATACTTCCTGTAACAGCAGTTAGTGAAATATAATTAGATGCCAGGGGGGAAAAATGTGACATTTTATAGTATTTTTCTGGTTCAAAAATCTACATTTTACAGCATGCATTAATATTTGTGATTTTTTTTCTTTACAATAAATTATGTGACATTTAGCAATGCTTATTACATATATATGCTATTCAGTTATTTGCAGCTTAAGATTTTCAATTGTTTTTCATTTACCTCCAAATATTATTTACTTGCTAATTTTAATTACACATGTTGATTAAGGACAAAAATATACTTTTTTCCTGCATGAATACTTAGAATATATATAACTTATATATATATATATATATATATATTTCCTTGAGATATTCTTATATATACAAATCGAAGTCCGATGGGGTGACGCGGGGCTGCAGGGGGGATGTGGAAGGATCTCCCACCCAACTTTTTGAATTGTTTCTTGAGTTAACTGTTTGTGGGCGCGCGTTATCATGCAGCAAAATCACACTCTTGAGTCAAGAGTCCACGACGTTTTGTTTGAATGGCAGGCCTTACTTTGTTTGTGAGCATATCGCAAATGAATAATACGCCTGTGTCCTGAATTAACACCTTAATGCGAGATTCGAGGGAGGAAGTTGCAACTTCAACCGGTCGTCCACTTCGTTGCTCGTCACAGACACTTACATGGCCACTTTTAAACTGTTCTACCCATTTGTAAACGTTCGAACGGTTCAACCAATTATTCTCGTACACTTTCAACATTCTTTCGTGGCTTTTACTGCCTTTGATACCCTCTGCAACTAAAAAATCTAATCGCGTTGTTCTTCTGACGTGCAATACTCGAGCGGACTTGCCATTGTTAACTGATTATAATTGTGGTTATAATAAATGCTCTCGAACAGCTGACGAGAAACTAACTGCAATGATGCCAACTTGACGCTAACCAACTATTGATTAAACAAACCTTTTCTGAGCTACAACAACGATTTATCTCGTTACTTATTGAATGACCCTCATATAATATATCCATCGTTTATAGAAAATTATGTAAAATTAAATGTGTTATAAAATTTCCGTTATAATTTATTATCTACTTTAGAATATTATATCAACCAAGAAGAAGAAGAAGGAAAAAAGAGGTAAGTAAAAAAACATTGAGAAAGTGGGGGGGGGGAGACTACAATATTTTATGCTTTCTCTAAACGTTCATAAAGCAATAATGATATTTCTACGCTTCTATCAGACATTTGGCCAAAGGTGAACTATAAAAGTTTTAGTGCCGCTTTTCACATGGCGTATTTTTTTTCTCTCACTATGATGGTCTCACATTATTAAGAGGCAGTAAGAAGATGATGTGGAACAGAGAGCGCAAAGAAAAGAAAGAGAGAGAGAGAGAGACAGAAAAATATTCTTTTGCAGTTATTCCGCTTGGTGCAGAAAACATTCAGTGATTCCAGACAGAAAGAAACAGAGTGAGAAATAAAAATAATAATAAAAATAAAAACATAAAGGTTGTAACGGTGAAAAAAAAAAAAAAAAGTAAAAAATTTATTCTTTTCTAAAGTATAAATGGAGGTTCAAAATACTTTGTTATATATACTCTTTCTTTACATTCAATTTAATGTTAAACTATATAAAAAAAAAAAAAAATTTGAAGTTATTATTGTCTATTTCTTTTTATTTTATGTCTATTTTATTGTAAATATTATATTTCTTTTTAAAGACAGGTAATTCATTTTCACAAAAAAAAATCTGGTGTGAAACAGTCAAAGGACTACGAATGTGAATTTATATGGTCGCGCCATCGAAATAATATCTTAGCAGTTAATATTTTTACTTTCTCGTTACTATCCAGTAAGACAAAGTATTGCATCGTCTTAAATTTTTTAGAAATTTGGTTATAGTAGAAAAACATGTTTTTTAGCAAATTGTCTGTGTGTGTCTGTAGCAACATTTTCTTGTGAAAATGTTTCGAATAAATGTGTTAGATATTTATATGTGAAATTGTATACGTAATTTAATGATTACTGAGTGGGGGGGAGGGGAATACATTCTGTAAATGTATAGACCATTAGCTAAAATTATTACTTTCTCTTACTCCTAGTAAGAGAAAGTATTGTAATCGTGTCCGGGGGGTTGGTCAAATTTTCAATATTGAGTTTTCAACGCGGAAATATCCGTTTTGAGGTCGCCCTTCATCCAAAAAAGTGGTTTTTATTAGCAAATGTTCTGTGTGTGTGTGTGTGTGTGTGTGTGGCGCGCGCGTGTGTCACACTGTGTGTGTGAACAGCATAGCTCCAGAAACGAAAACCGTAGAAAGTTGAAACTTGATATTAAGTTTAGGTATCACCGTGGGATCTGACGGTGTGTTATCTGTAATTCCTCAACCGGAAGTACCACTTTACAAGTTGCTTTTTTTACGTTTTTGCGATTTTTTTAAAAAGGCTCGGACAATTTTCTTTAAACTTGTTATATCAACTACACATACAAAGTGCTACTACTTTTATTTCAAATATTTCTCCGGGAAAATTCATTTAAGGGCACTTCTGTGGGAGGGGGGCATTAGGTTTTCATCTTAACTTCAATTTCAGTTTATTAGACAATTCTGTCATCTAAATAATGTAATTAGAATTAAATATGTTGTTGAAATTCCGGGTTTGAAAAAAATCGGATAACCGGAAGTGCGTTTGTTTGAACACTTTACTAAATAATTTTTTCACTTTTTCGCGATTTTCTCAAAATTGGCTCCAACGATTTTCTTGAAACTTCTTATATAAACCAACCATGCAAAGATCTACATCTTTTATTCAAAACATTTCTCTGGGAAAATTCATTTAAGGTCACTTTTGGGGGAGGGGTAGGTTTACAGCTTCCTCTAAAGTGGTATCATAGTTGAGTGTACAATTCTATCATCCAAATAAAATTAATTAGAAATAAATAGATGGCCAAAATTACGAAGAAAATTAGTAAGCTGGAAGTGCGCTTTTACTGAACGGTTTTTCAGTTTTCGACGAATTTCGTTATATTTGATACACAAACTATAACCTTTGTCACAATTATAATTTGGAGAACAGGAGTAAGAGAAAGTTGTGTGAGTGTTTCACACCAGATTTTTTTTTTTTCTTCTGGGGGCCTTCAAAACATGTATTTCCGGTGAAAACTCAATTTCATTAAATTTGACATGATTCCAATACTTTCTCATATTAGGGAAGAGAAAGTAAAAAAAATGTGGACAAAATTAACAAACGGACATAATAAATGGAATAAACCCAACTTGATATATGTTTGTTTATCTGTGTGCTGAAAAATCTACAATTTCACTGAGTAGATGAATACAATATAAATATTAGTATTGTTAAGAAAATAATATTATTTTCTAATATATGGAATGAATCAAATGAAGTATACGTATGACAAAAAAAAAAATGGCGGCCCATTGTACATAGTTTCACTATTTTTTTTTTATCTTTTTATTTTTTCTTGAAACACTTGTGCCAAAACAAAATGAAAACAAATACATAAATGAAAAATAATACTTGAATAAGATAGTGTTATTCATAGAAGGAACTTTACTTCCTTTTTTTCCTGCCAAGATATTCTATTTTCTAGTTGCTAGGTGCTTTTCTTTTTTTTTTCTTTCTCTTTGAATCTCTATTTTATTAATTCTTCTTCATCATTCTCCATCATCTTATTTCCTCTTTGTTTTGTTGTTTCTATGTTTAGAAGAGCCAAAACGGAACTACTATAACGTTCTCAATGTTCCCCTTGCTACTTAAAGGACATCCTATCGAAATAAATTAAAGAACAATAGATATATATTAAACAATTCTGTTTTGTTAAATAAATATTATTAGGACTACATATTTTTGAAAATGTATTCTAGTTTTTTCTTTTACTTATCAATTTTTTTATATGTAGTGGAGATTTCGGGGGGGGGGGCAGAGAAATAAATAGAATAGAAAAAGTACACTGACTGAACTCTGAATATATTAACTAAGAAACAGAGGACTTTACAAAAATGACAAAGAAAAATGAATAGCATTGTTAGAAATAACAGACTGAATTCGCAGAGGGTTGGTGATGATGTTTTCTTGAATACTGCACGTGCAAAACTGGATGTTTGAGAAGTTTTCTATATATTTGTAGAAAACTTCTACTACTTTTCCTTCCAGAATCTTCTATTGGTTAAAATAGATGGATCTTGATCTCCTCTAGAATGTGGTAGGAAGATGCGTCATGTCTCATATGACGTGGCCGATGACGTAGCCCAGTTATTGCCCAATGATTTTTTTTGTTGAGGCAAGTTATACTGCCAACAATCTAAGGACATAAATCAAATATTTTTTGCAATAAATAAGTTATGGATCTCCAGATCTGAATGACCAACATGCGATCATTACAGACTTTCCTCGAAAACGGCTGCAAACATTTTTTGTTTAAACATGATTTAACTTTTGTAGATATAAATATACTACATAAAAACTTTAATCTGAAACAATTTTCCAGCGATATCAAGGTCTGGGAGGGTTAAGAGATGTTAGGTTGTCCTAGCAAGTATTATTTTGTTTTAATTATACGTTGATCCATCTATTACAAAAAGGATAATTACATTTGCTACAAATTTAAAAAAAAAAAAAAGATGGACATAACTATCTTTTTTTTTATATAAAAAGTACAGTCTGATTTTCTTCTACTTTTTTTTGTAAACTGCCTATTTGGCAGTCTAAAATTAAAGTCTTGATCAAGCCTAAATGAGAAACTAGTAATCTGCAAACTGATTTAAAATCTGATTTTAAAGCGTTAATCAAGAAGTCTTCTTTACTCTTCATACTAAGGGTAAATGGTAAATTCCTAAATTGTTTGCGTAACAGTTTCAGTAGTGGGCGCCTCTTCCTACAATTATCACTAGGGAACGGATTCGTATGTATTTACATATTTTTTTCTAGGCAATTTACAGTCGTTTTTCAACTAGAAGTATTCATACTGACACTTTTTAAGCCGTTTGAGTCTACTTTTATTTCACATATTTCCACATATTTGGATGTTATCGCATATTTATACATATTTGATCAAAATAAATAAATATTTCTACATATTTAATCAAAATATGTACATATTTTTCATATTTTTCATTTTGGGCATATTTTCATAATTGGGAGGTGGTTGACAGGAACTGTGAACCACAGACTGTAGGGCTGTGAATCACAGTGGGTACAATGGTTATTGTAATTTACACAGAATGCTGCTAAACAGTGACGGGCACTTGTTAGTTCTTTGAAGTTGTCTGACGTTGTCTGTTCTTTCAGCTCGTTCGTTGAAGTGTCCAATTCATTTCGTTCGGTCACTTAGTGTATTCTTTTTTGGGTGAAATGCCACGAACATCGGCCTCAAACAGACAACTGGTTGCTAAATATCTTCGCGAGTTTCCAGCAGAACTTTTTCGAAGTGATGGAGACATTTTGTACTGCACAGCTTGTGACAAGCGCGTTTCTTGCTCTCAACGTTCCCAAGTCACCCAACATATTGCCACCGGATCGCACATAGAGAATAAAAACAGAAAGAAAGAGAGGACGTCCTATCAAGCCTTCCTTACATCTCCATCATCAAGTAAGTCTACTCTGAGTACAGATCTGTGTCGGGCTTTGGTTAGAGCAGATATCCCTTTCCACAAACTTAAAAATCCTCATTTCAAAGGATTCTTAGAGACCTATATTGGGAAAAAAATGCCTGACGAGAGCACTCTGCGGAAAAACTACCTGGAAGATATCTATAAAGTTACACTAACCAAAATTCGAGAACATATCAAAGATGGACCGATTTGGGTGTCAATTGATAAAACCACTGACGTTGAGGGCAGGTATATTGCCAATGCAGTTATTGGAAAACTTGACAGTGATGCTGATGTGGATTCAAAGCCATCCCTTTTGAACTGTGAGGTTCTCGAAAAATGCAATCATTCCACCATTTCACGATTCTTCGATGCCTCAATGCATATCCAATGGCCCAGTGGAGTTTTGAACGAAAAAGTTCTTTTGTTTCTCTCTGATGCTGCCCCCAACATGGTCAAGGCTGGGCAATCTATTCAGGTATTTTATCCTAAGATAATTCATGTGACGTGTATTGCTCATGCCTTGCATCGAGTAGCAGAAACTGTCCGATCTTTGTTCAGTGACGTAGATTCCTTAATCTCCTCGGTTAAAAAAGTGTTCTTAAAAGCACCAAGTCGCATTAAAATGCTAAAAGATCTCTATCCAGACTTGTGCCTTCCACCAGAACCAATATTGACAAGATGGGGTACTTGGCTGGAAGCAGCTCAGTATTACTATGAAAACTACAATAAAATCAAGAATGTCCTTTCACATCTCGAAGACGAAGCAGTAGCGATAAATACAGCCAAGTCTTTATTCGAGAAACCTAATTTAAGGAACGACCTTGCATTCACTTCTGACAATTGCGTATTTCTTGCACAAGCCATTACCCAACTTGAGTCCCAAAATGTTCGACTGACAGAAAACGTGTCCAACGTTAAAAAAGTCATCGAAAAGGTGGAAGGAATACCTGGGAGTAAGGGAGATCTGATCAGATCAAAACTGGTAGAAGTACTGAGCAAGAACAAAGGGTGGGAGACCATCTGCCAGATTTCTGATATTATCAGTGGAACAGAAGTCACCTCAGAACATCGTGTACCCTTTACACCAACGAGATAACTTCTTTCAGCAAGGCACCAAGAGATAACATCTGTAGATGTTGAACGATCTTTTAGTCGTTACAAGTCCATCTTTACGATCTTTTAGTCGTCAAGAACGATCTTTTAGTCGTCACTTTACGTTCCAACATTTGAAATTTCATGTGGTTGCAAACAATTTCGAAGAGTGAAGTTTTCAAAATTGAAAATTTAACACATCTTTTTATAAATAGTAAAAATGTTCTTTGTTGTATAAATCATTATAACTTGTAAAAACAAATTATTTTGTTCCTAATAAATTATTATAAATTATAAAAATGTTCTTTTCTTGCATAAATAATTATAACTTGCCCCCCCAAAAAAAAAATTCCATTTTCATAAAAAAAAATGTCCATTTTACTTAAATATTCCAGAAAATATTTTAAGAAAATCACATATATTCCACATAATTGACGAAAATAAATGCATATTTTAATTAAATATTTGGCATTTTTAAATACATAAAAATCCGTTCCTTAATTTATCACATTCATTTCCTAACGTACATTGATGCGTTGATACAACCTTCATTATTTCTAATTAGTAGACATACTTTTACATATTTTCATGTCTTATGTATTCCTTTCTGGACATACTCGATCCGGATTTCTACTATTCCGCAATCACCTATAATCATAAAGGTAGTTTATGTGGAGCATGGAGTTTCAGCTCTAAAAATTTATTATTTGTTTGGATTTTGTCATAATACAAATTATTCAAGAAAATGTATTAATAAATTATGAAATAATATTTATATTTTTAAAAATCTTTATAATTTAACATTTTTATTAGGTACATTAAATATGCATTTATGATTTTAGAATTGTATATTGATTATTAATGGAATCAATCCCCACACAATTATTGGTTATTAAATTATTTTATACTGGATACAATAATCATATCAATAGTATAATGCCGGTAGTATAATTACCTTTAGATAAGTGGTAATAAGAGATAGTGATGGAGGAAGGAGCTATTCAGTTAAACTCAATACAACATTTGATTAAACATAATCGCTTCTAATTACTAATGAATTACAGTTTGATCTGATGTTTACTGTAATAATTACAAAGTCAATACTAAGGTAATTAGTATTTGAATAAACTAATTAAATAAACTGTATCTACAACAACTGTATCTCTCTCTCTCTCTCTCTCTCTATGAATATAATACATATTTATTTTTAATAAATAACAACAAATTCATTTATCAATTCAAGGCGCTATATATATTAACAGCTTTGAAGAAGTCAATAATGATGTTGGAAAATTATTTTCTGTCAGTGAGTGAAATTTTGATTTTCCATTCTCTTATTGAAAGAGGAAGTACTACGATCTTGTAAAATTTTCGAAATTTCACCGGAAATATATGTTTTGAGATCCCGTGGGTGCGAAAAAATGTTTTCAGCGAATGGTCTGTGTATAGGACCGAAATGTCACAAAAATGAAAAATCGTAACCAGCTCAAAATTAATATTCCGCTAAAATAAACTACCAACATAACTGACACGAAGATTTCGGGTAAAATTCATCCACCAAAAATGTACGACTTTAAACAAGTTTTTTTTTCTTCACTATTTCGCGATTTTTTCGTAAACGGCTCCAACGATTGTCTTCAAAACTCTATGTACTATTTACAAACATAACCTATCACTTTTATTTTTAAAATATTTTGGGGGGAAAAATTGATTTTTTAATGGCAATTTAAATTTGAAGCATTGCTAGAATTTATAATTTGATGAAAATTGGGTAATTATCATAAGCTTTCTTGTGTAAATAGTTATTAATAATTTTAAGTTAGTTTTAAGTAAAAGGGATACGAAGAATATCGAGTTCTCCACCCCAATTGTTATTGTGAATTACGTAAAATGGTTATAGTTAGAATGAATGTATTAATTGGAATGCGAGTATTAATTGATATGAAGGCTTACATGGATTTATTTATTGGTACGAATCGGTAATATCTAATTGTAAGTTGAAAATGTGAAATATATATAGGGTGTGAAGATAGTATGAAAGTTGTTAATAATACTGAAACTCTATCAGTTGTCTTTGTATTGGATGTAAAGCAATTTTGTTCAGCATGTAGATAAGAAAGAAGATATATACATAATAGAAGATGTATACCCGGAATGCTTATTAATCTCCATTCTTTATAAAACAGTGCCAGCCTTGAGCACAAAAATTAGCGTCATCTGAGTCTTCAGTAATAAACAAGCTCACCCACAGCAAAGAGCAGATTGTACGTATATATATTATTCATTACTATACATTTTTAATCCTAATTTAACTGATAAAGTATTCCCTCTTGCTCATATTTTGAGCCAATTACCATTTTAGGCCCTAAGAATTATATTGACAATCGACACACACACATGAACTGCAGAAATTAAAAAAAAAACAAACAAAAAAATTAAAATTTATAATTCCGTTTGAATATCGCTAAGGTTACTAGATTTTAAACGTTTAGCAATTTTCTGAATTAATTTATGATTTTCTTGAAAATAGCTCTACCAATTTTCTTTCAAATTTGGACATCTAAATTATAACACAGATCTAGTTATTCTTATTTAAGACGTTTTTCTTTGTAATCTGATTAAATATACTTTTAAAAACGAAATAAAATTATGCTCCATGTGTAATTTAAATAGCGAGGAAAGTGTGTACCATTTTATAGCAGTATGCCCTATCCTAAGGGAATTTCGTGTTCGTCACTTCAATACACTCTATTTAACAGAGACAGAATTTTTAGAATATATGGACGGCAAATGCTGGAATAGTTTAGCTCAATATTGTAAAGAAGCCTGGCGCTATAGATACGAGTTGATTCAAGAATTTAATTATTAAATATTTAAACATTTACCCATTCTTTTCTTTTTTTATTATTCATCTTTAGTTGAAATGTAAACTGCCAGACACATGACTACCTAATTATTTTTATTATTGAATATTATTTTTATTAAAATGCTAATTTCAATTATTGTTAAATATAAAGTTATAAAACGTCCTATTGTATTTAAAATACAGAGTTGTGTGCAGGTAGTTTTACTTTATTATTTAAATATAATCTCTGTTTGTTATGATAGTCCAAGACTTACTTTGTGTTATTTATTCAGAAGTTAGCCTTATTCTGTTTAATTGTATAATCTGTTTTTTGTTTTCTTTCTTCAAGTTGTATTTATTATTTCTTGTCTATTTATTTCCATTTTTTTATTTTTTCTCTCCTTTTCTTTCTTTTTTTATTTTTTTTCTCTTTTTCTTTAGATTGAAAATTACTAATTAAATAATGAGATATATTTTGTATAGACAACCCCTCAGATGGTCTGTCGACCATGAGTTCTGTCTGTCGCTTTTCTGTTTCTTAACTTTTATGTTTTTTGTATATCTAAAAATTTAATAAAGACCTGTTATTATTATTATTATTAGTGTAATTTGATTTTGAGGGGAAGGCAGGCTCTAGAAAGCCAAACTTTCCTCATGCCCTGGAAATATCAAATCTATCTATAACAAAAAAAAAAAAAAATCTATTATCAAACTGTTAAATAATAGAATAATTTTCCTAATTATATTATTAACTGCTCTACTGATTAATGCTAGTTTATTAACATAATAATTATTATTTAACACGTAGAAAAGAAAATTAACGCAATACTCACAATGTAATTAATTGTAGATGTTATGAGAAAAGAAATTCAGCAAGGGGAAATATCCGCAACAATATAAGCCTTTACTAATCCTCAACTCCATTTTCACCATATTGGAGTCATATGTTTTGAATGGGGTCATGTTATGTGGAAAAATAAAGTACACACGTTTAACTTTTATTAAGGCTGATTACTCTTATAACAATACTTTACAATATACTCCATTCCATGGAATTACAAATTAAATGTAAATTATTTTGGACAAATTCTGCATAACTGACTCGGTGATAAAGTAAAATGCTTTTGTAAAGTTTTTGATCCCTATGTGAGGGATCAAAAGGAAAATTGCAAATTAAAATATAGTTCAATTTGATATGTAGAAATGAAATTACCTAAAAATTAAAGTTAATAAATTGATAAATTCTATAAATAAAATCATTGTAAACTTCTATTGTAAAAACAATTTGATGTCAGACTACATTGTAGTCAACATATTAAAAATAATCTAATAGAATATTTGAATCTTAAAATGTTTTGTTTCTATTTGAATAAAGCGATCAACAATGTTTTCAATTGACATTTTCAACCACTTGACGTTTTGCTGCCCATTATAGTTCAGATGGTCTTCAATCTACGACCAGATGAATAATATGGTTTCTTGTGTCTTCCAAAGCAGAACACATGACAAGGATATCGACACGTCCACACCACTCCGTCCATACTACTTACTTACTCCATACATCGGGACTTCAGCTAGTCCTATTCGACAGAGGTAGGCTTGCAGGTAATAGTAGCCAATGAAGAGCCTGAAGCAGACCACTCTGTTTCTTCTGGGTAGATTGCAAGGGATTCTTCCATCCGCGACAAACTAAGATTGTCAACTTTTTGCGTCTGTCTTCTCAGCCAAGCGCTCTCATACTTTACTCTTGATTCCGTCGCAAATTAGTAGGCTAGTTGTGTATTCAAGGGGGGGGGTATTCATGGTATTGTGCGACTTTTCAGCTCCTTCCTTTGCCAGGCGATAAGTGCTTCACGTCCCATAATGGCTGGTAATCCATAGGAGTGCAATGTTGCTTCCTTCATTGTCTAATGCACATATAATCGCATTCTGCAATTCTGAACAGCAAGGGACTCTTCTTCAGATGCACCAGCAACGGCTGATGTTGTAGCTTGAGAGACAACAATTATTACGTCCTTCATCCAGCCTCTTTTCGATGTTTCTTGAAGTGCCAAGAATATTGCCGCTACTTCTCCGTCTAAATTGGGTCCCTTCTTTGTAACTGGCTGCGAAATTTCGAATGCTTCCGAATTTACATCAGCACCTGTGTATAAAGTTGCACTACGAGCCGAGCCATCGGTATAAACATGATACCATTCTTTCATTGGATACCCTGTGTGTATACATAAGGAAATGTCAGAAAACAATCACAAAAAAATGAATATTTCTTTTCATTCCTCTATTGCAAAATTAATTATAAATAATTAATATTCATAAAATATCTATTATAAGTTCATAATTATTATTATTAATGGAAAAAAAGAATTTAATATAGTGATATTAGTAATATACAGTTACGAGTAATATAACATGAACTATAGACTAAAATATGTTGAAACAGGCTGATAAATTTCGTTTTGTATGACATAGATAGACACTTATTTTAAGCCGGTATGTTTCTTATTTTCTTTGTTTATTAGACGAGACATGTGAACTCCTTGAGCATGGCACCTCTACGTGGTTACTTCTGCCACGTCTATTGAGTCTGGCGAGTTGAGTTGAGTTTGGAAGAAGCTGTCACTTTTAGGTTCCTTCATTTATACAATATTAAAGACAATTAGATTTCATGGTAGATGATACTAGTTGTTTTGAGTGTTGATATAAAGAAAGTTTTCATATTATTTGTTTTCCTGTACGTTCCTACAGGATTATATCAACCTTAAATAATAAAACTTCATTAAATCAATCTCTCATAATAATGTCAATCATCCTATTATCATCACAAAACATTTTCGTTTAACACTGCATGGCACAAAGAAATCGACATTTAATCAGTTAATAATAAAAAGTAAAAAAAAAAAAAAGAACAAAGAAATATTTTTAAAAAATGGTTATGTGGAGTGCACTTTTAATACAATATTTCAAAAATGACCAAATCGCAGGTAGCTCATATTTGATAATCCGTTTGAGTATCACTATCGCATCTGGCAATCAGGTTTTCGGTCAAAATCCAGTGACCCAAAATTGCAACTTTACTGAATTTTTATTTTTCTCTAGTTTTTTAATTTTCTCATAAGTGGCTCCAACGATTTTCTTTATACTTTGTATACTATCTACAAACGTAAATATATATATTACTTCTTTATTTCCTACCACCTACATAATATATTTTTTGACATTAATTAGCATTGCAACTATTCTGCTTTATTTTATTCGGTTCTGAAGTCATCGAACTAAAAATTTATTTTTAGTTCTAAAGTGTATTTAATTATTGAGTTATATTTTTGGTTTATGTTTTTTAAAATTTCTAAATAATTGAAGCTGTAAGCTTTTAGTATTTTATAAAGTTCATCTAGGAAATTTTTTCTCGGCCAATCACACTTCTTGCATGGCATAATCACATGTTTTCTTTGCATACATTACATATACAAAGTATATTTTATTTATTTTCTTTTAAGATCAATTCCTCATACCAAGAGTTGGCCTATATATATATTTATTTTATTTATTATTTATTTTTTTTCTGGGAATTCACCATACAAATCAAGTCAGGCTAACTAAAGAACTTACAAGTCACAAATCTGGTGTGAAACACTCACATGACTTACTCCAACTTACCTACACAGTTACGTAGTCTAGATTTTTTCGAATTCTAATATATAACGCTTCATTTTATTACAATTTATTTGTTTAACTAATAATTACTTTGATTCCTTTTTTTATGTTGTTGAGAGAAAGTAGATTTTGATTGAATTAGCGCATGTTAAATTTCAATCTTTATAATCATGTATAACTTTAGAGTTCATGCGCATCTCATTCAATGCTTTATGGCTGCGCAACATACATAAAATTAATATAATATATAGCTAAAAACTGTAGGTTCGAGAAAAGTTATTTAACATAATATTATGAATTACTTATGGGAAAATATGAAATTTTTATGGGTTTTGAACAATTTTATTTTGTTCATTACAATAAATGGCCAAATACATAATTGCGGATCTTGCATTTCTGCCCAATTCTCTTTTACTTTCTCTTTTCAAAATGGAATGAAAATGCTGAATTTTTTTCTTTATAATTCATATTAATTTTATAAAGTAGTAATTATTATGTTAGAACTTGATTTTATGCATTTTTTTTTTTTTATAAAAATTTTTATTGCAAAGTTTGAACAGAACATTTATAAATACTTACGAAGAGAAAATTAGTAAAAAAATTCAAAACTAGATTTTCCAAAAAAATAATTAGTTAGAAATAATTAACTAATCAAAGTGTAGAAGTGAATGTGTCGAATGTGGGCGTGATCCATATGATTATTCTAAATTTCCGATTGGCCTAACAAACACCCACATTTCTCACCTTCACTTCTACACTGTGATTGGCTAATTATTTATAGCTAATTTTTTCTATAGAAAATCTAGTATAGATTTTTTTTTAATCATTTGCCCTTCGTAGGTATTTTATAAATTATCAAATTTTGCAATAAAATTTGTATAAAAAAAATGCAAAAAATCAAATTATTTCTAACATTTCACGCTTTATAAAATTAATGTGAGCTACAAAAAAAGAACTTAGAATTTTCCTTCCGTTGTTGAAAAAAAAAGGCAAAGGACAATTAAGTATAAACGCAGAAGCCAATGTAAGATCCGCCATTTTGTATTTGGCCGTTTATACTAACGGGATAAATAAAATTGATGTTGAACACCCACAAAAATTTCCCTAAGGAATTCAGAATTTTCGGTAAAACACTTTTCTTAGACCTGGAGTTTGTAGCTATTCATTACAATGTCCTAAATTTTATGCAGGCGGCACAGTTCACAATGTATTGTAAGAGAACTTTATAGGTGGCAATCAACCCCTTCCCCAAAAGCCACCACATATGAATTTTCCCAGGAAAATGTTTCAAATAAAAATTATAGCTCATAATACATGTGATATTTCGTGTTGAAAGAAAATCGTTGGAGCTATTTTTTTAGAAATTCGCAAAAAAGTGAAAAAAAAAAAAAATTCTGTAAAGTGGTATTTAAGGTAGAAGAATTTTGCTGCATAATTCGCAGTCAGATCCCATGTGATACCTAAACGCAATATCAAGTTTGATCTCTCTATTATTTTTCATTTTTGATTTATGCAGTTCACATAAACACACACACACAAACAGACTATTTTCTAAGAACCACTTTTGTTGGGGAACCTCAAAACGTGTATTGCCTGTGAAAACTAGCTATCGAAAATTTGACACAAATTCGTTCTAGAGGAGTAAGAGAAAGTAAAAATTATTAAAAGAATTACAAATATTAAAAAGAAATTAGAATATTAAATAAAGTTTTAAATTTGGGGAAAATCAGTATGGTTTGGAAAACCTGAAGTACGACTTTGGAGAATAGGATTTCGAGTTTGTTGAAACTTTCTGGAAAACGTACAACGGTTTTCCTTAAACTTTGGAATGCTAAGAGTTCAATAATAAACCTGTCACTTTGATTTAGAATTAATTGACGTTGCCAGGATCTCTTGGTCATCTGTGGCACTAGATTTTTTTTAGTTTGATCTAACCGCCGCCCTCTAGACTAAAATTTAAACATATTCAAGTACTACCTTCCGTGAATGCTAACTAACATACACCCCCCCAATACCCACTCTATTTATGTTAGGGGAACTAAATTTTAAATAAACATTCCGGTTCGGAGAATAATTTACATCATAGCTACATCCACCCTGAAACTACTTTATCAATATGATTACGAATATCATCAATTACTAGTGCAATTATTTGATATAACTCTTACAATCTTGCTAAACAATAACAGAAAATCAAGAGAAGAAAAATTATTCAATTTTAAAACAATTTCATTGTATAGTTTTTGTAATGGTTCTGGACTTTAGCAAAAATATGAGTGAATAAATGATGGGTTTGACCGGAGGGAAATCAGATCGTGAATAATTAAAATACCCATCAATATCCACTAAATGGGTTTTCTATAAATAATAGCATTCATTAATTTAAACAGTTTAATTTCTCAATGACAATTAAATGATAACATTTTCAAGCAAAATATTTAATATTTCTTTCGAGGAATTGGAGAAATAAATTTGAATGATATTATTTTTGGTTTAATCGCAAAATTGTGTTGATTGGGTTAAATATCTCTCAACCAGCATTTCCACAGAATGTTGGAAAATGGAATGTTATTTAAAGCTAATGTAGTGTACAGAATTGGCACCAGATGGTGTATGTGTTATTTTTTTTGTTAATAGCTAGTAATAAAACTGGGATAATTTAATTAACGAAGCGCTAATTTGACTGTGGCACTTTAATTGGTTATATTTTACAAATGATAATCTCTTCTTTAATATTTTATCATTTTTTTTTTAAAGATGGATGAATTTTTGAACTAATTTGTTAATGTAATAATATTTTTACTTTTTTATTTTAATGCTGTAACCAAATTTTATAACAATTTTTCCTGAAAACAACATTTTGAAGTCTCCTCAGTCCGAAAACGAATCCGAAAAAGTGGTATTTAGAAAATGGATATGTATGTAGATATGTGTGTATGGTTAGCATAACTCAAAAAAGGAAAACTGCAGAAACTTTCAGCGGGATATTTCGTTTAAGTTGTACCAAGGAATCCGACAATAAAGGGGAAGAACTACTTTGCTGAATGTATTTTATTTTTAGATTTTATTTGCGATCCCCCTCCCCCCTTCAAAACGGTTCCAACGATGTTCTTCTAAACTTTACACTATACTATCCACACACATAAATGTCAATTACATTATCGCCTTTCCATTCATCCGCTCGTTTAGAATAGTCAGGGAGGGGCGGAGCTAAACTTTTCCCTCTATTTGGTAAATGCTGTAGCTATTGGGCAGGGTTTAATTTCCTTTCTCATACATGTGATTGGTTGGTTGTTGGATAAAGAGATTCAAGTCCTTGCCTAAATAAACAATGATTAAGAATGTGTCGTAATAGAGGCAGTAGAAATTGAGAAAAAGGAAAACTGTTTAGATAGTGATAATGGACTCCGTCTGAGAAGAAAGTGGCTGCAACTGCTCACAGAAACCAAGAAAAAAGATGAAAAAATAATTAACGATTTTTCAGTGCAAAACAAAGCTGCAACTTTGCGAATAAGAAAGTCAATCACATGCATGGGGGAGAAAATTAAGCTCAGCCTATTACCTACGGCTATTTACCTAACGGGGAGGGAAATTAAGCTCTGCGCCTCCACTGATTGTTCTTTATTCTTACACTATTTCTTGCAAGTGTTGGTTTAGCATTAGAACCAAGACTAGCCTGAAGAAGACTATTGCCCTCTCGATATGTTGGCGTATAACAGACTACTGACGCGGTGGCAAGCCGATGAACTAGATGTTTTGAGCTTATGATATTATGAAGAAGTTGTTAAGCATGACTGTCTGGAGCCATATTTTACAAAATAATTGGCCTAGGAATGTGATCCTTAGTGGAAAGAAAATCTATAAAATCTTCGTAGTTTGTGATAAAGTTCATTTAACACAGAATCAATAAAAAAATGCAACCAAAGAGGAGCTTTACCACACAACAATACAAAGTAAAATGGAAGCCTATTCTTCTAAGTCTATGTCAAAATAAGATTAAATTATCCATAATAATAGCCATATAATGATGTCTATGGTCTACAAAATTGGACACTCTATTAAAAAAAAACTTATATAACCGATTCTTTGAAACTGTAATGAGCATAAAAAAACTTTATACAAATACTTTTTGATTCGATAAAATTAAGTTTCAAGTTTCAAACTTCACTAACCTTTTCAATATTGTTGAGTGGAAAAGTTCGCTTTTAGTTAGTGGGAAGTGGAAAACTGAAGAAGAAAAATCTTGTAAAAATGATTGAACTCATACACAAGTGTAACCAGATTTTTCACTAACCCTCCTAATGGGATACTTGTTTATTATTAAAAACTTTGTTAGCGATTTAATTGCGATCTAAATATAATCTACATTCGTGGCAGCGATCTCAGTTTTGCTAAAAAGGATTAATTAGTAAAATTTACAGTGATGGACCGAAAAAATGCATACGGTTCTCAAATTTCAAGAATTTCTTCTTTACTTCGAGCTCACTCTAGGTGGGACAAATCCTTACGCTTTTCATTCCTTCTACAGATACAGAATGCTGTCTAGAGATTAATAATAAAGTAAATGCCGGGGTTCAGTATACCAAAGAATAATTGTCTAAAATGTATTGGTAAAATCTGCCTTCATTCTAGTCGTCATCAACAAAAGAGGCTCTTCAAAATCCTGCTAGATTTGTCGCTTCGCTTACAAGATGTAGAAAAGTTTCTGGTATGAAAATTATTGCTATAGGTTCTTTCTGTCGCCTTATCATATAACCTTCGCCCTGAACTATAATGGTCCCCATGATTGAGTGTGTGCTACTGCTGCCTGTTGGCCGCAGCATTAAGTTGCCATTCCTTAAACCGTCCCAAAGAGCTCATCCTTCATGTCATAAAGCCAACATAAATGTAGTCTATCATTAAGACACGATTGCTTCTCTTTATTTCTAACATTAACTTTCTGGTCACTCTATCACGAGCCAACCGCTCCATTATGTCCAAACCTATATATTTCATTATAAAAGGACCTATTCCAGTTTTGACCTCGTATGACCTCTCTAACTCTTAGCAAGAGAATTTCCCATTTTCCATCCTTACAAACAGGAAGGTTGATTTACCTTGAAACCTTTCTTTCCCAGGAACATCATTTTCTTTAGACAGTGATCAGTTTATCGGACCTAACTGTTGTCTTAAAAATGACATGTTACGCCTCTTTTGATAAATAACTTGAGAGTATTCTTCAGTGATTCAGGCATTCATTGCCTGCTGTTTGTTTCTTGTCTCCCTGACCCCGACTACTAGGGAAAATCTTGATTTACAACATGCTTATAGAATTCTTGTCATCCCTGCTATCTCGAAGAATGTATATTTCTTTTCGTCGCCAGTATTTCAAATTTTTTAAAGCTCTTTGCAATGCTGCTTTACGCGATTAAGAGTACAAAATCTGCGTTTGCTAGATTTTGGATTTAGACGGTTATATGTGATTCTACTGGGTATAGTCGTGACAGTTCTGATTATGGCCATTTCCTAGACATTAATTTATCATAATGAAGAAAGCTAATCATCTTGTTACTCTCTGTTAAAGAAACTCTTCGAAATTGCATACTGTACCTGTACTTGACCCTATCAACCCTCAGCAGAATTCACTGGCGTTTCACCCGGATTCTTATACTTTGCGAGACTTTGTAGGACCAGAATTTTTTTGCGCTTCCTTCATTCAAGAAACTGCACAAAAGATTTATAAAAAAAATTTTAATCATTTTGTTTTATTTAAAAACAAAAAAATCTAAAATGTGTCAATTTTCTAAATTTATAAATAATTTTAATTAAATTCTTAATAAAAAAATTACAAGCAATCATGATAAAGTAAAAAAGTAAGAATCCTAAAAATATCCTATAAGTTAAACAGATGTTTCCATGATATTAAAATAGGTTGTAATGATATTAATTTAGGTGTAGGCGGCAAGTCTATTTTACATTAAGGGTTTCATCTTAGCTATTCTCTCCATAATGGTAATAATCATGCCATCAGCTTTTCCATCAAGCCTTACAAATGTCTTTCCTTTGAAGTGCATTAATTTTATCACAACATTATTATCACTATTTAATGTTAAAATTTAAGTAGAAAATCTTCTATTAAGAAGAACATTTAAACTAGTCTGATAATTGAATGCATATTGTAAAAACAATTAATTCATGAGTCAAATATTATATATATTTATTATATATGTACAAATATGATCTTTTGGATTTCTGCGGCCATTCTCACGAAAAACATTTTACAGTACCGGATTGAGATTGTGTCAGTGGTTTCCTATAAACCGACGTTTCGCCCATATTGCAAAATGCTTCTTCAGGACGGAGTCGCCTTGAATATATAATATAGATTACACAATATATGTTTTTCCTGCGGTAATCATAAAAATAACTTAAAGGAGTTGTAAACATAGAGAAGTATTGTAATCATGTAGTTGGGGGTCCGCATAACTCAAAAACGGAAATTTGCAAAAAGCTGAAACTTGATATTTCATTTAAATTCTACCAGGAAACTTGACAATAAGGTTTAGATCAAATTCGGTCAACCGAAAATATCATTTTACTGATTTAATTTTTTTAATTTTTTTGAGATTTTCTCGTAAACGGTGCCAAAGATTTGCTATATACTTTGTATTTGAAAGAACTTTATAACTAATTTACGCAGAGATAACAATTTTGAGTTTTCCAATTTCTTTTTAAAATTTCTAATTTTCATCTAAATGTTATATTTTCTTTGAAGTTTAATATAAGAAAATAAATAAATCAATCAGTAATGTTATTGAAGGAAAAATGCAAATTGGTTATATATACTTAATTATTACACCTTTAATGTTTAACAAATAAGTTTCATTTAACAAAAATTTTTGTGTTTTATATATATTTACAACAACTTTTTTTTTCAACATAAAGACATAGTCAAATTTGTATTAGCATCAACAGTGTGATAACACAGCTTGACAAAAAACATCCTGATGATGGTCGAACGCCCATAACCGGTCTATGATCACAAAAAAGAAGCAGGTTATCATGGAAAATATCTCTGATGCTTTTCAACTCTGCGAAACCAACCACAACAACTAATTTGTATAATACATGAATCTGTCTAGCATGATCGGAAAAACGTATAAGAAATTTAATATTTTAGTTTATTCAAATTGGCAGATGGAAAAAAAAAATCTGTTGAATGTGCTAATTTTATGTTTTTCTTCATTTTAATTAATTTTTTTACTCCTTTGCAAATTAAATTGCTAAACCGTGTTTTAAAAGCCATAATATGTATATAATTTATTATTTAGATGATATGAAATTTATTAAAAGTAATTTTTTTTTAAAGTTTTTCCTCGTTCATTATCCTTATGCTTTCTGTTTTCAATATGCGCTAGATTATTTTCATTAGCGCATATTAATCTAATCAGGTCAAATAGGGTCTACTAATCATGTCAATAGATGGCAATTTTCTATTAATAATGTAAGAGAAAGTATTGGATCTCATATAAGATTTTTTTGATATTGGATTTTACTGCAAAATACATTTAATTACGGTGCTCAGAGGTGCAAAATGATCTTTTCAAAGAATGATTGGTACTACTGGTATCTATGTGTGAACAAAACAAGTCAAAGACAAAAATGAAAATTAATATGTAATTGGATGTTTAATTGTATGTAGAGGCCGTTGATATGAAGCAAAATACACTACGATCTATTGTGACTGCCCTGAATGTTTTTAATACAAATTTATCGTCTATATAAAGTGTACTATATGTAATTGTTAATGAATGTGTGTGTGTGTGTGTGTGTGTGTGTGGAGGATTTGTTAGGATTTACCTGTTTATTTGCTAGACATCAATTACCTCTCTCTCTGTCCTATTGTTGCAAGTCCTATTGTTGAAGAATATTCGGGCCATTAGGCTGTGGAATACTCGTCAGAGACGGACGCTAATAAGTCTCTGACTTCTTAAAGTCAGAGTGGTTAGTCCAATTCCTTCCATGAAGGATGATGTTTGATATGGGCTTTAGTATGGCTTCGGGTGGAATAACATCGACAATTCGAGAGGCACAAAGATTAGTGTACCATTTTATTTCCGGTGACTTGTTGGTGTAACTATAATTCACAATTATATTGTGAATTTAATATTATGTACATATTTTTTTAACTTTATGCAAAACTAATTATACACATTATATACTTAGGAAGCATTGTTTTAAAAGGGTTGCAATTAATGCAAGAAAAAGTTTTTTCTTTTTTAAAATTTTTACTCATTCGCCCTAACATATTGCCTTGAACTCATGACATGTATTTGAAGTGATTGCATTGCAGTCCAGCAGATGGGCTCAATAACATTGAGTAAACGCAATAACACTAGAAATCTAATATCATAGATTCCTCTGAAACCGGAAAAATGCATTGTTACAAAAAAATATTTCAAATAAAAGTAATAATATACTAAGTTTAACGAAAACCATAGGAGCCGTTTTCGATAAACTCCAAAAATCTTAAAACAGGAAAAACATTCAATTAAGTTGTATTTCCGGATGAATTGATCAAACGTTCGTGTCATATGCTGTAAAGCAGCGGTTCTCAAACTTTGGGAGGCGCCATAACTTTACAAAGGGGCGTTAAATAAGTGAATAAGACAAGTCATCAAATATACATATACAGCATATACAGGGTAGTCGCTAGAAAAGCGGAAAATTTGTCAAACAGCTATTTATTTTTACAAAGAATAACTTTTACAAAGTTTTTTAAAGGCATATGTTATATTACACTCATAGATGCTCAAAATGTCGTCCGTGCACTTCAGAGCAGCGTCTTAACCTAGAAATCCAAGCTCGTATAGCGTTTTGAAGGGTAACTTCTGAGATATCGTGCCAAGCTCTTCCCAAGCTCGTTTTCAAACCATCAATAGAGTTTATGTCACGCCGACAATTCTGAAGCTCTGTTAATAACAAGCTCCAAACGCAGTAATCCATGACATTTAAGTCTGGACTTTTGGAGGGCCAATCTTCCGGTTCAATGAAATCAGGAGTATATTGCTGAAGAAATTGAACTGAAGCCGTTGCTGTGTGAGCCCTGGCACCATCCTGCTACCATGTCCATATTTGGTCGTCCATTACATTTCGTATATCGCTGAACATCTGTGGACACATCTCTTCACAATAAACTTGTTGGTTTATTGTTTTTTTTCTTCCTGCCTTCAGGACTCTGATAATATCCTTCAAGAAATCGAAGCTCCGTTTTGCCATACCATGAAACTGCAGCATAACAAAGAACAGATGGCTGCAAATTGTTATATTCCACAAACAGATCTTCTCAGGTATGTCAGTTTTTGCACGCACTTCTCGTTGAATTCGATCATTTTGTCTATTCAAAGGCGGTCGCAATGAAAACCTTGCTTCGTCTGAAAACTATACTCTTTTCCAAGCACACTGTGGTTCAAAGTGATTGATCAGTGCAAGCGACTTGTTTTTGCGCGTTTCCTGATATCGCTAACTGAGGAGGTTACATTTTATTCGACGATAGCATTTCAGTTCACTTTCTTTGAGAATTTCAAACACTGATGTTTTCGATATATTGAGATGTCGAGCGATTTCTCGTTGACTGAAATGACGTCTGTTCATTGCACCGTGTCGCACAGGTGAAACAGCCAAATCTTTCAGTGTGGCACGTGCCTCGTCCGAAATTCGTTTCTTTGGACCCGTTCCTTTTTGGCGTGTACCAGCTGTTTCAGGACCTTCTCGTTTCAAAGTTGCAACAACATTATTAAACTGATGCCTTGTAATCGTTGAAAAAAAAGTTGGTAACACAGCTAGACATTTTGTCAGTCCCCAAGTCGGATTTTCACTTTTGAAAAGAATAATCACTTGCCTTTGAAAGTCTGAAAGCTGTTTCCTGTTTCCTTCCATGATGTGGGTATCAAATAGAACCTAAAACAAATCAATATAGAAATGAGTAAGCACGCATTTTATGATATTAAAATCATGCATTTTATTCATGATCTAAACAAATCAAAATAGAAATGAGTAAGCACTCATTCATGATCTCATCTGACCCTCAAATTTTCCGCTTTTCTAGCGACCACTCTGTATATATTTTTTTAATTTAAAATATAATAAAAACGAAAGCATTAAAATAAAACATTTCTATGAAATACATATATCTAAATGACTAATTTGTGCCTTTTTTGAAGTACACGGCTGTCCAGGTTTGGTTTTATATTCGAGGTAGTCCCTTCTGAGCTCCCTTTCTATTTGAAGATTGTTTTCTATGAGTATATATAGATTTTAAAGTAGTACAGTAGAAAAACCAATTCCCCAAATGTAAGAAGTGGGGAAAAATAACAAAATGCAAAAGATTGAGAATCGCTACTGTAAAGTGAGTTTCTTGCGATGTTAAGTTATTCTGTTCGCACACGAACTTAATGCAAGACTATTCGCTAAAAACATTCTCAAAACATATATTTCCGGTGAATGCTCAATATCCAAATACTTAGCGCGAATGCAATACCTAGTTTTATAATAGTATAAGAAAACAATAGAACTACTGGTTAAAACGCTATCAAAAAGGAAAGTAAAATTTTAAGTGTCCTTACTGAAGATGAATATGGTACTTACCCCCTATTTTCAGCAATTCTTATCATATCCCTATTCCATTGATAAACAATCTCCATTGGCCTTTGGATTTAGATATTATTTAGTTTTAAATTCCCCATTAGAGATTTACCAAATTTGAAAACCAGGGTCCATTAATTATTGTTTAGGATATCAGTTTATTGAAGCTTCGCTAAAGTATCGAATTAGGAAATTCTCAAGGGAGGCGAGTGCACTGATTTGAATACTTAAAAAAAATCAATAAAATGAAATATTTGAAACAAAACTGGAAATCAAGAAACACTGTACTTTTAAAAGAATAGAAAAATAAAAACAATATCAAAATGAAGTGATGGCGCAAAACTGTTGAATTTTCCCCATTAATTTCGCCCACAGTACGTTGCTATGAAAAGAAATCTCAGTCTACATAATGTTCTAATCTATTTCTTTCTGTTTCTTGTTTCCAGTTTTTCATGGTATTCGTTAGCGCTTTTCTTTAAAAAAAAAAAAAAAATTACATTTTCTATTATAATGACGGTAGTGTGTGAATAAGCCCATTTCTTTTTGTTCAATTATTATAAAAGGGAGGGTGAAAAAAAAAGCATTATTTTATAACGACTTCTGTTGTCTTTTTAGTTACAATCAGTTCTTTAGCCAGTTAATATGGTCCGGGGGGGGGGGGGGCAAAGAACTATTTTCTGATTCTTCTCAGTTTTTATACTTTTTTCTTTTTCCTTCAAATTCATTAAGTTATATTATATTTTCCCCTGATTCATTTTGACAAAACAAATCTGGCATTAAAAAACATTCATACAATCATTATTTTATTCTGTTCTTAATGGTTCGATAACAATTTTTTTTTACAAAATTTACAAACTACAGATGATTAGCCTTAATCTTGAATAGTTGGTGTAAATATATTAGGTATATTGAAATGGTGGTTTGTTATCACCCAATCTAAGAGTAGATGGAAAAGGAGAGATCTACCCCAAATTGTAAATTTAGTTTACCCCAGCATGTTGAAGGGACAGCATTTCCTTCCACCCCACACAGTAGGTTGAGTCTATCCCAGCATATTGAAGTATCAGCAGGTCTATCAGGAAGTATCAGTAAAATGTATAGATCTGGAAACAATGAGTGGGGTACTCATTTAATATTAACTTATACTACTATGGCTTTGGAATAATATCGATTTATTGAGAACCATTTTTTAATTATTATAACGAAACCACTATCTTCCATTCGACTCGACCTACTTGAATATGTTGCTATATTCGTACATGTTACATTTAAACAAAAATATTCTAGGTAAACTTTGACCTTAGCAAAATTATTGAGAATTATGAAGGATTACTAAAAGGATTGTGGAATGAGGATTAATTAAAGCAAAAGTGAATATATAGTGTTAGAGAGGAATGAAGAGGTATATTTGATTGTTGAACTGAGTTGGTGTACAAGGTTAAAATAATTTAAATATTCAATTTGGATATCTTTCAAAGTTTCTTTAGTTCTGGAAGAAGCGAAGGGTTTAGAGTACAACAAAGAAGTGAACGAGCCCGCAAGACAATGAAAATTTGAAGCTGTACTTTGAAGTAAGATCCTGCCGAAAGAGATTAAAAAAAGGAATTTTTATTTCATCAATAAGGATGTACTTATGCACTAAACTTATACAACTCAGAGAGTCTGTGCAAAAGTGAAAATTGTAGAAAGGGATGGTTACAAATGAACAGGATGGATAAAATGAGGAATGTGGATATAAGGAAGGAGATGGAGTTAAGCTAGCAATGAAAGAGAGGGCCAGAAAATGTGAGAAAATGGATTTCCTCCAGACAGAGGAAAAGATTTAGATCAGCAAGAAGGTGGGAGGGGGAGATTGAGGTGCTGAAGGCTGAGGAATAGTGATTGGCTAGATGGGAGGTTGTGATCTGATGACAATCCAGCAAATTGAACGACCAGGAAAAGTAAAGTAAAAGTCTGATTTTCTCGAAAACTAGTCAACGATTTTCTTTAAAATTTGTGGGCATGTTACACGCATGCGTGGAAGTTTCATTTTTATTTGAAACATTTTTCTGGACAACTTGATTTTTAAAAGGATTCTGAGGAAGGGTGACATTAGGTATCTCTCTGTGATAACCTTTTTTATGTAATGAGGAAATTTGGTAGTATTGGTGATGAAGTAAAGATTACTTACTACTTATATGGTTTTCTCGATAATGATCGGCTTCAGACTGATTTAGTTGGCGAATTGGATCCTTAATGATTCAAAATTCTGGATTCTCCATCTTAGAAATGGGACTGAGCTTGTTTATTTATTAAACTAGTAATAGCATCGCTTAGAGCTTGTCGTATGTACAGTACATCAGTGGCGCTTGTGTGATTGTGTGTGTATCAATGACAAGAAGCAAGATAACATTTTATTCTTGTATTAATCGTAATTGCCCTTATAAAAAATTAATGAGAGGTTTGCTAATAATTTGAGTTTATAGAAATTCGATTGCCCAGAAATGTGAAGTTCCCTGAAATTTTTTTTTGAAGTTTTTGCGATTTTCTCGTAAAACACGCTATAATTGTTTTGAAACTTTGTGAAAATTGATTAGGGTTTCTAAGCAAGATGGGACTTCGTGCTACCCTACAAAACGCTAATTCATTATAGTATTGGTTTCAACATCCTAAACGGCTGGCGTAAGATGGCTTAAAAAAAGAAAGAAAAAGAAATCTGTGTGAAACACTCACACTACTACGACTTATTCTCCACTGCAGTTTACACAGATTTAAGAGACAAATTCTTCAAACTTATAATTTTTGCTAAATATGTGCTTGTCTTCAATTTTACATCAACTGGAGATTCTAAACTTAATAATATGGCTCTTTTGAGGAAACCATATACTTCATCTGCTCCAAAACTACTTTAAATGAACTTTCTCGAATAAAGTTCTCAACAAAACTGTATTCTCAGTATTGCAGTCAGAGGAAGTAAGTACTACCACTATAACTCCTCTTACTTAAGAGAAAAATGAAGTCATTATTATTATTATTATTATTACTTTCCCTAATTTTTTTATTGGTTTTTATTTAGCGTCGCGCTTCCGACCGTAGCGGTTATTAGTGACGACAACTTTACATATAATACATTAAATGATATTATATGTTATCTTGAACGCCATTATTATTATATATATGAAAACATGGATTCTTGTATTATAAACTTACATATCTCTGGATAGATGTCGGATTCTTAAATAAAGTTGATGATTGCGAAGGGTGAGGCAGTAATGAGATCTTCAAGGCCGTTGTTGTGTTTTTCCGGGGCACTGAATACTTTGGGCATTCTTACTTTTTATTTATTTATTGAATATTGAATATTGACAACTCGATGTTATATATAAATGCAACAAGTAAATATGATATAAGAAAAACTGTATCATGCATTGTCATGAATGGCAGTTATCCAGAGATAACTGACATTAGTTATCCAGGAGGTCGCGGAGCTAACGGTGTTTCAGCCGTCTTTGGGGGTTACTTGGAAGTGAGTTTGAATAGAGTGCTTGGCGAGGGGATTTGGATGGAGGGATAGGTGACTGTGGAATTTGTTGTATTGGGATATTGCGAGGTCGTTGACAAACGGGATCTTCAGATCATTGTGAATGGTGCGGTGGAAGACGTAAATAGGGACGTCCACAATGCGACGGAAGATTTTTGACTGAAGGGTTTGAATTCTATGAGGTTCGAACGCTTAGCAGTGCCGTACCGTTCTAGTCCGAATGTCCAAATTGGAGCGAGCAGTGAGACATAAAGTTGTCTTTTGTTCAGAAGTGTTAGTTTAGAGCGTTTGTCAAGAAGTCTGAAGCGTTGGTTGAGGGTGGTTCGTTTAAGTCTCGTATGGGGATTCCATGTGAGTCGCTTGTCTGAGTACAGTACAAGATAACGAACGTGATCTGCCGGAGAAATAGGAGTATTGAACAGGTAGATGGGAGGGAGTACTTTTTTGTTTAATGTGAAATCTATGTATTGGGATTTATTAAGGTTGATTTTTATTCTCCATTTCGTTAACCAGGATTCAACGATTGAAGATGGATTTGCAAGGAGCGCCTGGAAAGAACGGAATCGGTATGAGGTGGTAAGATTGTTAATAATAATAATAATAATAATAAGAATAAAAATATCTAGATTTAATCTAAAATATTTAATTTATATATCCGTTCGAAAAAATTCCCAGCTATATAATCTCCAGGATCTCACTGAGAATATATAATAATAATAATAATAATAAATAATAATAATAATAATAATAATCGGCCGGATGTGATCTGGCATAACAAAATAACAGGCAGGGTGTGGCTGATTGATGTATCTGTCCCGGATGACGCCAACATAGCCCGCGCGTATACCACGAAATTGGCTAAATACAGGCCACTGGCGGCAGAAATATCTGCTGTATGGAGAGGAGTCTCAGGGGTGGAGATAGTCCCGTTGATTATTTCAGCCACGGGACTTGTGCCGCGGTCGCTGGGGGAGGGCCTCTGCATGATGGGAATCAGGAGGACCATCATATACGAGATGCAGCAGGCTGTGGTACTCCACACCTGCCGCATTGTAAGGGAAGTGCTAAGGGAAGACGCCAGAGACTAGCACGGACATATTTTTCTTTTTCTTTTGTCTTTATCATAGGACAATTGTCCGGTTCCAGTAAGAACCGTAATACCAAATACTGAAAACAGGTTCCTCCCTTGCCTGCGGGCCGCGAGGGATTGTAAAAAAAAAAAAAAAAAAAAAAAAATAAATAATAATAATATAGTATAGTAATAATAATAATAGTATAGTAATATAATAATATAATAATGACTGCCATGGTCATTAACCTGGCGCTAATGACCATGGCAGTCGATGCGCCAAAAAAACAAAAAAAAAAAAAAAAATAACCATCTGCAGTTGGGTCAAAATTCATACCAATCAGACGCGGAATCTTTCAGGGGGATTCTCTCAGTCCTTTCTGGTTTTGTTTAGCATTGAATCCGCTGTCCCGAATGCTTAATAGGTCGGGATACGTTTTTGAAAACTGTGGACTCAGACCCATGTACTAACATATCTTTTCTCTCATCTTTTCATCTCATCTCTTCTTCACATCGATGACCTGAAATTGTACGGAGGAAATAAAAAGCAATTGATTCAACTAATTCAATTAGTTGGGATGTACACGCGGGACATTCAGATGAAGTTCGGCCTGGAGAAGTGTCGCATCCTTAGTATATATCAAGGGAAAGTAGAGAATAATGACTTCGTACCCCGGATGGAGATACTTCTGAAGCCATGGACGAACATTCTTACTATAAGTATCTAGGAGTGCAGCAATCTAAACGAACTGAGCACATGCGAATGGAGAAGCAGCTGAAGTCAGAAATGTCAATGCAAACAGTTTTGAGACCTCAGTTGAACCTTAGAAATATGGTACGGGCATCATCTCTTATGTCATTCCCACGCTGTCTTATTCCTTTGGAATTATTTCTTGGTCCAAAACGGATTTAGAAGGACTTGAAAGAAGAGTGAGGACAGAAATGACGAAATATAGAATGCATAATCGGAACTCTTATGTTCAACGCATCACTCTCCCAACGGCAGATGGTGGTGCGGGGATCGTGAGCATAATAGATCAGCACAATAGTCAAATATGCTCAATGAGAAGATATTTCTTTGACAGATGCGATGACTCATATCTTCATAGAGTTGTTTGCGGTTTGGATTTGCAATGGACGCCACTAAATCTGAGTGACCGATCTCCTCAAACGAACGAAAGGGTCCAGGATGTGCCAGAAACAATAAGAACATGGAAAGCCAAACCATTGCACGGGAACTTTGCATATGACCTTGAACGGCCGAATGTTGACAAATCAGCGTCGAACGCATGGCTTAGGAACGGTGAACTTTTCCCGGAAATAGTTGGCTTCATGATGGCGATTCAAGACCAGGTCATGGGCACCAAATATTATAAAAGGCATATTTTAAGGACGCTGCAGTGACAGATGATGTTTGCAGGCGGTGCTGCGAAAAATCTGAAACTGCTATTGGTGTTATTGGTGAATGGTCAGTTTTGGCCCCCCAATGAATACACCAAGTGTCACAATCATGTCGCTAGAATTGTTCATCGAGAACTGGCGATTAGATGTGGTTTCTTAGAAGCCATGGCTGCACAATTTATAAGTACATTCCATTCCCAGTGCTGGAGAACAGTAGATACCGCCTATATTACGACAGATCTGTTATAACTGACAGGAATGTTAGTCATAATAGGCCAGATATCATCCTTGAAAACAAATTAAGGAAGCATGTGAAATTAATGGACATCGCTGTGCCGCCCAACACACATAATTTAAGTAAAACTGTTGAGGAGAACCCAAGAAAGTATGCCGAGCTTGGGGAAGAAATTACAAGAATATGTAAGGCAGAGAGAGTCGCGGTTGTTCCTCTTGTCATTTCCATGACTGGAATTGTCCCCAAATGCCTATATGATGGTATCACGCGTCTCAATATTCATACCAAATTACCAACTATATTCAAAAGGCCGTCATTTTGGATACATGCCGCATTGTGCGGTTATTCTTAAATAAGCAATGAAAGTGTGTTTGGTACAACCCGCACCTTCCTTAGAAACAAAAATGCCAACATTAGCTGAGAAAAAATAAATAATAATAATAATAATAATAATAATAATTTCAATAAATGGAAAAGCTATGAGGAAGAAAATATAATTCCTAGAAGAAAAAAAACAAAATTCAAAGGATGAAAATTATTCTAAGTTTGATTCCTTTTCATTGTCATCATTTTTCCATTAAATATTCCACAATTTCTGGATTATTTATTGAATGGATTAGAAGAGTTGGTTAATGCTACCATATTCTCTTTTCCATCGCTATCATTACCTACTTTGGCTTATCTTTTCATCAGAGATTTATTCTTGTATTACATAATTGAAGGATAAGATAATCTTGTATTAAATGGTAATAGGAAGAGATATATTTGAAAAATTGGAAAATAGAGTATTGAAATCTGTTTTTTTTTTCCTTACTATTAAGTAAGAGGAAGTATTGCGATCATGCCAGATTTTTAAAATTGAGTTTTTATCGGATTTGCAAGTTTTGGGATCCCCTCAAGAGGAAAAACACGTTTTTAGCTTAAAAGATTCTATAAGAGCTATAAGTTCTATTTTTTTTTACAAAATTTTGCCGGGAAAATCATTTTTTAGGGGCGTTTTGGAGGAGAAGTTATATTAGGTTTGCCTTCTAAGTATCATTTCCTTAACTTATTTGATCCTGTCCTTTGTAGTTATATTAATTAGAATTAAATTGTCCAGAAGTGCGACTTTATTGGTCACTTGTTTCTTTACTTTTCTGCTATTTTCTTGATAAGATAGCATATAAGGTATCTTGAACATAGTGTACAAACTAAATATACAGCCAAAGTACCTATCACTTTTGTTTGAAACACTTATTTTTAATAAGAGGATTTTAGAAGAGTTCTCGGTGGAACTGAAAGGTCCCTCGTCAAGTGTCATTTTTAGTAACAGTTCCAAGATTAAAGTAAATTTATCAATAATAACTATGTAAATTGCAGCAACACAAAGAAAGTCGTATGAGTGTTTCATATCTAGATTTTTTTTTTTCTCAATTTTCAGAGTATATTTTATGCTTTTTGTAGCAATAAATGTTTTCTTCAAACGATTGTGTTGAATAGGATTAATAGATGAGAAAAGTTAGGCTAAATATTTCTTTTCTCTGTGTACCTTTGATATGATTCAATAATAGATATCTGTCTTACTTTAAAAGTTCACGAAAAAGATAAAACAAAAGTAACTGGTTTTTAAGGGACAATAAAATTGAAAAAAGGTTCCTCTCTCTTCTCACGCTCTCTCTCTCTCTCTCTCTATATATATATATACACACACATATGTGTGTGCGTGTGTGTGCGTGCGTGTGTATGTGTAAATAACAAGAATGAAAGAAATAAAAAGGAAGAAAAGTGAACTGCGAATGGGATTGGCAGATCATCGATAATATATAATGTTTAAATCTGGGAATAAGATGGAGAACTTGAGGAAGAATCAAGGATTCGGGTGACGTAGTAAACGATGACGAAATAAGAAAGGGTTGACTGTGAAAGATCTTCTTGTATCCACGCTGAATTACACACACACACATAGACATGAAGGACGACACTATTTTCTCCGTTTTCTTAAAGTTTCCTTACTATGTCTATATAGCAAGCTGTGCAAACAACCAATCTACGTCTTTGATCTATATATATACTTTTGCTTACAAAGGACATTCAATCAATTACCTACCTACCACCATCTCTTGGTAAACTTCTAGAAAAGGATATGTACAATGAAGCAACTGAGTGACCGATTCAAATAGAAAAGAAATCACATCTGACTCATCTCTTCATCTTTGAGTTTAGTATCCCACAGTGCAATGATATAGCGTCACAGCCCAGCTAAATATCAAATGAAAGGGAAGTATTGTAGAAAATTTAGATTATGTTGGGTGGCAACGTGGAAAATGTGAATAAAATTATAATTCATGACTTTTCTTAGATTAAATTTTAGTTTTATTTTTCTTTATTAAATACAGTACACTCGAATCTTTTTCAAACTTTGATTTGTAAGTTTTTTTTTTGTAATTTTAATCAGACTTTATTAAGCATTGATTGGGTTTATATATGTTTTCATTTTCATCTTTCAATCCAGTAATTTTTATATCAAATTCACGAGGTTTCTGGCTTGCAGGAACGTGGCTTAAATATTTCTTTCTCATTTTGCATACTTCTAGCAGTATCTCTATCTTTGTTTCATCCATTTTAGTGAATACAACGTATGTGCATGTGAATGATGAATAATGATGATGTGAAACATCTTTAAGATGTTTCCCATCTCCCATATTAGATGTTTTATTTTTTGAATTATTTGAAGAACACACTTCAATCTCATTTTAAACCTTCGCCTGTTGAATTACCTCCAGATTTCTTGTTTTCGTCTTATGTGAACTAATTGAAATTTCGTTTCATACATATAATTTTTTTTTTTCTGGTTTGATTCGCATATTTGTATTCACCAATCCCTGAATCCTGTGCAGAATCACAATTTTCTTGTGTAGAAGATCCGTACCTTCCACGTAACTTTTGTCCTTTCCTGATTTTCCTTTTGACTCAGCGTAGGTCTGATGTCTTTTATCAATTATCTTGAATACTATACCATTTGGAAATGGTCCTTTGAGTTCTGGGGGATAATAATCACCCTCATTATCATGGAAAAATTGTTGAACAGATTCAGATGAATACTCTCTAAATAGATCACTTTCAAATAGCATTCCATCAGAATACAGATTCAAATTTAATAGTTCACATTCTTTGAACTTAGTATGAATAGTCTAAAGCTCTAAAACCATCTTAATTGAGTTCATCTATAGATGAAAATACTATATGAAAATGTTCAACAAGTGTGCGTTATACGAATTGCATCATTCACATTGCAGCTATTTACATCCCATTCATTTTCACAGCCTTCTTCACCACCCCAAACCAATCCGTAATCAGAGAAAACTTTTTCCATTTCAACAATTTTTTTTTGTATTTCTTTTTTTTGATAGTGTAACAGCAACCAAAGAGAAGTTCAGCAACCAAAGAGAGTAAAGATCAAAACCCAAAACCACTCTCTCGGACTGGAGTGGGAGAAACTGTATAAATATAGCGGCGGACAGTCCATAAAAACACAGTTGAATTCAGTTCAATACATCCCATTACTACGTGTCATTTTCATAACACTCTACCTTAAAACATTTCTCTATTGTAAAGTCCAGGCAGTTTGTATCACTTAATTAATATATTAGTTAACCAGTGTTAACCAAGTCTTCTTCTTCTTGTCATCAACCAGACCTAAATTCTCTCCACCTAACACATCCATTAAATTAGCCTTCTACAATCATTTTGTAATTTTGATTTACTTGTTGCTGAAAGAGAATCGTCGCTTTCAGTTTCATCGTCTTTGGTAACAACACCTACTAAATGATGGGTGTGTTGATTTTATTTTGTCCAATGTCTTCTCTAACTCTAATATCTTCTGATTGTTGATTTAGTTTTGTTTTGTCCAATGGTTTTATAATATTCTTATTTTTATCTGCAGGCTGCAATTCATTGCCAGATTCCTATGTTTCATTTTTTCAAATCATTAATTTCATTTTCAGTTTTTTTACGTTCCAATCTTAATGATAGTACATTGTTTCCAACGCTTCTATTACGTTGTAACTGTACTATTTCTAGAAAATTCCTGGTCTATTTTCCTCGGTTTCAGTAATATTACTTTTATCAAATGGCATTTATAATGTTTACATATGTTTTAAACTTTAATTAACAAATTAATTTTCATAGAAAAAAAAGTACATTATACTGTTTAGAATCAAGTTACATACAAATAAATTAAATTTTTTTGTTATAAACATGTCATGCAAATGTTTAAAGGCAGGAAAAAGTGAGTTCAGAAAAAGGAATCTGCAACAAGATATTATTAATTTTATAAAAGAAGTTGGCAATAGTTTATTGAATGGCGTTACGTTGGGTGAAATTATGAAGTATGTATCATTAGTGAATAATGATAATACTAAAGGACTTAGATTAAAAGTTATTAGAATGGTTAAACAAAGTGAAAAAAAAGGCGAAATTATAAGAATACGTAAACGTTATCAAATAAATGATCTAAGCAGAAATGCTGGACCTTCACAACTAAAATACGGCCAAAAATTTCAAGAAAGGGAAAACTTAGATAAACAAGAGATTGATAAAGAGTAGAAAAACTAAACAAGATAAAAAATTCCTGAAGCTCTTGAAATATGATTAACAAAAATTGTGTTTTTGTCCATTGGTTATAATTAAATTCATAAGAATTTACCAGACTTCTTTATCTGCTATGCATTATTTAATTTCATTACTTCTTTTGACAGTATATATGTATATATATATATATATTTATTCAATTTTTTTCTTTCTAATCCTGTTAGAAAAATAATTGTAATAGTATATAATTACCGATATCATCGTGTTTTCACTGGAAATACACGTTTTGAAGTCTTGCAGTTTTAACGAGATTAAATTCATTCATTTCATCCCAGAGTTAAATATTAAATTTTTTCTGGAACAGTATTAAATTGATTCTTAATTTATATGAATATAAAATATTGGTGAAAAGGTCAAACATTGAGAATGTATTTTAAATTCAAGTTAAATACTCCCTCTCTCTATTACTGTTCCGTTTCTTATAACCTGAAATCAGCTGTGACTGGGATATGTGACTCTTAAGTGGTATCATTTTTTTTTTTTGAAGGGGGGGCCAATGCACTGCTACCTTCCAATCTATTGTGCTATGCCCCCTGGGTGCCGCAGGCTTGCCCACAGCACCCGAGCAGATGTCTCAGCTGAACATCCGTTCTACAAAACCTCCATCACAGTGAGTTCCTGAGGAATCCCAATACTCTGACACGCTCTAGAGACGGTATATCTCCCTTCTACACCTAGTAGCTACCCAGGTTCTTGAATCTTCTCTGAGTGGCAGCCTCGCAGTCTGTTAGGAGATATAATGGAGTTTCCTCCAAATCTCCACAGAATCTGCATGAGCTGTCACTTTCCAAACCCAGCTTCACCAGGTGTCCTCTAAGTCGGCAATGCCCCGTGAGGAAACCCGTAAGTACGCGGAGCTTGTTCTTGCTCAATCCAATGCAGGCCTCCGACCTCCGTTGGTTATAATTTCCCAAGCAGATCTTGGCCTGCCGCAACCTGGGGAGGGAGTACCAGAGTTGAGATCTCCTCGTCTCCTCTTCCTTCCTAAGTTCCTTCAACAGAAACTGGTCGCTAACCCCACAAAAAGGTTCCGGCCCTAGAAGCGGGGCACAGCGGTTGGCCAGGGCGTCGGCCATCTCATTCCCTTTAATGCCACCATGCCCCGGCACCCACCAGAGGGTAACTTTGTTTCTCTTCCCTAGGGAAGCTGTATTTCTTAATCATGCCATCTCTAGGGAGGTGCCAGATAAGGAAGCCCAAAGGTGAGGATAACCACTCGATGACCCCCAGACTCCCTCTCCTCCCGCACCTTCCCTAGAGATGCTAAGAAGAGCTCCCTTCGCCGCCCTTTCCACTGCAGAGGTGACAGATTGAGGATAACCTCAATCCCGGCGGTGGGACAAGTCCGCATCATGCATAAGCTTGCGAGCCACTGTACCTTATCAAGAGTCTTCTAGACTGATACTACTTTGGCCTTCCCAAACCATGCCACTGCGCCGTAGGTGAAGACCGGTCTGACCATAATGGTGTACATCCACCGTAGGATACTTGGGGGGGGGCATCCCCAGGATTTGCCCTCCATCCTCCTACATATCATGAGGGCGTCAGTGGCCTTACTAACAATTGATTCAATATGTTTCTTCGATAGTTTACTATCGAATGTTACCCCTAAATACTTAACCTTCTTTTTCACCCCAATTCTTCTCCGGCTAGCCGGATACTCTTCAGGCGTGGAAGTGTTCTTTTCCTAGTGAAGGGTATCGCAGTGGTTTTCGTTGGATTAATCTTCAACCCCACTGAACTACACCAACCACTAGTAATATGTAACCCCCTCTGTATTATGTCACAGAGGGTTTCTTTAAACTTCCCTCTAGCAATTATGACGACGTCATCGGCATATCCCTGACAGGAAATGCCGAGGTCCGTCAGCTTGCAGAGGAGCTCATCCACTACCAGGCTCCACATTAGGGGAGACAAAACCCCCTTGCGGGCAGCCGCGAGTAGTGCGGGAGCTGATGGTCCGTGAGCCCACCACGTCTCAACCGTTCTTGTAGACAGCATTTCCATCATCCACCTGGCCGTCGTGCCCTTCTAATTAGGACCCTACCAACCGCCTCATGAGAGGTGTTGTCGAACGCGCCTTCTATATCCAAAAAGACACAGATGGCCGTTTCCTTAACGTCTAGAGTCCTCTGCATTGTCTGTCAGCTGATGCAGGGCAGTATCCGTCTATCTCCCCGCCCGGTAGGCATGCTGACATGGGTGCAAAGGCACCCTCTCCAGAACCTCTGTCCTGATGTAATTGTCCACGGCCTTTCCCATTGTCTTCAGAAGAAAAGACGTAAGGCAGATAGGCCTAAAGGACTTGGGCAAGGTGGCGTCCCTTTTCTCAACCTTGGGGATAAAAACCACTCTAGCCCCCCTCCAAGGCCTCGGTATATAGCCGAGTGCCAAGGTACTTCGAGTAATCCTAACCAGATGTTGAAGAACCTCCTTTATGCCCTTTTGCAGAAGGGCAGGGAAGACCTTATCCACGCCAGGCGACTTAAAGGGCTGAAAATTATTTATTGCCCATTCTAGCCTTGATGGCGAACAGATGGTTCTGGCCACCTCCCAGTCTTCCCTTGTCAGTCTGCTGGGCCCTATTGTCTCAGAACCATTCTTCTGTGGCAGGCTCCCCGGAAAATGGGTTTCCAGCAGGAGAAGAGCGCGTTGCTCCCCATCCTGCGTATAGCTGCCATCAGGTCTTTTGAACGACATCGTTGCTCCAACGCCATGCATAGCCATTGCTTTATGCAGTCTGGCCGCCACGGGTGGGGAGCTAATGTCCTCACAGAATTTCCTATAACTGGTCCTTTTAGCCTTCCTAATCTCCTTGTTGTAGGCAGTAAGCGCCCGCGTGTAGCTCTGCTAATCTCCAGTGCGCTTCGCCCTATTGGAGAGCTTGCGCACTTTGGATCTTAAATTGGACAGATCCCTGCTCCACCAGGGGGCATCCCTACAGCGAAAGGAGTTTGCTCACAGGGCAGCTGTCTTCAAAGGCGCCTACCACCGCCCCATTCCGCTCCTCTTTCCTATGCTCGAGCTCTAAACGACACTGCGGCCCCTCGCAGTGTCAATGCGATTTAGAGCGCAGCCCAAATTCGTAACAAATTCCTCCCAATTTGTAGGTCTGGGGTTTCTCCACTCCACTCTCCCATCACCAAGTCCCTCCAGATTGAAGTAATAATTCGATGATCTGAAAGGGAAGGCCCGTCCGAGACTTCCCAGCTCCCAACAAACTGCCCGATGCCCGATGCTAGGACTGCCGAAAGTAATATCTAAAATCTCCTGCCTTACCCTGGTCACAAACGTAGGTGACGCCCCAACATTGAAAATGTCCCGGTTGTATTGGAGGATAAACTCTAAAAGGTACTCACCTCTTCTGTTATCTCTTCTACTCCCCCACACTCTGTTGTGGGCATTCGCATCGCACCCAATGAGGAGAGGCAGCTTCCGCTTCCGGCAGTATTCCGCCAACCTCTGTACCTCCGCCGGCGGTACATCCCTATTCCCAGCGAAGTAACTGGATGCTATCACAACGGCGCGGTTGTTGCCTCCATAGTTCAGATGGGCCAAATGGATACCAAATCCCGCGTCGTAAATTCTGAAAAGCAAGTGTAGATAATATTATTTCTGATCAGGATGCATGCCTTAGGATTTTCGCTTTTAGCATCCGATACTACCTTGCTGTACTTACCTGACAGTCCGCAAATCCGTCCTTTGACTGTCCACGGCTCCGGAATCATCACCAGAATAGCCTTTTGGTGATCAACCTTACAATGGTGGCCGATGCCCCCTTTGCATGGTGCAAGTTCACCTGGGCTACCCCGGTGTTCAGTCCCAAGGGGTACTTACGCACCCCCTTCCGCCCCCAGGAGCTTCTCCTCTTCTTCGACAGAGAGACTTGCCCAGAGAGCTAAGAGATCCATTGCTCCCATATCTCCCAGGCTCTCTCGTCGCTGAGTGTCATACTCAAGCCCCGGGGATAGACTCTCCTTCGGTAGCGCTTCCGCTGGAGTAGAGATCAAAGGAGCTTGCTGCTCCTTAAGCGCCCCCTTGGCCCTCCAGCTTCTTCCAGCCTCTAATGGGGAGGTTGAAATCGGATAGTGCCTCCTCCCATTTTGACTGCCTCGAACGACCGATCGTCGATCGCGGGAGTCATTAAGAGACCTCCATTCTGTTCTTTACAAACGAGGATTTTCCACGCCCTCGTGTTTACTCCCACGTTCTGGGCATCCACTAAGGCTAGAACCTTTCTGATGCCCTTCTCTGCACTCCTTGGAAAGAAGGTAGTGACAGTGCGTATCTTCGGGATACCTTCTCCCGAGCACGCCATCAGCTCCACTCCCGTCCAAGTATTCAGGGTCTGCCCTGCTTTGCAGCCAGTCTGCTGTGTGCTGGTCAAAACAGTCCAACCACAGCATCCCCGGACGAAAATGTATGCCCTCGAATTGGAGCTTATGCTTCCACCCAAGGGCTATCTCCTCTACTATTGCATCTTCCAGTCCTGATAACTCCTCAGCACTGAGTACTACATACGGGAAGCCCCTAGGCATCACCCCAACTCTCACCACCTGTGCCGCACCGGCATAGCTGGTGCCAGGTCGGCGAAGCCGGTTCCCCACCAAGGAGGTCCCGGGATTCACGGTGCCAGAAGGTGCCACCCTTCTTCTTTTAACATCATTTCTTTCGGGAGGTGTTATTAACCGCTCCCGCTTACCATGAGCACGCCGAGGTGGGCTACTGCCCACCCGCTATGCCCTGTGCTTTTCGGCCTCCGCTCTCGCTTCCTGGGGGCTCATGCCCCGCGCAAGCGCGCGGAGATACCACCGAACTCCTGCACCACTGAGGCCTCTCCTCAGAGGGTCATCTATCGTCCCCGGTTGCCTAGGGGCGGTGGCGGTAACGTCCTCTTCCTCCCGCTCCTTTTCCTACCCGGTGCCTCCTCCTTCCGTAACATACCAGGGGGTGAACAGGAGCCTCCCCATCACCGCTAATGCTGGGCCTGTTGCCTACTTCACCCCCACCAAGAGCTCGCTCCTTGGATACCTGGGGTTCCATTTGTACAATCGCGTATCCACCCGCTTACTTGCTTGTGCCTGCTCAGCTTGGCGAGGAATACTCGTCCCGCTGGTACCAGGCCGGTTTCACTGGGAGAATGCTCCTTCGTGGCCTGGGCCGCGGGTTGTAATGTGGCGGTAGCTACCCGCCTAGTATCAATTTTGATCTTTTTACACTTCTTCATGGATTGTTCCCACGTACAGCTAGGGTCCTCTTCGGTCGGCTGCATCAGAGCTCCGCATGATACAGTAAGGCAATTTACTACTCTCTGATGCGGCCCGTTCAGGAAGGCACCGTTATACTATAGCCTATATTACCCCCTGGCTGCAAACCTACAGGGCACGGTACGCATAACACCCTGTTTTAGGGCGGGTGGGTCTCTGAGGCTGCCCGTGGGGGCACCACCTCAGATGACCAGCGGGTACACCCTTACCGCCGGGGACTTTTATCGACGTCCAGGTCTAGATCCGCCGAGTTAATTTAGAACAGGGTCACCTCGAGAAGGGTGCAGTAACACTAGATGCTGCGCTCGGACGGTCATTGATGAATAGGAGGTGAAGCCTGCTATCCATCCTGGGGCTCCCCACACAGGGCTTTGGAAACCCCCTTGGCCCCAACTGGTATCTTAGTTGATTATATAATTCTACCATCTAAACAAAATTAATTAGAAATAAATAGACTGCTCCAAATTCCGAGTTTCAAGAAAATTAGTAAACAGGAATTGCGTTCTTACTGAACAGTTTTTATGTGCAGTTTTCACAATTTTCTTCATGAAAACATCAACGAATTTCATTAAATTTGGTATAACAACTATAAAATTTGTAAAATTTGCACAAATTTTGTATAGTGCAGTAAGAGAATGTTGGGTGAGTATTCACACCAGATTTTTTTGATCTTTGGGAACCTCAGAACGTGTCAGTTTCTGGTGAACATTTGTTATAGAAAATTTGTTACGAGTACAATATTTCCTTTAACAGCAGTTAGAAAATGTAAAAACCTTTCATACTTATATTTTCTTTCTCACTTTTTTTACTTTTTCAAAATTTTTATAATATAATTGTATATTTGTATAATAGGGTGGTTTATTTAAATTATTTTTCTCTCTTGAGAGCTAAAATCAAGAGAGGAATTAAATAAATATTAAGTGAGAAAGGTGAAGAGTTAAAAGCAAAGCACTGAGCTTTATTTAATAATAAACTTCTCTCGCACTTTTTTTTTTTTATATACTTTCTCCGGTTGGAAGAAGTTAAGGAAAGTTAATAGAAATACATTAAAAAGCTGTAATAAAGCGTCATAATGATTCATGAATAATAAACATTGTTTTTATACAAAATAACATTTTATTTTAATTAATTTAATTTAATTTTTATCCGTTCTCTTAGGCTGATATAAGAACAAGTGTCTTTCAGATTAACGAAATTGATGTCCTCTGAGCAAAAAAAACAAAAAAAAAACAATAAGATTATTAAATATTAACTCATTCACTCACTCTCTCTCGACATTCTGCGTCAGTGTGTATGTAATGGCCGAAATGTTTAATTCAATATTTCATTAAATTGTCACCAGGGGGATTCTACAATAAAGTTTTCGTTAAAATAGTTTAGTGGAAAAAGTAAGTGACACTGAATGTTTATTTTTGGAAGTTTTAAATATTTTTTTTTCAGACGGTTCAAAAAATTTCTTTAAACTTGGTATGCCAACTACACAAATAATTTTTCCTCGAAAAATCATTTTTCCATTACGCTTTTTTACTTTCTCTTACACTTAAATAAGAGAAAGTATTGCGATCGTGCCAGATTTTCAAATTGAATTTTCACCGAAATTATATGTTTTGAGGTCCCTTCAGTCCAGAAAAGTGGTTTTTAGAAAATGGTTTGTATGTGTGTGGTAAACAAAATATCTCAAAAGCAAAAAGCTGGAGGATGCTCAAACTAAGTATTCCATTTAGGTACTAACCACCGTTTCAAACACAAAGATTTCACGCTAAATCCATCAACCGGAGATACCACATTACAGAATGTTTTTTTTTTTTTCCAGTTACGTGTATGTGTTTTTCTCGAATACGTGTCTAACAATTTTCTTTAAAGTAGCTTTCAAACTACACATAAAAATTGCTCCGAGAAAATTCATTTAAAGGGGGCATTTGAGGGAAAGATGGTATTAGATTCTTACACAATTTTATCATCTAAATAATAATATTGAGAATTTAATATTTTGTCTTTAATTCCGAGTTTGAAGAAAATCGGATGACCAGAAGTGCGTTTTTTACTGAAAAGTATTTTTCAATTTTCTGTTTTGGGTGTTCGTTACGACCCCTGTATTGAATGTTGTAAAATGGATGTTGATGTTCGGTCTATACACTCTTTTTAAATTTCTACCGACGTTTCGGCAAATTTATTGCCTTCTTCAGGGTAAAGATTTCCAGTTAGAATTACTTACAAACTCTAGTTTAACCTGTGACATAACATCACCAAGTGTTTCAATTTTCTGCTATTTTTTCTAAAAAAGCTCCTACGATTTCATTTAAAATATATGAACAAACATACAAAGAATTACAACTTTTATTGGTAACATTTCTGGGTAATGTTATTTATGGGGCCTTTTCGGAGAGGAGTGGTGCTATTTTTTTTCTCTAAAATGCTATTTTAGTTGATTATACAATTCCACTATCTAAACAAAATTAATTAGAAATAAATAGATTGCCAAAATTCTGAGTTTCAACAAAATTAGTAAACCGGAAGTACGTTTTTTTCAGTTTTCGCTAATTTTTCCCTAAAAACACCGACTAATTTCATTAATTTGATATACTAACTATAAAATTTGTCAATTACAATTTTGTAAACTGCAGTAAGAGAAAGTTGTGTGAGTGTTTCATGCCAGATTTTTATATGTATTTGATTTAAGCTGCCAGTAATAATAAGTGTGGTACTTGGCGAATAAAACCAGACTGCCATTAAAGACCGCACATCTCATTGATCAGGAGTATTACTTGTTTTACATTGGTTTATTTATTTCCCTGTTACTACAATATTAATTTTATTTAAACTTTGCAATTATTATATTTTATGTTGTAAATTTGAGTTTTGTACAATCGTGAAGTTCTCTAGTTTTACAATATATACGCAATCAATTAGATTAGAGTTCCTTCAAATTTAAGATAAAGCTCAGCACATTATTATAATCACTGAGTACATTTTTATTGTTATATACATTTAAATGGCAACTTGCTTTTAGTTTGTTTACTTCAGAATGAATTTCATTTGTTTATTACTATTTGTTTAGTATTGCAAATGTAGTGAAGTGATTTTATGGTGTTTGACAGAGAAAAATGTAGAAGATAAAATTATACTCACTGAAAATTGACATATCAACTGAAATAAAAGAGTACTGCAAAGATTTACAAAACTGATTTAGAAATATGGTAGCGTGAATAGAAATGACAGACTGAAGTGGCAGAGTGATGGTGATGTTTACTTGAAGACTGTGTGTACAAGACTGATTTGTAGACTGAGGTTGCCTAGCAAGCTTCCCCTACTTCTCCTATCAGATCTCCTAGAGGTTGAGGCTAGCAGATCTTGACCTTCTCTAAGGGTGGATTGCCATATGATATTTTTGTTGCAGGCAAGATATACTGCCACCAATCCATTACATCATACGCTCACTTGAAGAAATTTTTTGCTTGCGAAAAATTGTTGATGTTACTGCTAGGCTGACTCATTGGTGCAGCTGATGTTACTTGGTAGCTATCTGATTGACTTACAGAATTTTGAACATCAATAGAATCAGCAAATGATGACTTGTGTTGCTGTGTCTGAATAAATGGCTGTGATGATGATTCAATCCAGTGGGATTTTTGTGAGGGGGAAAATTGTAGAAGAGGAAATTACAGTGAATGAATACTGATATATTTACTAAGAAACAGAGGTACTGCGAGGACTTTACAGAACTAATATAGAAATGTAATACTGTGAGTAAAAATGGCACAGTGTTTTGGTGATGATCATTATTTATTGAAGACTGAATGTATGAGACTAACCACCCTTACTTTATATGCTTGTGGAAAACTAAACCTACTTCTACTTCAAGATCTCCTAAATGTTGATGTAAGCCTATCTTGTGATCTACCCAAAGATGGGTATCTGAATTTGAATATCTCGTGGTTACATGCGTTAAGCCTCATGTGCCCTGGCGGAAGACGTTGCAGTTCGTGAGATTGCCATATGATTTTTTGTTGCATGTAATCACATTATAGTAGTTATATTTTATTTGATTGTCTTTCTTTTATTTATATAAACCCAATTAATATATTTATTTATTTTGATTTATTAACATAATATTAATTTATTCTGTATTTATGTGAACCTATGGCCGAGCTGCTTGCACAAACCACCAAACCGCTATGTACCATTAAATTCAAAAAATAAAATAAATAAATATAGCATACAGTAAGAGAGTGTAAAATGCATTTTTTAAATAATAAATAAACGATACTAACGTGCTTAGACCGTGCTTAGTTCACATTATGAAATTGTTTACAGCAATGTATCATTACGAACATATGAGTGCAATTTTATCAAAATGAAACATATAAAACTAGATAGCAGTGAAAGTAATAAAAAAATAAAGAGAGAACAAAAAAAGAAGAGAAAATAAAGTCTCCATAAATTTATGATCATGATAAAACCTTGGTAGATTTATTTTATATATATATATATATAACTTGATAAATGTTTTAGTTTTAGTAAATTATTAACATACGGTATTATTTTAACAACTTAGACTATAAAAATGTGGTTTAGGTCAGCAGTAGTAACAACATTGAAGTAATGAAACTGGGAGAAGTAAATAAGTAAAAAAAAAATAAAATAAAATAAAGAAAGTAAAGGATTTCATGAAACAACGACCCGTTGTTTTTTTCTCTGAAGTTTATCCTTAATTAATTCCGCCTTTAAGGTTCCTTCCTTCCATTTAAATTTTTATTTATTTTTTTTTAATTCTTTTGTTTTTTATTTTAGATTTTTCTTTTTGTTCGGTAGAAAAAAAGGAAAAATTAGAGAAAATTACTATCGCTAGTAGTGATATCTAGACATAACGCTAAATGTATAAATAGCAAAGTGTCCGGTATATGAATATTTAAAAGATATAAACTTCCGCTCATCATATAATTCGCAGGTGTATAAATAAATACGCTAGTAGTAGGAAGAGAGAGAGAAATAGTTGAGTTTTCTCGCTGTTGTCCATGCGTATTTAATTGAATGTGTAAATTAATTAAAATATCTTAATAGCTGTTAAATTTTTTTAGATTTCAACTTGTTTCATTATAAAAATTTTATTATAACAAATTTTTTGCTAGTTTTCTTAAAAATTTACTACCTGCATGTAGTATATATACGTGCCTAGTGGTATATATAGGGGCGGGTGTTGGTGTAGTGGTTATGAGCATGGACTTGTAAGTGGGAGGACCCCAGTTCGAGTCCAGCGTATAACTGCTAAATTTTATATTTGTTGAAAAATGTTATTAGTAAAGTAGGTGCTTTCTGCCCCCGTCCACGACACCTAATTTGGTAGTTGAGGGTTAAGCCCCTCCTGAATAAGTAGTACCTGCATATATATACGTGCCAATGCATATACATAATTGCCGTGGAACATTGTCAAGTATGGGGTAGCAAGAGGCGAGAAACTATATACAAATGGATTACAGGGACAATGTGGGAGAGAGGTGTGTCATTTGTTATGTTATGTCTTTGCGAATGAAAGATATGATTAGTGAACAGTATGGAGAGTGAGATTTGACATAGTAGGCAGCGTAAACTTGTGAGGAAGTAGTTTAGATTGTAATGTTTGAATAATTTGTATATTCGTAGTTTTGGCTCAAATCCACAAAATTCTAGTCAAAAAGTTCACACTGGATTTGATTAAGGTAATATACATATGAGCCTTTTCAGTTCCATAGAGAAATGAAATCATTTTGCCAGAAGACTGAAAAAGAAGTTCGGCACGGTTAGTCATTGGCTTATCTTTTAGATCTTGTATGATGTATGTGTGTTGTGTGTGGGTTCAGCTTGCGTCATATATCTACTACAACAAGCGCCACTTAGTGCACTAGGATTGCAAGGCGAAATAACATTGTTTCTGAAGAAGACAAGATACCCTCGCCGGAAAATAAACGTGGTATGTTGGCTCTTTTGTCGGTTCAATTTTTTGAATACGCTACTTTTTGGTTAAGATTAGGCACACGACACTTGTAAGAAAACAGGAAATATTGCTGTCAATGGGTAGTGTGACTAGGTTGCACAAATCTCATTGTCACGTAGATGATGAAACCTTTTTTTCACTACAAGTTTGATTTGTTTATTGGTCTAACAAAATTTTACAAAATATTATGGTTAAAATTTAAATGAAAAAAAGTCCTTAATTTGTATAAAACACTTTATTAGACAATATCGAGTTGTCGACCGGAAGCCAGGTCATTTTCAAGATCTTGAAAGTGGTAGGACTACTGTGTATAGTAAAGTATTTTATACAAATTAAGGACTTTTTCTCATTCAAATTTTCATTTAAATTTTAACCAGTTTTTTTATATATCATAAAATGGCATATCACAAGCTAGCCTTAGATCATCCTTTCGCTAAAATCTTTTGGAAATGTTTCAAATAAAACTGATTGATTTCCTTGCAGCTTTGCCCTGTGTGTGTTGTAAGTTTGTAGTATTGTAGCACGAGCGGTTTTGTAAGGGAGGCTTGTGTGTGAATATGTTTTAAGAGAACAGAGGAGTATTAACAAATAACTAAGAAATCGCCATTGCTAAATATAAATATATTCTCTTAAAATAACAACTACAATTTAATTGCAATGAATGTAAAAAACTTATGAATGTGTACAATAATTATTTAGCTAGATTGATGGAACTCAAATGTTAAACACGTACAACTGGCACTGAAGTTAAGAGAACGACACTGAGACAAATGTTACTGGTTCAATAAAGTGCTGTAAGATAAGTGGTGAAAGAATGCTCTTCTTGGTAATTAAAATCCTGCCCTTTATGTATGTATGATGATTGCAAGAAGTGGTAAAAGACAAAGCTGACTAAATTTTCCGACCTCTTTTGTAACGGTGTCTTGTTCCTGGATTCTAACCATTTCCCAGCCAATGTCTTTTAAAATTGAATTTATTTAAGTTAATTTAAAAATATGAAATCTATTACAATTTGCTTCTTCCACTACAACTCGCAATTTATTTAGAAATCAGATATGTTTGGTTAAAAAATTTTGACAGATAATTTCCTGCCAAATCCGCTCCTAGCGCTTGGATTTCCTTCCAAACGTAAACCTCTATACCTATTTTGTAATATTAAAATAAAAAAAAACAAACAGGAAACGAAACAAAACAAAACTTAATTTCTAATAAAAAGCCGACGTGAATAAAATACGTCTATATTATAGCAGTAAGTAAAAGTATGATAAATTGGACAAAAAAGAATTATAAACATAAAAAACAAAGACGTTTCTTAGTGAAACCCAACATTAAGGAAAAACGAAATAAATAAAATCTTGTCTTGTGTAATTTTTCTTTGACATTTCTATTTTCGCTTATTGCTTATAAGAGAGAAGGTCACCCTGAGTTTTGAGATACCCAGGATCTGAAAAAGTGGTATATAGGGTATGACAGGAAGTTAACTGTCGAAAATTCCTCAACAAATTCTTTAAACTTTGTATATATACTAAAATTTATGACTCTTAACTGAAACATTTTTTTAGAGAAATTTCATTTAAGAAGCGTAATGCGGAAGAATTGGGGGGTATACTTTTCTCTAAAATTCTATTTCAGGTTTTTTTTTTTCAGTTTTTCTGCAATTTTCTCCATAAAGATATCAACAGATTTTATTAACTTTCGTATACTAACTTCATATAGAGAGGCAAATGATATTTTATTGATTTTGTTATTTCCAAAGTGTTCAAGTTGAATAAAATGGTTTTATAGGAGAGGAAGGTTATGATTTCCTTAAAAAAAAACGTCCGTTTTATTAAGTTTAGATTCGTCCACCACATTAATGTTACATTGAAGGCAACTAAACATTTTAGTAAAAATTATAAATTTGAAAAAATGTTTCAATTATAACTACGAAAAATGCAGAAATTCGTGTGAATATTTAATATGGATTATTTTTGGAATTATTACATGGAAATATTGGCTAAATGAAAATTTTGCATCTAGAAAAATGCCCAAATAACGGATAAAAATGAAAATACCAAGGATAAAAAAAAAAGTTTCATGCGCATTCAGTAATATTAAATTTATTTAATATTACCAGAAATTTATAAAAAATAGATAAAAATAAATATATAAAATTTTATTCTATTTTCTCCTCAAATATTATAACCTATGGTAAGGAGATTTTTTTTTTTTTTACTACGAACCTATAAACCAAAAAAATAAAAAAAATAATAAAAAAAAAGGAGATGGGAATGTTCACAGTGAATGTCTATCAATGAACAGAACTGATAAGGAAATATCCCGACTACAAAACGTTTTATTAACCTATATATATTTATAGTGTCGTTAGGTTTATCGATAGGTGATATTACTTTTCATAAAAAAAATAATTGATCACTTCCTAGATTTGAATTTGTTGGGTGATACACTTATTATAAATTAATAATAATAATAATAATAATGAAATGTTATATATTATATTGTAATAATAAATAAATGGGGTTCGTGATAGCTGAGCGACCACTTTGTCATTAATACCTGGTCTGCTGTGACAAAATGCTGGGCCGAATATTCTTAATGTCACCGTACTGGACGCTGCCAACATTGCTCGGGCTATTGCAGATAAATGTCTAAATAGAGAGCAGTTGGCAGCAGAAATAACTGCCGTATGGAGGGGAATCTACAGAGTGGAAGATAATCCCTCTCATTATATCATGTACAGAATTCATAACGCAATTGTTAGGTGAGGGTTGAGAAAATTAGGATTCAGGAGAATTCTCGCTTTCCAGATGCAGCAAGCATTGGAACACCAATCATGTTGGATAGGGAGCAAAGTCTTGCAGGACAAATGGGACAGTTAGTCCCTCCGCAGCCCCATTTGTATCATAAACATATATGTGCCTCCCCTGCTCTATACCAGCTTCGCTGAGAAAAAGAAAGATAGTAATATTCAATCGACGGCAATTTTTATAGACTCTGCAAAGATTTGTATAATAGTACGGCAATTTTTAGGTTTCTGAAGAATATGTAAAAATACTTTATTGCTATGATAGTTCCCAGCTATGTTATTACCAGCATTAAAATGAGTAAATTAACAAATAATTAATAACATTAGGAACAAGATTAACTCAGTGGTAGGTTGCTAGGCTCCTTCGCGGTGGTCCCGGGTTTGAGTCAAGCAGTACTATTGTAATGGACTGCCGTGACATATTTTGGCATGCCTTGCCTGCAAAAATATCATAAGGTAGTGCCGACAGTTACTCGCTCATACGACACGAGAGGCATAACAAGACACCCTACCACAAACGGTTCAGATTGTAGCCGTTTCATAGAAAGTGACACTTACCTAACACCATAGAAAATAGGAAGGAGAAGTAAAGGAGTATTAGGGGAATTTAGCTCTTAATATGTGTTGTAGATATAATATGTTTAAAGAAAATCGTGTCATCTCAGCAAAATAAAAATTCCCCTGCAAAATTGAAAAACAATGCAGTATTTTGTTAAGCAACAGCTTTGCATAATTCTAAACAAGCATATTTTAGGAAAAAATATTTTAAAAAACTGCTCTGATTTCTTCAGAGGCAAATATTCTTTATTCTTTATTTTTCTGTGCAAACAGCTGCTTTACTAGCAAGAATAAAGAATAACAGGCAAAAATCAATGTCTCGCAATTAGCATGCCAGAAGGTTGAGAGATTGTGAAGCCAGGCTCGTTTACTGGAATTTGTAAATTTGGAATCAAGTCTCTTATTTAAACAGTTGTACTTCGTACATTCAAAAGGTCTTCTTCGTCAGTAGAGTACTACCTGACTTATACTCTCACTCGCTCTCTGTCTCTCTCTGCCACGGTGTCTAAGCCTCACTACCTCCTCGCTTGTTCCTTGCAATTTAATATTGAAATGATTCTACAAGACAAGGGTAGAAGTAGTTTGTTTCTTGTCAGAAGTGTTTGAGGAAGCAACTAACTTGGTTGGAGACGGGTTATACGAGATAGAGGTGGCAGGATTCTCTAACTTGGGTTAGTATAAGGTGGAAATTTGTAACTCAAGGTGGAAAATGTGCATCTTCCTTCTCTTTCTTACAATCTTTCTCTCTCTTTTTCCTCCCCCACTACCTCACTCTTTTTTTTTTTACATAGGATGCTTAAAGGTTACCTTTAGAGGCGGCGCAGCAATGTAACCTAACTCACACTATGTGCTTGTATATGTGTATGTGTCTGCGTGAGTATGCCTTATGCTAGATATAAGAGGCAGCTAGAATATGGAAAAGGAAAACGGCTAGGAAAAGTTGGTAGTCAGTTCTTTGCGTATTCAGATCCCACAAGATCTAACCGCCTCCTTTTCTCCTTTTACCGCCGTCTGGCGAGGTTCTTCTTTTTACTAGCACACACCATTCCCTTCTTCCTATCCCTACCGCAAAGCAGAGCACCGGAGCACCATAGCCCCAACACACGTACATCCTACACATCACAGTTTGTGTGTGTGCAAATTTTGCCTCTCTTTCACACTCAAGACGGCCTTCACTTCGTGCAGTAGGAGGAATTCCATCCTGGTATACAAAATACCACATGGTTTTTTTTTTTTTTTGTTCGCCCTTAATGCGCTGCAGGCTGAAGCTTACCCGTTCATTTTATGGAGCAACACATTTTCTACGACATAAGCATACACAAAACGTGCATACTTACATGTATACACATTCAACTAGAAAAAATATACTTAAAGCTCCTTTCTCAAACTTCTTTTTGAGAAAATCTGTATAAATGAAAATGGAAAAATGTTAAGTAACTCGTCATTTTTTTTTCAGCTCTAAATACCTTTCCGGTTGCGTGTTTCGCCTGCTAATAGATGACAAACTTCAAGAAATTCTAATTATATTTCTGATGTGTTACTTTATTTTTTGAAACTGCTTTCCCTTATTGTTTGAAGTATTTGTTTTATTTTTTTAAAATAACTTTTCCAATTTTTAGGGAGCCTCAAAAGAAAAACCACTTAAATCAATACAGGAAAGCAATTTTAAAAAATGAAGCAACATCAGGAAATATTGAACCAACCCTGCACATAATATTAGAAATTTGAAGACAAAAAATCCGCAGAACTAAAAATAATTTTTTTGTTGGAAAAACGTTTCAAATAAAAGTGATAAGTTTATATGTGTGCAGTAAACATTCCAAGTTTAAAGAAAATCGTTTTAATTGTTGTCCTTCAAAAAAAAGTAAAGCTATTATGTAAAGTCGCCCTTTCGGTTAAGCGATTTTCTTCAAATTTGGAATTCTGGTAATGCTTCTAACGCGTATTAATATTATATAAGTGTTACAATGTTAGAACCAAATATTGTACTAATGTGCCACCTAAAAGAGAAGCTTAATATGATTGTTCCTCAGAACCCCCTCCAGATATTTTACGTGTGTAGAATGTATGCGAAGTTTAAATAAAATCATTGGAGTCTTTTTCGAAAAAAATGGCAAAAAAACTATTTAGTAAATACCGCACTTCCGGTTGGTTTATGAATTTTGCCTGTCACTTTCATGTCAGATGCGTTAAAAACGGAATATCAAATTTGAGCTTCCTGCGATTTTTCGTTTTTGAAATATTGTGTTCACAGTTACTTATACACACACACACACACACACACACACAAACAATGTATATATTAACCATTCGCTAAAAATATCTTTTACACACTTCAAAGTCCTCAAAACATGTATTTCCGGTAAAAACTGAATTTCAAAAATTTGACACAATCACAATATTTCTTCTAGAAAGAAAGTAAAAAATTAATGAATGAATGGAAGTGGTGCGAGGTCTACTGGTACGAATAAGTAGATTGCGTATCTGGAACACATTGTGATAAACATCAAATACCATCTCCTCTAGACTATTATGATGAGAAAGATACTTGGCAAAAAGTGTGTGGGACGAAAGAGGGCATCCTGGTTCTCAAATGTCAGAAAATGCACTGCACCTTGCGCACGACCTAAATAAATTCAATGAAGTGATCGCTAACCTTCGTTAACTATGACGGCACTTTAAGAAGAAGAAGCTAGTCACCAGATAAAATGTGAAGAAAGATTGCATGAATAGATAAACACTTGAAGAAGTTTAAACAAGCTACCAAGATATAAACAACCAAATCTACCATCAAGAGCTTACTGTATAGTTGACACGACTCTCAATGATGCTTAGCAACAAGCAATATTCAGCTTCAACTCACACTATTCGAAAGACACTTTTAAAAGCCACCAAGCTAGACTGTATTAGCTAATTGACTATTAGAACAAGCAAGAATTTTAATTAGACATATCGCTATTCAAACGGCACTCTATAAAAAATAAAAATATGTTCGCTATCATTCTACTATCATTACTCAATGTTCGGTCACTCTATTCTCTGTATATTCTCTTCTCCATTCTCAGTACATCGTCAAAATACTTACAACCATGTGGTATGAACCATGTTCTTCTTGCTACCATTACAATAACAATGGGAGGGGGTAAAAACAAAAAGGTCAAATAAACAAAATAGTAGTAGAAAGAGGATCGAACATATTAACTTTTTTATTTTGAATGTATTTGAATTGGAAACTTAAAAAGAAAAGCCAGGAAAGTTATTTCTAGATCTGCTTCAAACAAGATTTTGTTTTTAAACAAATCTCTCGTAACAATGTGAGTGGTAGCTTAGCGAAGTTGTGGAAAATAAATTTGTAATGATGTCAACATCCAATTTTCCATCTAGAAGAAGCTCCTCCTCCATCATCTCCCAAAAAATATTAGCCCTACACTAATCCCCTAAATCCATCGCCAGGTTTCCAATATAGTCTCTAAACAATACACTCCCGAAAGACCCCAAGCGGTTCCCTCCTTTTCACCAGAATTACGTAGTATTAAAAAATAAAAAATAAAGGAGATTATAAAACTCTAAACACCACGTTGTATTTTTCTCGCAATATTTCTTCTTTTTATTTTCTCTAACTGCTATTAAAGAAAGTATTGCGATCTTGCCAGATTTTTGAAACTGAGTTTTCACCGGAAATATATGTTTTAAGGTCCCCTGAGTCCAAAAAAGTTATTTTTAGAAAATTGTCTGTATGTGTGTGTGTGTGTGTGTGTGTGAATGTGAATGTGAAGAATATCTTAAAAACAAAAAGTTGCAGGAAGCTCAAACTTGGAATTCCGTTTAGGTACTGCCACTGCTTCAAACATGAAGATTTCGGGCAAATTCCATCAAACGAAAGTGCCACTTAACTGAATAATTTTTTCTGTTGTTTTTTTTAATTTTCTCAACAAACGGCTCCAATGATTTTCTTTAAGTTACATATATATCAACTACGCATACAACTTTTATTTGAAACATTTCTCCGACAAAATTCAATTTAGGGCACTTTCGGGGGTGAGAAGGGGTTACGGTTTCCTCTAAAGTTCTATTTTAGTTATTACACAATTTTATCATTTCTAAATAATATTAAATAGAATCAAATATGTTGTCGAAATGCTGACTTTGAAGAAAATCGGATGACCGGAAGTGCGCTTTACTGAAAGTAGTTTTTATGGTTTCTTCTATGTTTTTCTAAAACGATTCCAACGATTTTCACTAAACTCTAAATATTAACTACACACAGAAAGAGCTGCAACATTTATTTGAAACAATTCCCGGCAAAATTCATTTACGGTCACTTTTGCGGGATATGTTTTCTTTAATACATTTCAGTTTATTATACAATTCTGTCAACTAAATAATATTAATTAGAATTATATAGGTTGCCAAAATTCCCAGTTTGGAGAAAATCGGATGACCGAAAGTGCATAATTACTGAAAAGAGCGCAAGTGCAGCTTTACTGAATAGGTTTTTCAGTCTTTTGTTACTTTCTCTATGCTGACCGTTTTAAACACTAGTAAGAATTGTAAGTGTGAAGAAAATTTGCCATTTCGCAGTAAGAGAAAGTCGTGTGAGAGTTTCACACCAGATTTTTTTTTTTATGGAAAATTATTCAAACACCATATTGTATTTAAAAAAAAAAATAAATAAAAAAAATCAATTAAAATGTTAAAAATGGTTGTTTAAAATGTAGTTTGTTAGTGAAGTAGCCTGTGAAAATAACATTGAATTATTCTCTCAAACATGAGACAAAACTCATTATTTTCCATTACCATATGGAAAAAGGAGTTTTCCATGACTGTTAGTTGAGATGAAGTAAAGAGCTCCATTTTATAAAGCAACAGAGAGTAATAGGGAGCAAGGAAAGTAGAACCTCTCTCTATGTGTTCTAGTACAAACATGACGAAACAGTAAATAGTTATTTAACATCATTTATTCAACCATAATATACGTATATATGTTCACTAGTGTATGTATACATAAAACAGTCATCTCTAAAGTGTAGATTTGTTAGAAGTATGCAAGATATGTATTGTGTGTGTATGTGTGTGTGTGTGTGTGTGTGTGTGTGTGTAATGTATAAAACTTAGAAATGTTTTTTAGTGAGAGTAAAATTGTAGCAAGCACATTCTGATGGTGGTAAAGAGAACTAGACAGTAGCAGAAATATATAGAACGACGTGAAAGAGGGGCGTGAAGGGGACGATGAACAGCGTGTATGAGAATGTCGAAGTTTTGTGTGTTGGACTTGTAGCGCCAGTAATGGTGTGGTGTCCTTTCGAAAATAACCGGCCCGTGAAATTAGACAGTTAAAACCTTGTCTAACATTCCCATTTCATCTAGAAAGGGGTTTTTGCGGGTAAAAGAAAAGAGGGGCAGCCGGCGGGCGGCAAACATTACTACTCCTCAAACCCTCCCTGCACTTCTTTAGCCCTGCCTGTCTAAACTCCACGCCATCTTTTTTCATTTAGTGCAAAAAATAAACAATTTCAAAATTTGATGAATACTTAATTATTATTATTCTTAAATTTGCATCCCTTGTTTAATAATTATTTGCGGTATGTTTTTGTTCCTATCTTCTCATTGTTGGCTTTTATTATGGTATTGTCTTTCTTTTCTTCGTTCATTATTACCATTATTACTATTACTGCTGTCCGTGGGAAGAAGCCAAATGTGCGCTATGTGAAAACTATTCAGATCTTTGGCAAAGAAAAAACATCTAGCCACAGAATTCCATTTCGAGGCCTAAACTAACATAAGATTCACAGATACTCAAAAAACTGGACAATGACTGCAAAAAAAAACTGTTCAAACTCTTTTGGATAAAGACTCTTATTATTTTAGCACAGAAAACCTATTCCGAAAAGAGTCATATAAAGTGGTCTCCTTAAAACACACCAAACTGTAGGATGCTTAATCGAAATCCTTAAAATCTCACGTCGTTTGACAGCTCCATTTGAAGCCTATCCAGAATTTTGCACTGCCGACTCAACTTATTGCACTCATCCACATAATAGAGCTGCCGATCTTTGGATGTAAGATATTTTGTCCATTGTATATTCCATAATATGTACGTATTATGTAATGGAAGTAAGTTGTGGAATTTCACTACAACAAATTATATGCGCAATTAATTACATATAATATATTACATGAAGTATATAGAAATTAATAAACTCTTCCTTAGTAAGGTTACTACTGAGGAAAAAAAATAACTACAACAAATTACATAGCCGCCGATTCCAATATTTTTTGCATCTACCGTATAATGTGTAGAGATGCTATTGTAATGGACCTCAGAGCTAATCAGGAACCCAATCTTCAGGGACGTAATCAATCCCCACCTCAAGTTCATTGCATTTCTCTTTCCTTCAAGTTCATAGAGAGGGGAAATAAGTAGCATATCGTACTGGAAGGAGAAGTTAAAGAGAGTAGGGGCTAGTCCAGGCGCCTGTATAAAAAGGGTGTCTGACTCTTACCCTCACACAATGAGACACTGTCAACCGTCAACGTTCAACGTACTTTGTTCTCATTCTGCCAGTCAGCCTATCACTCTCTTCTCACACTATCATACATTCACTCTAAAAATTCAATCCATATAATTAAAAAATATTATAGCCTTTACAACAATCAATATATACAAAAATATTACAGTGTAAAGTCCTTGCAGTGTTCATTATTCGCACTTAATGCAAACAATGTTCAGTAAAACAAACTTTACTTAACCTAATTATTGCTCTTCTGTCCAATCTCCAAAAATATCTACTATACATATATATACTATACGTATGAATACATGTGAAGTCTCAGAATTTTCTGGGTAAACGGCTACAACTATTTTCGTTAAATGTAACTGGACATATCATTTCATTTGAACCATTTCGGATAAAAATTGAATCAGGAGAATAGGCTAATTTGGAGTCTAAATTGAGTCTTAAAACAGCCTTTAAGAGAGTAGTAAAAGTTTTTAAATAGCGTTCAAGAGTCTATAGTAAAAATCTATAATCTAGAAGGCTTAATCAAGAAGACTTAACGAAGAAGTAATATAAGAAATCTCTTACGACTTGACCAATCTACAGTACCAAGAAGTTATATATTCAACCTACAGTCTCACGTAGTCGCTCATTCAATCGCCATAATTCTTTAAATTCTCCTTCTCTTGAATTCTTGGCGTAAATAGAATTGAGAGTATCAGTTATTGGGATACATAAGGACCGCGGCACTAGTACCAGTATAGTTATTGGGTTGAATAATTCGTTCTTCGGATTGAAGAACAATCGAACTATGTTTCAGGACCATTTAGTAACTGCATTATAACACATTAGTGAATATGGATTTATTACTTACCAATGAATAATTTCTTCCCACTCATTGATTGTTTTATCAAGCTAAACCTCCACTAATACTGCCTCCACTTTCAAATGAAGTCATCTATTTTGTATATCTAAATTGTAAAACAAATTAATTTAACTCAATTATTATATCAAACAAAGAAGGAACAGCTCTATATTAATTATTTTAATAAATAGAAACATCTGTTGCACATTATCTGCTAAAGCTATTGTTAAAGGTTTATCAACTGTTAAAGAGCTCAACAATTCACAAAAAGATTTATATTATGGTTAAAATATTATGGATGTAGCAACGATCCATCACCATGTATTCCTGATCATGGATGTATTGATGTTTACGAATAAGTGCGTTTAGATAGACGCTTTCCATTATACTTACCTTATGATAATACACACAAAACAAATAAACATATTCCATTTGATTACAAAACAACTATATCGTCTGATTATATTCAAACAATAATTTTAACAAGACAGATGTTAGTAATATATTCACATTAAGATAAAATTAATATAATTAAATGTATGATTTAATTAATAATTATTTTCATCATATTGTTATGGAAATTTAATTATTAGCAATTGGTTTAGTTAAAGTTTTGATCATTTGGTGTACAATATTGATTTGGAATTGTATTATTAAATGACCGATAGGGTCTAATTCTAAACTTTCCTATTGAAACCTATTGCAATTCAATCCAAGCAAACTTCACAATTCCAATCCATAACTTCCTTCCTGTCCGGGAAAACCCATCCTCTTCCTATCCGCGGGAACATAGAAACATTACATTTAGCCAATATCTCTATCCGCTCAATATAATCCCTTTCAGAATAGAGATCGTATTTTTAACCTGTTCAATCGTGTTTTCTGGACTGTCCAACATGGAACAATTTGAAATCCAACTTTTTTCTCTTCTGTGATTGCATATTAGATACGATATATCTAGTTATTCTAGTTCTCTTCTAGATTCCACGCTAGCCCAGAAAACAAGTACGTCCTAAGTTTCCCTCCCCCCACACAGGAGTTCATAATCAAGAAGACGTCCAGATTGAACGACAGAGAGATCAATAGAATTCTATCACAAGTCTATCAGTTCAAATCACCTTCATGGTTAGCGTACTGATCTCCGACGCGGAGGACCCGGGTTCGAATCCAGCAGTGCTACTCTTAAATTTTTTCTTCCTAGGAGCCTGTATTGCTTACTGTCCGGTGATGAACGAGAGAACACTGTCCGGAGGCCGGCAGTGCACTGAGAAGGCTCCGGGCGCCTTAATAAAAAAATAAATAAATTACCTTCCGATCCCATCAGCTAACACCACATCAGTCTCGATGACAGCTCTTGCCACATCTATCTGCCTTATAACCGCTCTCTTCTTATAATTCTAACTTTATACTAATTAAGTTCTTAATAATCAATTATAAATATAAAATTAATAATAATAGCAGTAAGTTGTCTTTAATTTGTTAAGGCTTCAGGACCACAATGTGCTCTCATTCCAACTGTCTGCTGAACATGTACATAATCCCGTCTTAGTTGAATTGATGGCAACTAAATTTTGTGTAAAAATTCCTAATTGGAAGAAAATTTATCAATTTTATTATTATGAAACTTCCTAAAGAAAACTCAATTTTAATTCCGGGTGATTTATTGATTGTTCTACTGTTGAGAACAAGCAACTTTATATTTTGACCCATTTAACTGGAACACTTAGTTTTTTAGTAAATTTATATCGCCTTTATTCTTTATGTTATTTATTTATCAAATTCTATTAATATTTTTTTCTAACAATATATGTTCTTTTTTCCAGGTAAGAAGCAGTATTCAAGATAGAGAGATGATTGTGATATTTGACGAAAGTAAAGATAAGAAGATTACGGTAAAAGTATATTTTTGCTAAGTATCCAAAAGGTTTTCCTACTAGAATGTACTTTTAATGGCTCTTAGAAAATTCCTTGTATTTCATTCATTTATAATTTCTTGTTTGGCAAATTAAAGATATCTGCTTTTAGAAGAATATTCTCAAAAGAATAAAAGAGGTTCCATTTTCGCGCACATTTAATCTCATTATTAATATAATCAAATATATTCTTTATCCTATCCTATCGTTTCTGAAGCAAGATATTTGTTAAACAATGCTTTTGAAAGGGGAAACAGAGCAGCCATCTAATTCTTCAGAGAAGAATTACACTTTTAGACATTTTTAGGATGCCTTCTAAGGGAAGGCTGGTTAACAATAGATCCATCTGACGTGATATTTCTACATATGTTGCATGTTAAACATATAAATTCTGAAAGGGAGTAGATCTGGAGCTATTTTGGTACAAGAGATCACTTAATGAAGTCTCTTAGGGAATAGTCTGGACTGTTTTCGAGCTTGAGGTTTATGCTATTCTTTGTATTGTTTCGGTTGAGCGGGCATGTAACTCAAATTTGAAAGTTGTTTTTATCTTCTCTTTTGCCAGGCTGACAGACTGGCAAAGAAAGCAATTTATCTCCTTGGCAAAACGAAAAGAAAGCCTCTACATGGTAACGTTCTCACTGCGGAACTACTTAATAGGAAAAGTGGCCAGAAAAACAAAACACCATTTCATCTTCTTGGAGAATGTTAACAGTATGCTCGCAGTCGCAAGCAAATTTGCATTCGTAATTTTGTGCCCAAGCCAGAATCGGGGATTTCTTTCCCTTCAGTCCTGACATTTCTTAATAGTCAGGGCTGATATGAGCTGTCCTACTGGAGAAGGCACAATGAATCCATCGGTGGCCTAAGGGTATTTTCTTCTCCAGAGAGGCCTGTGTACTAGATTAGATTAGATTAGATCTTCTCGGATATTTAGGCTATAAATGCACTAAGTTCTTGCGCCTTCACCGTTAAATTGGTACTAGATCATTCTAGAAGACCGAAAGATCTTCCTCTTAAAATAATATGGGTAGTAGTTCGATAATAATCCCTGGGCTTGACAACGTGAGACATTTTGGATAAATTAGCGTCTCCCTTTTTTTCAGCACCCGCTGTTGCATGTATAAGAGCATACCTCTATCGAGCTTTCTAGGAATGGGTAGCTTCACAGCATTCATTCAGTCAATGCTGTGGACTATTGAAGAGTTTAAGCTAATTTTCCTTAAGGTTAATGCCCGATTTGTTCGGACTACGTAAATCTTCGTTGGATTAAACTGGGCTTATTGCAGTTGTTTCTTCAGTTTTAATGGATAGCGTAGGACGGTTTCTCCCCACAGACGAATAATAGAACTGATAGTTCCGACTATGTATATATCAATAGGATCGCTAAGATCCTAGAAGAAGTGGCTAGTCCACTTCTCCCACACATCGATTAAAGCATAACCGGGTCCAAAATTTTTTTTATTCCGGGCCCTTCCTTAAATATATGTAATTAGAAAATGAATAAATTAAACAAAAAATCTAAATGATACAAAATGTTTATTAATTAAATAACAAAAGTACAAACAATAAACGAAAAAGTAATATTAGTTCACACACAAAAAATATATAGCTATTTATTTGATTAGTTGATAAATTAGTTTATAATGGGGTATTTTATTATTCGTGATCGTGTTTCTCACGACTGAATGGAGTACGAGGGAAAAGAAAATGTGAATGATAAAAATACTTTCTCCATGTGTTAATTATTATATTTTTTTTAAATTCGGTTCAATAATATCAAAAAATAAGTAAAAAACATATTAAAAAGTTGACATGTAAAAGGTTAACTGCTTACTCTTTCCAAAAGAAAGTGTGAGAAAAAAAGAGTGTTTTGGGGTTATTGCAATTTATAACATATCTCTATTGTCTGGTTTTTTATCCGTCGTGGCATGCATATTTCTTTTATTCCTGTCCGGTTTCAGATTTACATCCATCGTCAGAGTAAATTTATCAAGTTTGTACAGAGAATTCACTTCAATGCAACGTTTCTGTTACATTTGGTTTATTGATTTGAACATAACCTTATAACCTCCTGCATATATATACATACAATCAACAAACCAACAAGTGTCTAGTGTAACAGAAACGTTGCATTGAAGTGAACTCTCTGTACGAACTTGATAAATTTACTCTGATGATGGATGAAAATCTGGAACCGGTCAGGAATAAAAGAAATATGTATGCTACGATGGATAAAATACCATTTGTTATCCAGCATTGCGGACCCATCCACAGATATCTATTGTTTTACAATTTCGCTCAATTTTATTGCGAAACCACCTTCAATTCTGTTATGAAGGATATACACCAGAATGCATTAAAGCTGTACGGGCACTATGGAGTACACATTCGAAATGAATTTCACAAAAAAATGATTACTAAGCGGACTTATAAAAAAAAAGAAAAAAAACTTTCATTTTATTGTATCCAAAAAACAAATGGGAAAAAAGTTCATAATCTTAAACAAACTAATGAATGGGTGCCGCTAAGGGTTTAAGGAATAAAACAATTTAAATAAATTTGGAAGAAAAAACTCCGGCCTTTTCAGATTATGAAGATTGTTAAATAAATAAAAGCAAAATATTTCAGCATTTATACATCTACATACGAATAATTTCCGAGCCCTTGACAATATCACAGGCCCAAGATAATAAATTTGTTCTTCTTTGTCCCAACGAGGTATTAATAATATCAACTTAATAGGAAAATATTGTTTATTGTTAATGATTATTAATATATAAATAAATAAACAAATCATAAAAGTCTTTAATTAAAAAATGTAATTAAATATGATGGACTCTGTTGTCTGTAACGACAGAACACTGATGGTATGGTCGGCCATAGATGACATAGATGTTGACGCGCCTTAAATTAACAAAAATAAATAAATAATTATTCCAAATTAAATGGATTAAATCATTTAATTGAAAATCATAATGTAACTTAGCAACTAATCTGTCTGATTGCTGTGTCCTATCCTTTTTATTAAATTGGCTTGAAAGTTTTGTGTAGTTTTATTGGGTAATAAAGTTTTATTCTAGTGAGTAATATTTGTTATTCCAGTACTGTGGTTTTATGATTTTATGATTACTTTTACAGACAGCTGAAATCTATGTGAGTTGAATTTTTAAATAAAGTTACATCGCTTTAAAGTCAATTTTAATTAATTAAATTTTTATCAAATTTTAATGGATCAAACTTCCTTCATGGGTTACAAACAGATAATTTTGCTAACCGTAAAATAAGTTACTTTTGCAATTTCGTGCAGTTATTGTTTTACACAGCACAATATCACCAACAATTGTAAAATTGGAATTTTTTATTTTTTTTTTTTAATATTAATTTATATCTCTATAGTTTTCGTTATTTAATTAGTTCAAAAGTTGTTAAAAGTTGAACTTGTTTGCAATGCCTGTCTACATTTCGTTTAATGATGAAAACGAATTTATATGTAAAGTTTCACAGATTTTTTCGCGAACATGCAGTATGTTTTACATATGATTTTAATTTGTTCATTAAAGAGCCATTAGTGTATATTGCAACTCCATGCATTTTTCTAGTTTTTATAAAATTTTGTTTGACAAATAAACGCATTACTTATTTATTTGTTTTAATTGTAATAACTACAGTTAGAGAAAGTTCTGTGAGTGTTTCACACCAGATTTTGCCAAGTAAAATGAGGGGAGCCGGGAGTATTACGCTTCATTCAATTGCGTTTTTAATTTAGGTTCTCCCAACATTATATGTAAATCAAAATCAGTTAAATATAGTAAAAATTCCTAGTTGAAGGAATTTCGTCAATTATAACGCCCCATATAAATGTATGTCGCCTCAGTGCTTCACATCAGACTTTTTTCCCTCTAATTTATACTTAAAATTTTCTGTAATATTAATTTTATTGTAATATATTGTTATTATGAGTGAAATTAGTAATATATAATTTGTACGTTTAGTTTGAACAGATACTAAAATGAAGTTTAGTAGTTTAACAGTTTGTATGTACGTAATGCGTTAAATTGTAGTAGAAACTTGTGTATGAGTTTGAGTGCGTCATAATTGAGTCAATCAGAGCGTTAATATTCTGACTGTTTCTCAACCAATCTCTAGCAGCTATCTGTATAATTAGCATATATTACGAACATCCTAAAGCATTAAACTTAGCTTATATTATATGAATATATATATATATATATATAATACATTCAAGCTTTATAATAAGCGTATACACCTTTCACTGTAATTATTATATGCCTATTAAGTTCATAAATGTAATTATAATGTTACAGATTAGATATCTGCAATTTTATGTATATTTGATCTTTTAGTTAACCTTTTATATGAAGCGGTAACATTTAATTACACCTCATTCAGTTAGATATGCTTAATTGTAAAAAAAAAAAATAATTATTGAAAGTTTTTATGCCATTCATAAATATTGTTGATGTTTTTATGCTTATCCATTCGGAAATATATTATGAAATTGTATTTACTTATATTTGTTTTTTTTAAATGAAAATTCCGCAATCTACTTTAAACTTGCATTGTCCACCGAAACGTTTACTCGTGCTTGCATTATAATATAAATAAACGTAGCGTGAATTACACTTGCTTATCTCAAGGAACGTATGGCAGCCAGAGCTCTCTATAATCAACCTCAAATCTTGTAACAGTTGTCTGAATTACAGGCTAACTCACAGCTTCCCCGAAACATCTGTGCAACCAATTTTTCCGAAATAAAGTTTTTAAACATGCGATCTAATAAGACTGCAATGAACAAATTGCAATATTCCAAAATAAAGTACTGAGCATCACCTTGAGAGCAACCATGGTTCATACGGAACAAACAAATCCACAGAAGCTGGAACCGACCATACAACTTCGGGACAGAAAACCGCCCGATGACAAAACTCGAAACTACTACCAGGACGTATTCCAAGATATAACAATCAATTAACATTTATTTTTAATGATACATATTTTGTTATATTATTTATGTACTTAAGTTTCTAAAGCAGAAATAAGCTGCCAGACAAAAGCATTTTTCTTCTCAAATTAAACAGCTGTTGTTGGCTAACGTGAAAAACGCCGAATATTTAAGAAATCATTGGTCGAGAAAATTCGTTTCTTTAATCAACTGAAGTTACTTAAACCTCAGCAGCATTTTAGCAAGATATTTAATTTCTACTTTACATTTATAAGTGATAAAACCGCTGAAATTCATTGAAATGCACTTTAAATCCGTTTTCTTTGAAAAAAAAAGTAAATAAAAAAATTCATATTAAAGCTTGAAAGCTCTACGGTATCCTGCAACTATGACTGGGTAATTTGTGTATGAAGTAAAAAAAATTAAATAAAATAAAAGCCTGGTATTGTTAACGGAAAAATTGTAGAAAAAACAAAAAATTGTGGAAATTCAAACTTCCGGTAACCAGTTCGTATTTTAGCTTCCTGTGATTTTTCACAACATATACAAAAACACACACACACAAATACACTATTTAAAACTACTATCCCACACATTAAACACACATTCAACTGCTACTAGCAGAGTGTTATAAAATTCAGACGAGCTTCCTGAATTACTTAAATATTTTATGTACTAGCCATCCGCAATAACAGTAACTAGCCAAGTAGTTAGGTTACTGCGTAGGTAGTAGTAGGTAGCTAACTGGAATAACTAGTTCGTCCATTAATTCTGCTAGGAACAGTTTAGCAGAAGAGTAAGAGTTCAGATTAAAAAAATAACAAGTCCTGTTGTTACTTAGTCCTGCCCAAGTTCCGGTTACGCTAGTCCATTCCACCTCCTACTCCACTTTCCACCTTGTTGTTCCCCCTGGTGACGTCACAAAAAAAGAAAAAATAAAGAAAAAGTAGACAAGCAACCGCTCACGCTATAGCCCGAGCTGTCTATTTAGAAAGTAAGGCAAACTAAATATGTACTTTAATGTCTAACTTACTACGACGATACAAACCATTATTTAATAAGGGGACCATAATTTGTTTTAAAGGTGTTTATCTGCATTTACCCCAGTTTAGGCTTATTACTTTTATAAATGAATTTTATTCTCTGTTAATCTATTTCTTTATTTTTTTGGGGTGATGCAAGATATTATTATTTTCTCTTACTTCTAGTTCGAGGATGTATTGCGAGTGAATCAAATTTTCGGAATTAAGTATTCACCGGGGAACTACATGTTTTGAGGTTCCATGTGTACGAAAAAAGTTTATAGCGATTGGTCTGTATGTGTGAACAAAAAAAAAATCTCAAGCTCAAACTTGCTGGGCATGCTCCGTTTAGGCATCAGAGATGAAAGTTTCGGCCAGAATCCATGGACAAAAGTGCAACTTTACGGATTTTTTTTTTCTTTCAATTTTTTGCGAAAACAGCTCCAACGATTTTCTTTAAATTTCGTATACTAACTACACACATGAATATCTATCACTTTTCTTTGAAACATTTTGCCCGGAATAGTTGATTTTTAGGGGTTTGGGGAGGAAAAGTGGCGTTTATTTTTATGAAAAAAAAAATCATCACTTGTGTATTGGTATCGTTTTATGGATACCGGAAGTTGAAGGGAGGAGTAAGTGTTGTTAGTTAGAGAGATTAGAGAATTGGTATTCGAAATACCAACTTACTTATTTATGAAAATAAACTATATTTTAACAAATAATTTAAAGTATATTGAATTTGAAAAACTAAGATGCACAATTGTAAATGAATATAAGCATTATGAAATGTATATAAAATATTAAAGAAATAGTGTTAAAACCTTAAATAGGGACGCGCTCGCGATGTGTGATGGTGCTTCTTATCTGGAACAGATGTGAACTTCTTTCGTACTGGCACTTGACTGATTGATAACTCGAACTTAACTGATCGATAGCTCGTACTTAACTGATCTATAACTCGTACATAACTGATGTGGAACTCCAGTGGGGCGACGTTTATATTTGCATCACTCACACATCGGCTGATGTGTAAGTACGTGCCACACTAAGACATCTCTCATAGTATATTGACCCTAGGGGAGGTCGGTAGTTAACAAAGGCTGTTTTGGCCGGGGTGGCGACGCTTTGTTAACAGATGGTGGCCAGGTGGCCTCTTGAGTGTACATTGACCCTTGTATGAAGGAAATACAAAAAGGGTTTTGCGGCGGTTCTCTTGACTGTATATTGACCCCTGTTTGAAAGGGTTTGCCGCGGTTCTTGACCTGCAGATAGCTTGACCTGCAGATAGCGGCTGGCTGGATCCTTTTCCAAATTCCAACCACTAGTTATAATTTTTAGATTTATTTAAAAATTATATCTTTTTTCTTCTTCTTGCCATCACACTTGATTGAAACCTAAATGGTAACATTGAAAAATCAATCTGGAGGGTAAAATAAATATTAATAAACATTAATATATATAACAAGTTTGCGGTAAATAATTTTAATAAAAATATTTAAAAGAAGAAAATAATTTCAAGTCCTCCCAATTTGTAGGAATGTCATAATAGGATAATCAAATTAAGAATACCATTTTTCTAAATTTATATTACAATTTCTCGATATGAAAGTTAATGCTTTGCCTGGAATTAATATACTAAATATTTTAGAATAATATAATTAAATTTAAGGATTACTAATTTAATTAGTTAATATTTTATGATATTGTCCTTTCTAGTCCTTTTACATTTCTATTTTATGTATTTAATTTCTACATAGTTCAGGAAAAGCTACCTTTTTTAAAATAATATCTTCATTAGAAATGCTGCACAGTAGATTCTTTTTTTTACTTAAGAGAAGGAATCTTCCTGCTCATAAATTGCATAAACATGAAGTATATTGGATGCATAAATATTTAATAATCTAATAAATTAATATAAATAAATATGTGTTGTGAATTTCTCCACAATGGCGTTACCTACTCACATGTCGTTGTTCGAATTTGCCGTTCGCCCACCCCATGGATGTGATGAACAAAATTCTTGATAAAATTCCAATAATTAGAGTGAGAGAAAGTCGTGTGAGTGTTCCACACTAGATTTTTTACTTTCTCTTATTCCTCGTAAGAGGAAGTATTGTAATCGTGTCAAATTTTCGATATCGAGTTTTCATTGGAAATATCCCTTTTGAGGTCTCCTGGGTCCAAAAAAGTAGCTTTTAGAAAATGGTCTGTGTGTGTGTGCATGCATGTATGTATGTGAACAGCATAGCTCAAAAACGAAAAACTCTAGAAAGCTGAAACTTGATATCCGTTTAGGTATCACCATGGGATCTGACAGTACGTTATCTATCAATATTTCTCAACCGAAAGTCCCACTATACTAGTTGTTTTTTTTTTTACTTTTTTGCGATTTTCTCAAAAATTGCTCCAATGATTTTCTTCAAACTTGTTATATCAACTACCCATATAATGAGCTACAACTTTTATTTGAAACATTTCTCCGGGAAAATTCATTTAAGGGTCCTTTTGAGGGTGGGGATGGCTTCCTGTAAAGTGCTATTTCATTTTATTAGACAATTTTGTCATCTAAATAATGTTAATCAGAATTAAATATGTTATTGAAATTCCGAGTTTGAAAAAAAAAAACGGATGACAGAATGCGTTTACTTTACCACATTATTAAAATTTTTTTTCACCTTTTAGCGATTTTCTCGAAAATGGCTCCGACGATTTTTTGAAACATTTTATGTAAATTACACATACAAAGATGTACAACTTTTATTTAAAGTATTTCTCTGGGAAAATTCATTTAAGGCCAGGTAGGGGTATGTTTATCTCTAAACTATCATAGTTAATTATACAATTCTATCACCCAAACAAAATTAATTAGAAACAAATAGATGGCCAAAATTCCGAGTTTCAAGCGAATTAGTAAACCGGAAGTGCGCTTTTACTGAACAGATTTTTCAATTTTTCGACGAATCTCATGAAATTTGGTACACAAACTATAAAATTTGTCAATTATAATTTTGAGAACTGGAGTAAGAGAAAGTTGTGTGAGTGTTTCACAATAGATTTTTTAAATTTATATAAATTAAGAACCAAATTTTAAACGGTTACAGAAAAAAATTTAATAAAAATTCAACACGTGAGTGAAGTGCTCCCAACTATTATTTGGGAAGATCTTTCTTTATTCATCTTAGATCTTCAGTATTTGATGTTAATCATCTCTCTGAATTATTGAATAATTAATTATTGTTCAGTTTCATCAATTAAAATCTGAATTTTTTAATAATAGCGGTGGATGAATTATTTGTTGTTAATAAAAGTAAAAATTGAATAGTAATAAAATAAGAAAATAGGTATAGTTTTTTTTAAATAAAACTATTGGCGACAATAAAGTTTTTGTTTTTGGGTAATGCAGTAGTGGTACCATTGCGTCGTTAGTTTTCTATATGAGAGAGTGTTACGGAAGTCTCGGAAAACTGAGAAGTGTTGGAGAGAAAAGAGATTAGTGCGTGCGTGAGAGAGAACACACACACTCTGCGCAGCCAGTATGGGGAAAGCAAAAAGCATAGGAGAGTGAAAGAGAGAGATTGTGTGTGAGAGATATCTGGCTGGACTCCAGCACTGGAGAATGTGGTGGTTTAGTGATCTATAGGTCCTGACAACCTGCTTACGTGGTGCTGATTTCTAATTCTCTTTCACATTCTACTTTCTCATTTCCGCTTTTCTTTTTTTTTATTTATTCCCTTCACTTATTCTCCTTTGTTATTTTCTTTTTTTTCTAGACTTATATTGAAATTTAATGAGGGAGGATTTTTTTTTTTGTAAGGCAATTTAAGCAAGATGTGACAGCAAGAAGCGTCTTCCTTACTACGCAGAATATCAAATATTGTGGAGTATTGCCAACTTGAAACAGGAAGTTACAAAATATAGATATATATAATAAAAAAAAAGAAAAAAAAAGAGAAATATATATCCTGCCTGAAGACAGTCGTGCTTCTATATATATATATACATAGAAGAAGTGTCTCCCAGGAGGGAACTTCTAAAAGGGAAAGAACAGCGATACTAAAAATAACAGGAACTCTCCGCCGCAAAGCTGTAGTTACCGCATTTTTCTATCTATCTCCAGCTAACTAACAAAGCACCCAGCAGTAACGCCCTTTATTCTCTTACATTATAAACAAGCATCCTTCCCCCTCCCCCTTTACCCCCGACAAGTATACAAGTAGAATATTTTTTTTTTTGCGTCTGAGTGTAAAAGGGAGTGGCAGAATATGATTCATTAAAAAATAATTATGCGTCTCTAATAATTTGGTCCCTGCACTACTTCTACATGGAGCGCTGTAGTGAGGGACACTTTATATTTTTAATATTATTCACTTTGTAGTTTTTTCACCTTCTCTTACACTTGGTAAGAGGAAGTATTGCTATCCGTGTCAAATTTTAGAATCACCGTTGTGAATTCAACGGAAGTTCTAAGTACGATTAAAATATTTCTAACGAATGGTTAACACAAATGAGTAAAATGAGTAAAATCGAGAAAATTGATTAAAATGAGAAAAATCGAGTAAAATTTGAAGTTTAGAGAAATTTTATTTTATGTATAATTGCCTTAACAGCAGTAAGAGAAAGTCTTAAGTGAGAAAGTATGACTTCACTGTGAAATATATCAAATCAAATAACAAATCCGTTGTATATTGGACACATAATGTCGTTCGAGGAATGAAAATGTAATATGTACACATGTGTCTGCAAGTTGTGTGAGTGTTTCACGGCAGATTTATTATTTTCATAATTTAGGCCATAAATTTTGCTTTTAACTCCTCACTATTTTATTTATTTGTGATTTCATTATTTATTTATTACTTTCTAATTTCATCTTTATTAATTATATTATTATTGCACCCTCCCTCCCAATTATTTATTCTTTGTCACTATTGTTCAACTCACTTCCATTCAAACATTTTCCAGTCTCCATTGATCATCATTTTTTTTTTAACTATTAATAAATTTTATTAACCTGCTTTATTTCAACATCACCGATTCCTGTTTCCGTATCACATCCTCGAAAGTAATTCCATCTAAATTATATCGTGGTATAACAGATGATTTATTGCTACTTTCCGCCCATTAATTCCATAATTTCTTCTTTTTTTTTCCCTAGACAATATCTAGCTCTTTTTCTACTGTAGGGAGTCAACCGCCTTCTACAGATAGATACATTTTATAATTAAAAAAATACAATTAATGAAAATAATTATTTAAAAGTACAAAAAAATAAATTAATAAATAAAGCCTTAAATTATGCATTTATTTTAAATGAGAATTTTCTTGTCACCCAGTTTGAACAGAAATTCTTCTTTTCCAATTAAAAGTTTTTTTTTAAACTGTTAGGATGTGATGATAAAATTCAATTCCACAGCAATTAATTTACATTTATTTATTTTGTAAATTGTATTTATCTTTTAATGATTCATTTCAGTAATTTTTGAAAACTAATAAAAAAAAATCTGGTGTGAAACACACACACAACTTTCTCTTACTCCGGTTCTCAAAATTAGAATTGACAAATTTTATAGTTTGTGTACCAAATTTAATGAAATTCGTCGAAAACTGAAAAAACTGTTCAGTAAAAGCGCACTTCCGGTTTACTAATTTTCTTGAAACTCGGAATTTCAGCCATCTATTTATTTCTAATAATTATGTTTGGATGATAGAATTGTGTAATGAACTAGGATAGCACTTTGATGAAAATCTAACCCCACCCCTCCCCTAAAAGTGCTCTTAAAAGAAATTTCCCAGAGAAATATTTTAGAGAAAAGTTGTAGATCTTTGCATGTTTAGTTTATATAGCAGTTTCAAAAAAAGTGGTTGAAGCCATTTTCGAAAAATTGCGAAAAAAAGAGAATAACAATCATTAATAAACGGTAAAGTATAAAGTAAAAGCACTTCGGTTTATCCAATTTTTTTCAAACTCGGCATTTCAAACAAACATATTTAATTCTAATTAATATTATTTAGATGACAGAATTGTCTAGTAAACTGAAATAGCACTTTAGATGGAAACCTAACCCCACCCCTCCCCCAAAAGTGCCCTTCATTGCATTTTCCTGGAGAAATGTTTCAAATACAAGTTGTAGCTCTTTGTATGTGTGGTTGATGTTACAAGTTTAAAGAAAATCATCGGAGCCATTTTTGAGAAAATCGCAAAAAAGTAAAAAATCCAACTAGTAAAGTGGTACTTCCGGTTGAGGAATTTTGACAGATACAAATGGTGCTCCGGATCCCATGGTGGTACCTAAACGGAATAATCAAGTTCAACTTTATAACGGTCTTCGTTTTTGAGCTATGCTGTTCAGATACGCACACACACACACACACACACACCACACACACACACAGAGCATTTGCTAAAAACCACTTTTTTGGACTCAGGAGATCTCAAAACGGATATATCCGGTGAAAACTCGATATCGAAAATTTGACACGATTACAATACTTCCTCTTACTAGGAGTGAGAGAAAGTAAAAATAGAATAAAATAAAGGGAAATTTATTTTATTTTTGCCATTTTTTGTTGTCTGTGATTTGCCTGTTGTTGGTGATAATGGGATCCATGTGATAGCAGACATTGTGCTTATATAATTTTGACACGAATCTTTGAGCCTTTATTGCATTATATCTATAATCTAAAATTAGCTACAATATCCTTATGCTTATTGCTAGCTTACAATATGATCTGCTTTTGCCTAAAGACAATACAGGCTGCTAACTCATAATGTCTCCGCAACTTCTGGGCTCTATTTCTTTAACCGCCCGCACTCGATATAGCATCGTTAAATTTCTCATAGATTTATCATCTGCGATTTGTTGACAATTTATAAATTTGTTCGTTAATTTATGATACTCCGCCCATTTTGCCCTTTTAAACTCCCATCTCGACAGACAGCTCCATGTAGTACTGGATCAATTGTAGAGATTTTGATTGTAGAGAATGCAATGGCAGCAGCATCATCGTGTGTTGTGCAGAAATATCTATCTAGAAATGAAAGTGTAGAAGAACAAGATCTGGTCTCTTGTGAGCTGGCGAGCATAGAATATAAAAATGGATTTGATCACTAGTACTTTAAAAGGAAGATTGTCCCATTAGTCCTACCAACGTTGAATCCAACGTTGTTTGTATCATTATATCCCACCTAGTAGAATGGCCATTAAAAAATCTCCTACTGCAATAAATTTTGTTCTAACTCCATTCTGCTGACGTGATCAAAGTTTGGCACGTTTCCAGATGGATTATAAATTGCTAATATACGCAAAACTTTTTTCTTCTTCTAAATGGTTGTTAGTATAACTTCATGTTTGTCTTTTAGATTCTATTTAGTGGAAAATTTTGAATTCTGTTAATCAAGCTTTCCTTGCGCATTTTACAATGCATTTGACGCGCTCAAATAAAAAAAAATAAAAAATTAGTAAAGTCAGATTTCCGGTTAATGGGTTTTGTCCGAAATCTCAGTGTCAAATTACGGTGGTCATATCTAAACGGAGTACCAAGTTTGAGTTTCCTGTGGTTTTTCGTTTTTAAGATATTCTGTTTTCAAGACACACAAACACATATGTACATAGACAACTATTCGCTAAAAATCACTTTTTCAGGGGACCTTAAAACATGTATTTTCTGTGAAAATAATTGCGGAAGTTTGATGCGATCGTAATATTTTCTCTAACTAGGCGTAAGGGAAAGTTTAAAAAAAAGAAGAAGAAGGTTTTATTTGGAATGTTATGTCCCACATAAAAAAGCGCGATAAGCCCGTTAGCAACTTGCGTTCCATTAAGAAAATAGAGGAGTCACCTAAGAAAAAAAGCGAACCAGAAAACAGTTGCCCAGAATTGAGTAAAATTAGTTTACAACCCAATTCGCAATTAAATTAAAAAAAAAAAAACAATCGTTTATCCTTTAAAATAAGTTTTTAAAGAAAAATTACGATATTTTGAGAAGCAAAAATCTTTCTTTTTCATATATATTAAATAACTTAAATATTACGTACATATTTTTAAAAAATATTTTTTTACGTGGAATTGAATCCAAACGGTTTTGTGGGCGATGAATTTTTCTCCAGATTGACATTCTTATATAAATATATATTTTATATTTATAACCACCTACATTGAAATAAGGACATTACAGATTTATGAGGAAATTCCATGAATGTTTAAAATAGCTCAGATTTGCAACCTGACAAAAAATGAGAAAAGACAAAATTTTGTGTTTATTAACAGGTATACAAATTATTTTTCTGGCTGTTGTTTATTTGCTTATGTTGACATCAAATATCTTTGAATTTTCTGTAGATATAGAAAAAATGTATAAAAGATACTTTTTCCAGCTCCTTGCTATTCATTTTTTTCTTTTCTCTTGCTGTACCAAGAGTGAAACTATTGTGATCGCTTAAAACTACTTTTGATTAGATTTTTTCACCGAAAACATATTCTGAGATAAATTAAGACAAGTTTCCTGGTTGAGCCCGCGTCAGTGGTTTGCTATTGGAAGCTTAACATGTTGAATATTTCACCCATATTGCATTGTGTTTATTTAGGGTAGTATCGCCTTGAATGCTAAAGGAGCACTCATAAGAACAATGATAGAACAGGGTCAAGGTCCTTCCTTCTTCCGAGATTGTGGGCGAGACTTAATCTTCCGTACCATGCATATGGTTGGCTGGCGGGTAACGAGTACTCAGTCTCCCATCCTACTATCCCCCTACCAAAGTTGTAAGTTTTGTTTGTCTCCGGGAAACCGTTAATCGTTTTTTTCCATTTGTTTTGTTTCTTCGTTTCCTGAACAGAGCCAGCCATGTTCTGCTTAGACGAAGTCCATCTCATCTCTATCTAAACAGTTTTCCTCTTTCTCAAATTCCACTGCCTCTCTTTTAACATGTTCCTAACAATTGTTTACTTTGGCCAGGACTTTGGTGTCCACAAAATTTATTGAATTCCCATTTGTAGACGAAGGTTTTAACCAATTGTAGACTTTACAGTTTTGTTATGCCTGACATAGTGTATAAGCCCTTTAAGGCTTGTTTTAACTAATCTGTTGGTCTGTCTTATATATATTTTCCCATGTAGCTACAGGGAATCACATAGACCACACTTTTATTTTGCAGTAAATATCTAAAAGCACGGTACTTATTAAACTCCAATTATTAAACTCGGTACTTTAGAGTAAATCTATCCGCATGGAGATTAAAACATGTCCATTCCACGTTTTCTTAGAGAGTATTCTCTACGTGGCAGAAACTTGGAGCCTAACGAAGAAAATGTAAGATAGGCTATTGGCCGTAGAAATGGATAACTGGAGAAGAAGCTGTAGGGTCTCCCTTATTATGGCACATGTCTAATCCGAAGAGTGCTGGGAAAACATTTTATACTCCGTTGAAACACGGAAGTTAAAATGGTACGGCCACGTGATTCGAATGAATGGTGAGAGATGGCTTAGGGAAATCATTGATTTCATTCCTAGTGAGAGGAGTAGGAAGGCCAGGTCTAGGAAAACTTGGATGGGGGTATCACCGAAGGATTGGCCCCTAGAGGCCTTCGGGAAGGGAAATGGGAGGTCAGGGAAACTGGGCTTTTGACATTGGTGATATGATTCCTGAGGAAATATCTTTGACCCTCCCCTAAAAAAAATATCTGGAAACATTTGAGACATTTTTCTGTCTAACTCATGTATGTGCGTTATATCGTGCTTCGCCAGGATTTACGGAATCTTCCCTATATTTCCTTATACATGTGAAGGATAGCCCTTGTTTTCTCTCTTCCTTCCTCTATTTCCTCTGGTTTTTTTTAAACAAAGAGGCTGTTCGGCCCTATGGAAGAGAGTAGTTGTTTGCCTGTCTTTGCAGTTGTTTTGTATGCGAAAGATGATTTTCTTCCTGGGGCATCTCCGATGGCTCGGCAATCCTGATAGCAGGTTTGATCAATGTAGTTGCTGGTGGTAATATACGTATAATATTTTTTCAAAATTGATTTTAATATTGGATTTGGGGAAAAAGTGTCATTAGTCTTCCTTTTCAGTCTTCAGTGTCTTCATTAGTCTTCATTAGTGACATTTCAGTGTCATGTATGCTTCTAACAATTAATAGGAATTACATTGCTAAAATTTCATGTTTGATAATTTTTTTGTTTGTTTTTTTGTACTTTTCTGCGATTTTCTTGTAGTTTTCTTTAAAATTGTTATATTAACTGATATAAAGACTTACCACTGTGTTTTTTCACACTATTTTCTAACAAAATTGATTTTATAAGTAGTCCTATGGGAACTGGGCCTCACGCTAAACTGTAGTCCGAAAAAATCGTGTTAATGTTTCACAGATTTTTTATTTTTTTTAAATTGTTTCCACTTCACGATTCAAATATATAATTCTCTCTCTCTCACTCTCACGCTCGCTTTCTCTCTCTCTCACTCTCACGCTCGCTTTCTCTCTCTCTCTCTCTCTCTCTCTATATATATATATATATATATAGATTTGGTCTTTATATTAAAATAGAATGCAGAAATAACTGATGGACCAGTTTCCCTTGGGAAATATATCACACACGGTTACAGATGTTCAATAACTCCCAAAGCAGTACTTGTGGGTGAGTAACCAACACAACTGGGTAAAAATATACGCTCACAATTCCTCGCTCCGCTGAGATATTTGCTGTTCAATCTTCATAAATTTACATATATCATACAACAGAATAAATAAATGAAAAAAAAAAAAGGTAACAATATTACATTGTGGCCAGGAAGAGACAAAAACTATGATATATTCCATTGGTATATATGAATGAAGGGACATGTGAATTGCATAGGTGAAGTGATGTAATGAAGAGAACATTTTTTTAAAGTGTCTGCGAGAAAATGGAAAATATTATACATTCTCTTGCTGCTTGTAAGAATAAGTTTTCACGTGATCAATTTTTGAAATTGACTTTTTACTCCTAGAGTGCAAAAATTATGTTTTTGTGTTCGAGTTTACAAAAAAAAAAAAAAAATCTGGCGTGAAACACTCACACAACTTTCTCTTGCTCCAGTTCTCAAAATTATAATAACAAATGTTATAGTTTGTGTACCAAATATAAAGAAATTCGTCGAAAACTGAAAAAGCTGTTCAGTAAAAGCGCACTTCCGGCTTACTAATTCTCTTGAAACTCGGAATTTTGGCCATCTATTTATTTGTAATTAATTTTGTTTGGGTGATAGAATTGTATAATCAACTATGATACCATTTTAGAGGAAGCTGTAACCCCACCTCTCCCCTAAAAGTGCCCTTAAATGAATTTTTCCAGAAAAATATCTTAAATAAAAGATGTAGATCATTTTTAAATTATATACGAAGTTTCAAGAAAATCGTCGGAGCTATTTTTGAGAAAATCGCGAAAAACTGAAAAAATTATTTATTAAAGTGTTAAAAAAACGCACTTCCGGTTATCCGATTTTTTTCAAACTCGGAATTTCAACAACATATCTAATTCTAATTAACATTATTTAGATGACAGAATTGTCTAATAAACTGAAATCGCAGTTAAGATGTAAACTTAACCCCACCCCTCCCCTAGAAGTGCCTTAAATGAATTTTACCAGAGAAATGTTTCAAATAAAAGTTGTAGCTCTTTGTACGTGTAGTTGATATACAATGTTTAAAGAAAATCTTCGGAGCCAGTTTTGAGAAATCGCAAAAACGTAAAAAAAAAAACTAGTAATGTGGTACTTCCGGTTGAGGAATTTTGACAGATAACCCACCGTCAGATCCTATGGTGATACCTAAACATAATATTTGAGCTATGCTGTTCACGTGCACACACACACACACACACACACACACAAACGCACATACAGACCATTTGCTAAAAACCACTTTTTTTGACTTAGGGGACCTCAAAACGGATATTTCCGGTAAAAACTCGATATCGAAAATTTGACACGATTGCAATACTTCCTGTTACTAGGAGTAAGAGAAAGTAAAAAAATATATAAATAACTATTATTATAATAATATCAATCCATTAATACCAATAACCATAAGTAGTTATGGTTGTTTTTTTCTTAATTGTATAATATATCTTTCTACAATATATGTAATATATATGTTTATTTACGTATCATATAAACAAACCTGCATTCTTTAAATCAACTAGAGATAGCCATAAAATCACCTCCTTCATTTCTTTATACTTTCTCTTACTCCGAGTAAAAGAAAATATTTCGATCGTGTCAATACATGTTTTCAGATCCCTTGAGTACGATTGAAATCGCCCCCTTTAAAGAGCGAATCGTCTCCATGTCTCTCTCACTGTGTAAAGAATACGTACCTAAAACAAAAACGAAAAACTAATCACATGAAACTTAAACTTGGTATTCCATTTGGGTACTACCATCGCATCGGGGACATGAAGGCTTGGGGCAAAATCCAAAGTGGAACTTTACTGAATGTTTCTTCCAGTATTACACGATTGTCTCCAGCCCAGCTAAAACGATTTTCTTTAAACTTCTTATACTATCTATACACATACACATAAATATCCATCATTTTTATTTCAAACATTTTTCCAAGCAAATTGAATTTTTGGGAGGTTATTATAGCCCTGAAGATGGAAATAAATATTTCCAAAACGTCAGCAGGAAATTTGAATTCCATCTGACAAACTTTCACAAAAATGATACAAACATATTATAATGTTATTATGTTGGTGGTTGTATCAATTAATCTTTCAGGTGATTATTTTTTTGGTGTATTTTCTTTTTTATTAATTAACTGCATTAAAAGAGTGTCGTGTGAGTTTAATTTCACTTTAATTTTTTTTTTAATTTCATTTTGCTCCCATTTTTTTCAACCAAACAGAAAACGAAAGACACATTTATTTATTTACTTTTGGTTAGCAATTGTAATCTAATAGAAATCTAATAGATGAAGTTACAAAAGAATTGAAAAATATGCTATTCCATAGCATCAAATCGTAAATCGCATAATTAGGCATCCTTTTTACCTTTACAGTTTCTTCTCTTTCTTTCTTCTTCTTCTTCTACTTCTTCATTTCTGACCTTCCTATACTTTGCTTGTTATTCTCAAGTGAATGATTTCCATGTTTATCGTCCTGTTGGCCTAATTATTCGGCAGAATTTTAAATTTAAGTTTAGAAAACATCCACACGAGTTTCTTCTATTTAGATTCTTAATTCATTCTAAATGTTATTGCTATTCTGAAATTTTACTAAATATTGTAAATTGGATAATGAGGTTCGGTCATACAAAAGAACTTTTTTTAAATTTCTACAGACGTTTCGGCAAATTTATTGCCTTCTTCAGGGTCTTACAAAGGTAAAATACAAATCAATAAAAAGTAGAAACAACATAAAATATGAACTTAAAAAACATTTTTTTTTTTAAAATAAACTATATAAATAAACTAAATAAAAAGTATGATATATATAGCACATTTAAATTTATTTTAAACTATTGTTGTAGAACAGTTCAATATTAAACTAAATCACAACTATTGAAACTTTGACAATATGTGGCATATATAAGAGTAAAGTATGGAAATGACCAAGAAATATACTTACAAAAATTTTCAGTTAGAATTACTTACAAACTCTAGTTTAACCTGTTACATACTAACACCAAGTGTTACGGACATTGGATGGGTCAAGGTTTGTAAAGGGCTAGGAGAGCGGTTGGGAAAACGGTGTCTTAGTCTGCATGTTGTTTTGGAAATTCCAGGAGATTGTTATAAATGAGGGATAGGTTTTTTGGTGTCTGTTCTAAAATTGATAGATAATTTATCTTTTTTAATATGAACCATTTCCAATATATTACTTTTTTTTTAATTATTGTTGATGGAGAGAATTTTAGTGTTTTCCATGTCAAATTCATGTTTATATTGTATGCAATGATTCGTTAGTGCTATAATCATGTCAGTCGGTTTTTTAGTTTTACAGTCTTATTTATGTTGGTACAGTTTAAATTTTAAAAATTGAGATGTTTATCCTATGTATGTAGCTGGACATTGTATACAATTTATTTTATAAATTATATCTGATAATAAAGAAATAAAGACTCCATACCCACAACTTTATTGTCAGATATAATTTATAAAATAAATGTTTACAATATTGATCTGTTCTACAACAATAGTTTAAAATAAATTTAAATGTGCTATATATCATACTTTTTATTTAGTTTATTTATATAGTTTATTTAAAACAAAATACAATTATTTTAAGTTCATATTTTATGTTTTTTCTATTTTTTCTAATTTGTATTAAAACCTTTGTGCAGACCCTGAAGAAGGCAATAAATTTGCCGAAACGTCGGTAGAAATCTAAAAAGAGTTCTTTTGTATCACCGAACCTCAACATCCAATTTACAACATTTTACTAAATATTAAGTTGCCTTTAATATTGAACAGCAACATCACAGCTTCTCAGAACTATAAAATCTATTTCTTTCCGGAGAAAAGCTTTGCACAAAAGTGTAGATATTCTACTGATTAGTTAATATAACCAAGTTTAATAAAGCAACCTTCTTTTTATGTATCTGGTTCTTGATGAGAAATGAACAACCAGACATTGAAAATAGTGATATAATAATAATAATCATAATTATATGATTTTTGGCTAATATAGTTTGGGCCATATTGCCTCACATTCAATGCTTTATTATCCAACGGTGCAAGTCAACCACCAAATCTTACACATCCATCTTTGGCATAGTTTATTCCTTCAACTATAATATTTAATATGTGTTAGACACTTTATAGTTTATTAGCTTTAGTAAATTGTACATATATATCTAGTGAATATTACTAGGATAGTAAACCAAGTTAACCCTCCATAGTTTATACTAATAATAAGATAATACAATTATCTATGTTTACTCAGGCCTTCCAAAGTGTCGCCTGTTCAACACCGTCCCCTTTCCACTAAAAATCCCCCCTCTACCCCGTTATACTAACAACCCTCTAACTAAGTAATCCCTTCCATGTTGCCTACCAATTACACTAAACTTCTCCACGGTTGCCGACATAAATTTCACAACTACTAGACGAAGTGGAAACCCGTTAAGAGTAGCAGTAACTGTCTGTGGGAAGATGTAGAACGGAAGCAGTACTAAGGATGTTGGCTATGAGTCTCTGGAGATTTTCCTATATAGATATATACAGGACACTTATAGTTCGTATTCTTATAGCAAGAGATATATGCAAAAATAAAAAATAAAAATAGAATAAAATAAAGAAGAAAAAGAAAGTACACTGTAAACTGACGCCACTTTATTATTTTTTCCTTATCAATAAATTTTATTTCATCATCACTTTCTTGAAAAATAAAAAGAAGCTTTACTTTCTTTTGAGTTGCTTTGAGTTATTATATATTTTAATAGTTATTACAGTGAATTGAAATTTATACAGATACGAGTATAATGAAGCGTTCAGAAAAAAAACTGGAATTTAATTAATGTAATAAATATAATCAAATTTGAATAAATAATTACTTTTTTGATATACAAAGGAGGGACCTGTTCTTTTATAATCAATTTTCATAAACAAAATATTTCAAATAAAAATGACAAACATACGATTGGTGAAAAATAAAACTGAAAAGGAAAAAAAACTTTATTCTGAGGCATATGTATCCCCAAAGAAAAACTAAAAAGTACAGAAGAATGTGTTAGTACCTGTTAAACAAAAATATAAAAATTAAAGTAAAATTTATAAAAAAAAAATCATAATAACAAAGCAACAAAAAATGTGGGCTTGAAAGTGAGCTGTTTTTTAGATTAACCGCAGATTACTTAGCTATCTAAAACATAGGAAAATAAAAAGCTTAATAAATTCGAAACGTTAAGCTAGCTTAACTTAAATGGAGTGCTGGTAGTATTGGACGCAGTGATGAAAATGTGAGGAAGCTACTCAGTAAACGTTTCAAGTCTATTTTTCGAGTTCTCCAGAAAGGTCCTCATCAATCAAATATCAATAATCAAAATGGGATAAAATTAGGCAAAAGAACTACACAAATGATAGGTTTTTTTATAGGAAGCAGCTATTGGGAATGGTTTAGTATTTTGGAAATAGAGTCGGATAATTTGATGATCTGGTTTACTTTGTGACTCTTCTATAGAAAAGTTGACCAAATATAATACCCAGATTATGACAATGGGGAGAGAATATTGAATAGGAAGTGATCAAAAAAAGAGAAGGACGATACGGGAATGATTTAATGAAAGGTTTTGGTGTCAATCATTGTGACTTTATTGAATAGGTGGATGGAACCGCAATGCTGGATAATATCTGGGATTTTATCCGTCGTACCGTGCATATTTATTGTAATAGCATCCAAAGAGCAAAAATAAACATGAAATTGAGAATCTCATTCGGTACTTAGGCCAGACTAGACTGGGAGTTCCAGCTGAGCTAGTCCTCCAGGAGAACAGTTTACTAAGCGTTAGCAACCAACTACTTACTACTTTCTCTTCTCTTAGTCTTAATCTCTCGCTACCTAATTTCTATTATTGATGTAAAGTCCTGGCATTTTTGTGTTTCTCTTTTATTACACAGTGTTTCAGCATTCTTATTTCCCAAAAACCCTTTCTCACTATTTTCTCTCCTTCCAAATCCTATTTTATTATATTATAAATCTTCCTGAAAATCTTTCTCTTCCACACGTTTAGAGCGCGTCATTCCCAGTCAATACCCACGGCAGGTTTGGAATGGTTACTACATAGATAAAAGGGCACCTTTATATGCTACATTTTTTAAAAAAAAACTGATTTTAAAGGTATTTTGTATGTCTGACTATGACGTTTAAATTTAAGTGTTTGCGAGTTGCGACTGTGGGTGCTCCTGAAAAGTCCGTAAATCCCCACAATTTTTTTTATGGCACTCTCAATATATATTATTGGAAACGTTGCAATTTTAAAGAAAATTTGTGAATTAAATTGTATTAATTGAAGTAAGAAAAAGTCAGGTGAATGTTTCACACCAGATTATTAATTATACAGATTGTGATTTCTAAATAAATTAAATTAAAAAAATGAGAAAAAAGGAAAGAAAAATTAAGTAGACGTGGATACGTGTCTCCCTGGAACAGCGTAGATATTTTGACGTCTACGAATGGCCAAGTGTGGAAAAGTCTACAAAGGCTTACTCAAAAGATAGATTACAACAGTTGTCAGATTAATTACCATAGTAACAGTCACTGAGAAATTCTTTGTTGTTGAAAAGGTATAATAATATTGTTAACGAGGTAAACATCAGTCACCATTTAACAATGGCTTCATCATTCTTCACGTACGACATAACAAAACTGTTGACTGATTACTGAGCATAGTTCTTGTTCGTATATTTAACATATATATATATATATATGTATATACACACATATGGTGTTTAGTGTTATGATAGGTGAGAATATATGTAGATTTTCTAGTGGGTAACCTAACACACATACCAGAGCACACAGACATGTAGGCACTCACACAAACTCACAAAGTATGACAGTGTCTAAGGAAGGCCTACCTGATTACTACAACTAACAAACTTCCCCCCCACCTAGCTCATGCCATAGTTATTTGCTGCTGGCAGGACATCTTTCCTACTGTATAGTAGTTAGAAAGGTAGTACATACAGAGATATGCGTTCCTCTTGCTGTGCCGAGTTTAAACACCTTCTCGAGAGTTAATCAGAATTGCTAAACTCTCTTCTCTTTCTCTTCTATTCATCGCAACATGCTAAACATCTTCTGGTATTCTTATCATTTCCTACAACCACTTGAAATCCTTTTGCATATTAACTTGAATATAGTACCTATTCTTTGGAAAATTATTAGCTAATTATTTTCTTTGTCTGTTCTTTATTGTAGTACCCTTAAATAATAAGCTTATATAATATTACTTATTACCTAAATCTTGTTTATGATAATTCACAATCTTCGCTTTATTTATTTAGTAATTCATTACTTTTACTTACTATTCAGTGCCCGAAAAAAATGCTTTCAAATATTGATCTATTTGTTTCTTGGTTATGCCACTGCTGCAAACTTGTTGAAGGTTACAACGACCTGGATCGTGTTGTGGTGAATGGAGCTGTAACCAAGTGGTTTTATTTATTAATAAAATACAATTTCTGTTTTGAAAGGTTCTTCCAATTTTCAAATTCTTCAGTAGAGTAGTCTTCTTTAGTAAGTCTCGGCAAAATATTTAGTGCTGTGTGAACAAAATTAGATGCGAGGAACCTAGGGTAATTCCGGGTGAGCCGCCGGATCTGGTATAGTTGCCGCATCGTCCCCCGTAGTTTTTCTAGTTATCGCTAGACTGCAGTCTAATACGTAGTGTAAATGAAGAGCGCGCTGCAGTGAACTAGTGTAATACGTAAATTCAAGTTTTGTGATTATCAAATTTTACAGTTATATGTAAGATAAGCAGATAATCCTGCCATATAATATTTTAAACGCCTTAAACTAAAATTGTTTCTGTAGGCAAATCGTTTAATCCATGCGTAATTTCGGTGTTAGTAGGTACTAAGCGTTGCATCTGTGTAGAATATTCTGGTTATGTTAACGCCATCTTTCTTTTAACGATTAGCCAGCCACGTGGTGCGGGAACTCTCCCCTATAAAATGGGAAAGATACCGCACATCGATCCGGTATACATGCCGCTCTTTTTTTTGTCCGGTATACACGCCACAGGTATTGAAATATATTTTGGACTTATTTTTACTGTGTAATTTATTGTTGAGCTTTTAAACAGTGTTTACAATGGATTTAATTTTTCGTCCATTTTCATAATCTAGTTTGAAATGCCAACTTTTTAAAAAACTCGAAGAAAATTTCAAGAGTGTAAGTTACACTTGAGTTGAACAACACATTTGGCGCAAACTGACTCGGTATCGGATACAGTCTTTAACAATGAATAATTGTTGATTTTTTATGAAGCGCGGCTACCTCACCCGTATATCCCGGGTGAGATGCATCGAGGTAGAGGTTTAGAAAAGAAGTTGCAAGTGATACATTGTTTTCGGTATTTATCGTAGTACAGATATTGATATTTGTTAATGAACTATACTGGCATTATTATGGGACGATTTGTATGAATTTCAAAAAACATGCGGCATCTCTCCCCGATTTACTATCCTATTCAGACTTCAAAGAGTTTTCCCGAAATGTTTCCTACCCATTTAAAGAAGTGGCTATTTCCCTCTGGTTTAGGCCATCTCGAATATTATGTATATAAGAGGAATCTCATACGGGTAAAAAGCCCGTGTATCATTAATAAACATTTAGGTTTTGTACTAAATGGTCCTTCAATCGTCCATCTGTTGTGCCCAAATAAATTTAATAAAATCCGCCAATAGGAAATCAAATCCGAAATGCTCTCGTTCGAATGCCAACGTTAGCACTGAGTTATGCAGAGGCGTTAAAGTCGTTTTTTTTTTTTAACAATCTTATGAACATTCTCCGGCGTATGGTCCATTGAGGTGAAATGTAAACATACCATCAAATGTAACGTCAAGCATAATACATGCGCAAAATCTATTTAAAATGTACTACGATTTATGACTGTAAAATATGTTTTCATATTGTAATAAACACATAATTGAATACAAATTTGAGTGTTCAGCAGAAATTTTGTTACTATCATACAAAACATATATAAGAATGATTCATTATAAGAGATATCATCAACATAAGCATTAAACTTTGATAAAATCATAATTAACAAAATTTACAACTTCATTTATGACAGATAATATATGATAAGAACATGTTTAATTTCCAGAAATTAAGATTACAAAACTTATAATGAAGTTTATCACGTAATTGTAATTAGTAAAATAATTCTATTGAAGTTTTAGCTGTTATGGAATTCATTAATGACATTTCTAATATATTATCTTGATGAACATATTTTGAACAATTAATAATATTGTACTATCATTAGATAATATTTACGGCAATGGTAAACTTTATTGTTATTTGCGCCTAATTAAGCTTGGCTTTAATAATCATGCAATCTTTATAGTTTTAAACATTATAATGAAACTGGTTTAATACAAGGATTTAAATTCAACTAAGATTGTTTAATGTTTTCTTCTGTTATTACTAATGCTTAGAGATTTGTTACTTCAATTAAACTAATTTTAAGTGCTGTAAATTTTCATATAATACGTCTAAATGGAGAAATGTTTGTACGTGTTTATTGTACTTACTCCATTAAAATACTAAACCAAGTTTAATTTGCAAAACTATTTTAATTCTACTTATACCGGATTTTATTCTTTATAAAACTCATATTGAATTTCAAAAATAGTTTTGAGTTGTGATAATTATTATATTAAATATAGTCAGTGGCTAAATTTGTACATTTAATTTGTAGCTATTAAAAGTAATAACAGTGTTGCCAATTTTCAATTAAATAAATGTTAAGATTTACATGACATTGTTAAAATATATTAATAAAATTAACGTAAAGTAGAAATTCTTAAATTAGACATCTATTTTGACATTTTAAAAATAATTAACAAGAACTTAAATTTCAGGAAACAAATATAATTTTGTTTATAAAAAAATTAATGTTCTACAACCGTTATGAAGTTATAGCTCACTTTTTCTATATAAACAATACTCTCTTGAAGCTTACATTTTTGGTAGTCTTTATGTCAGTTTTTAAATCTGTGGCCGTCGGGTAAATAAACACAAGTCTCCAAATGCAAGTTTTCAGGAGACGCATTTTTACATTCAAAAGCTTCTAATAAATCAGGAAATTGGAATGGGAAACATGTTTTTCGCAATATGGGATCAGAAATGAATGCAAAAATGTTTTCTGCTCAAATGTCATAAATGTACATACGAGTTTTTACTCACACCGAATAATGCGTTTCGAATAGTTATGAACTCGTGACCAATCAATATCTACCACAATAATCAAACTTATGTATTTTTACCCAATCGTAGAGGGAAGAAAATGGAGTCGCGTAATATATGAAACTAAAATTACGAAAAAATTGATTTATGTACTTTTACTCGAAGGCCACAGAAATATTTGTAACTATTGTAGAACAAAGGCAATATTTAACACGAGAGAAAAATATATTTTCAGTTGCCACACTTGCATGCTCTCCAATGTATAAATCTATCCGCTAATAGTCAACTTTTAGGAAACGTAGAAACTATAAGACAAAAATTTGCGTCCATAACGCAAATTTTAGACATTTATCTAAAGTAGCATTTCAATAATTTATACAGTTCCACCACCTAGATAATATTATATAAGGATAATTAAAATGTGATGAAAAACGTCAAGAAAATCACATACTGGGAGTTCCATATTACAGAGTTTTATTAGTTTTAGTTTTTTTTTTGTTTTTTTTAATTTAATACATACTTATAACTCATTCTTACTGAGAAGATAAGAAGAAAAAAAAAACCTATGCTCGTCAATGCGTATTCTAGACGGGAATTATAATTAGGAGGTTATTTGGTAAGCGCACTATGGTTTCCTACTCATATTTTAGTACTGGCCTAAGCTACCAGATCCAGTGTTAAATACAGCTTTCCAATTTTTCTCAGATGTTGGTCAATACCATTTTTCAATCCTTTGACTGTACAGCCCAAATGTAGATTATTTTTTCATTACTTCCGAGAAAGCTGGTTTGGCGAAAAGATACTTCTGTGGGAAGATGTGACATTAAGCTTTCCTCTAAAGTGAGCTTTCCAGTTACAAGTACTGTTTCACCTAGAAATTAATCTTTAGAGAATCGAGTAGAGTAGTTCCAAATTTGAAGAAGATATGTCGTTTGTAAATGGCTAAAAAAAAGTGTACCATACTATATTTCTTTTATATACTTAGAAACCGCTACTGTCTTTTATAACAAGTCCAGTAGCTAATTACAGGTAGCTAATTTTAATATTATCTTTTAATAGAAATGTCTTTATTAAACGTTAAGTTTTTTTTTACAAAAAATTAAATAATAGATACCAGATAGCTTTTATTGTTACATAAAGAATTTCTATCATTTTGTTGCAGTGATGTTTCGTCTTTTTTCCTTTTCCCTCTATGTGGGAAGTAGGGAAAGAAAAGAGCCTTGTAACAAGCGCAGATAGACCTTTCTACAGATTACTTCTCTTTGTTGTACAAAAACTATTCTATTGTGCGAGAGTAGCATTTTCCTTAATTTTTTTTTTCCATCTCTTTTCATCGCCTTTTCACTAACAAATATATAAAAAATAAATATAATAGATAGATATAATGATTGTTGCTATTATTAATTAATTAATGTATTTCTGCATTTTATTTGAAAATAGTCTCACCATCGGATGCTATCTTAAATTTGGGCCAACTATTTGTATGAATTTACTTAAAATTTTAAAGAAATTAACGGCCTAATCAATAATAACTATTTTTTTACTTTCTCTTACTCCTAGTAAGAGGAAGTATTGTAATCGTGTCAAATTTTCGATATCGAGTTTTCACCGCAAAATCCGTTTTGAGGTCCCCTGAGTCCAAAAAAGTGGTTTTCAGCCAATGGTCTGTGTGTGTATGTATATATGTGAACAGCATAGCTCAAAAACGAAGAACCGTAGAAAGTTGAAACATGATATTTCATGTAGGTATCACCATGGGATCTGACCCTACGTCATCTGTCAAAATTCCTCAACCGGAAGTACCACTTTAGAGTTGGACGTTTTACTTCCTTGCGATTTTCTCAAAAATGACTCCGACGGTTTTTCTTTAAAATTTGGACATCATCACACACATAAAAGAGCTACAACTTTTATTTTGAAACATCTCTCCGGAAAAATGCTGTAGGGCACTTTTGGGAGGGGTGGGGGTAGGTTATGTAATGTAAGGGCTATTTCAGTAGACAATTCTTTTCATCTAAATAATGTTAATTAGAATTAAATATGTTGTTGAAATTCCGAGTTTGAAAAAATCGGATGACCGGAAGTGCGTTTACTTTACCACTTTACTAAATGATTTATTCTCTTTTTCGCAATTTTCTCAAAAATGGCTCCGACGATTTTCTTGAAACTTCGTATATAAACTAAACATGCAAGATCTACAACTTTTATTTAAAACATTTCTCTGGCAAAAATTCATTTAAGGGCACTTTTAAGGGGAGGGGTTTATGTTTTTCTCTAAAGTGCTATCCAGTTGATTATACAATTCTATCATCCAAACAAAATTAATTAGAAATAAATAGATGGCCAAAATTCCGAGTTTTAAGAAATTTAGTAAACCGGAAGTGCGCTTTTACTGAACAGTTTTTTCAGTTTTCGACGAATTTCGTTAAATTTGGTTACACAGTATAAAATTTGTCAATTATAATTTTGAGAACACGAGCAGAGAAAGTTGTGTGAATGTTTCACACCAGATTTTTTTTATTTATTTAGGAAAACTGCGGAAAAATAGAAAAACAACTAATACAGGAAAGTTTTGATTAATCCATTTTAATCAAAACTTTCGTTAGTTTAATTTCCTTTGATATTTCTATATCAATTAATTCAATCTGCACATTGAGATATCTTTTTTCTTTCTCTTACCTAAACGTATTTTTTTTTTACTATCTCTTACTCCTACTAAGAGGAAGTATTGCAATCGTGCCAGATTTTCGAAAAGAATTTTCACCGGAAATACATGTATTGAGGACTCATCAATACGAAAATAATGTGAATAGCGTATGACATATATATATGTGTGTGTGTGTTTGTGGGAGTCTGCCTATCATTTTCGTTTGGAACATTTTCCTGGGAAAACTTGTACCCCTGAGGGTATGAGGTGGACTGCTTAGGGGTAGGAAAAAATTATATTGATAATGGCGAAAAACGGGAAAAAAGGGTTTGGAAAAAATTAATAATGAGAAAAATGTCTTGTTATATTAAAAGTCTGATTATATCTATCTTCATTTGAACATGATTAAAAAAAAAAATGATCCATTGAACCAGCACGCATGCATGAAACATTAAAATTATTAAGAACCACATTGGACCATTTGCATACAAGATGAATAACTTTTATGTTAATGTTTGATGAATAAATAATGTATGTACTTTCATTAAAAGTTAATGTGGGTAACATTTTTTAAAATATTATTTTCTATTTGTAAAAAAAAAAGAAACTGAAATAACTTGTAAAGTAGAAATGAAATCCTATAAATGCCATTAGATTTATTTGAATCATTTGATTATATATGTAATCTATATTTTATTTTTTTCATTTTTCACGATTAAGTAGGGGTACGTGAAAGGGGGGTGCTCATAAATGAAAAGTCTTATCAAGAGGTACGGCAGAAAAAAAAGGTTTGGGAATACTGCTCTAAACTATCACTTCCAGTACATAACTGAATTTTCATAAATTTGACATGATTCAACAGTAGAAGGAACTAAAGAAGAATGTGATGCTGTAACATATAGCTAATTATGAGTATTCACTTCCAAGTTGGTACTAGAATGAAGCACTTGAAGTGCTTTTTTTCCTTTAAGGAATTTTTTCTAGTCTGGGAAACTTGGGGAATGAGAAGGTAGATAGGTTAGCCAAATTAGGCGCTTCTTTCCCATTTCATTGATTTCGAGCCTGCTGTTGACTTGTCCTTGGGCATATTCCTATCTAGCTACCAGGCATGAACAGCTTAACAACATTCATCCCTATAGAAGAAGCATCAGTGAGTTGTCGGCAGTCTAAGATTTTCATTGAAGGTTCGGACAAGGCTAATAGTGATATATTGCTGTGACTTTCATGAACATCTCTCAGACATCTGGTTGGAACCTTTATTTGGGCATTGTGGTTTAAGTAGACTGAATCTATGCAATGGAGATCATGCTAGACTTGTTTTTTTGTAGAGTTTTTGTGAGACAGATGAAGAAACATCTATCCATCCTATAACAGGTTGTTCGGATTGTGAGGGATCTTTGATGGGAACAGGATGTCAAGGACAGGATGTGGAAGAGCATAGGGCTTTATCGCTTAGGTTGATTGTCCGATTTGATCGCACTGTTAAAAATATTAAGTGAATTAGTCTCGAGTATGGATTTTTATTTTCTAGGCCCGACTTGTGATTTTTTTTGTTTTGTTTCGGATAGCTATATGGGCCAAGAGGGGATTTGGAAAGCAAAGGGCTTGGTCTCCAGTGACGAATAATAACAATAATAATAATACAACTAATTAAGTTAAACCTTTCCACTTGGAGAAAATATTCCCTTTCATGGCATTTCGTTTCTTGTGGAAAGAACAGAAAAATTTATAAAAAAAAAGATAATAAAAGCATTATATTTATTTATAGGCGAGGCAATGTGCAAAACTTTTGTTTAAATTATATGGAAAATACAATTTTGGTGATATCCTGTGGATATGTAATAGCAAAGAAAAAGATGAAAGAGTTAGGCCAATATATAAATATATAGAGATAAAAGAACTTGATCCTTTAGGCTATTCCTCGTGAACAATCGATTTGTGTGTATGTGTAGTATGCATGTATGTATGAGTGTGTGTGTGTGTGTGTCTGTACCTATGTGTATACGTGCGTGCTAGATTCCATCTTTTTCTTCTACTTTCCAGTATATCGCCGAATAGTGGAAAAACCATATTTATGTATAGGTCGGTAAATCAAACCTGGGTAAATCATTCCTCTGCCTCTTCCCTATTTCTCCTTCATGTTATTCCTTCTTTTTTTCTCCAGCAACCCCTTTCTCCACCCAACAATCAACTCTTGATCATACATATCTACTTTTCCTTTTGTCATGTTACCCTTGTAGTCAGCAATTTTTTCCTTTGGAATCTTGGATAATAACGTCATCAACTTTTTTTTTCCTCCTCTAATAAATAAATATTATTTATGTTTACACAGGATTTGTGTCCTGTCGAAAATTCATTAGTTTTTCTTTTATTACTTATAAATATGAGTCAATCATTGATGTAAACTGTTGTAGTTCATAAAAATGACTGTAATCTCAATCATTCATCAACAATTTGATTTTTACTTTCTCTTGCGAATGTAAGAGGAAGTATTACGATCTTGTCAGATTTGGAAATTGAGTTATCCATGGGAAATATATGTTTTGAGATTTCCTAAACACTAAAAATTGGTTTTTAAAAATTCAACTCTCAGCCACTCTCCCGCTACGTATATATATATGTGTGTGTGTATGCGCGAGAGAGAGGGGACGTGAGTGTAAGAGAGAGCGCGTGGGAGTGGAAGAGAGAGAGAGAGTATAAATGCGTCCTTGTTTCAAACATAATTCAAATCGGAAAATCACAGGAAATAAGAAATAGAAATGGATTTAAATTCTATCAGACAATTCGAAAATAATGCACCTTTCAAACTCGTATACCACTTTAGGGGGAAGTTTAACGTCATTCTAAAGCCCCTGAAGTAAATTTTCTCAGAAAAATCTTTCAAAGAAAAGTGATAGATTTAAAATCAACGGTTCTTAACCAGGGGTGCGGACACCACCGATTTTAGCTAAAAAAATTTATTGGCTCGACTTTTAATAAAACATAAACGAAATATAAGTTTCAGCTTTCTACGATATTTCGTTGTTGTATTATTCTGACCAAAGAACCGTATAAAAATACAGTCCAATTTTTAAAAACAAATTACCACGCGAGTGTGAGGGAATCACTACGCGGCTCTAGGGTGTACGGTGCCTTTGGACATCCGCAGAAGGTGGCTCTCGCTGATCGACGAGCTTAATGCGGTGGGCGAACAGAAAGTACGTCAAGGTCAGTTTCAACGATATCCCGTTCTACATCTTCGGTAACTCAGTCCTCGACAACGCCCATCATACATTCTTTATATGCGATAGAGATGAACAGCTGGGAGAGAAAGAGAGAGATAGCTTAGAGCAGAAATTCGCCAATGTGACATCCGAGAGCATCGTCGCTATCATCTTTCCCGCAAATATATCCGCTGGGACAGAGAAGTAACTTTGATTGAGACGACGAAAAAACAGGAGCTAGTCCAACTGCAGCAACTATTAGTTTAGTTTAGTTTAAAGCAGTTACGAGTGGAGAAGGAGTCTGAAAGAGTATAATCCCAGGCACCACCTTAATGTAATGGCTATAAGTAGTTCCAGGAACGGTTCCAATGACTGCTTAAGAGGAAGTAGAGATTTTCTTTTTTTGAGAAAAATTACAGTTGTAATAATTGCTATAAGAGAAAATAGTGTGAGTTTTTCACATCAGAAATATTGTTTACCATGTGATGATTATTACAAAGAACGGAAATAATCTAATCATATAGAAAACCCTCTATAAACGGTATCGATCTTGAATTAATTAAACATGGACCATATTCAAATCAGAAGTAGGCTCAATAGTATGCCTAAACTGTATATAATGTCAACAAACATGGTTAACACAATGCAAACATCACTGCAAACAATATGATCAAATTTTCCTTAGGGAAACTGCTGTTATTGCAGTGAAAGGATATAAAATGTTATTGAGAAAACTTGCAGGGTGACAATAATTGCTTTTATCGGCTTGAAATATAGCGAAACATGTGGTAAAATACCCCACAAAACTACTACCACCATCAGGACTATAATGAAAAGGCACTTTACTTGGATAGTAAAAAAGGGGGAGACTTTAATTTATCAGAAGTGTGACAAATAAACGATAAGAGTATTAAATATAATATTAAAGCGGTTACATTGTTAGGAAATATAGTAAGTATATACTACTATTTACAAATAACAATTAATTGGGTGATAGAAATTATTGTAGTAGAAACTAATATATTTTACTTATGTAAGTGAGTGTTGTGATTATTCCAGGTTTGTTTGGAAAAATGAACCTTTTTTTACAGCCTTATTTTCTTTTATATTTTATTCTTATTATTATTATTATTATTATTATATTATTATTATTATTATATGTTATACATTTAGTTTTCCTGACGTTTCGGCATATTACACGCCATTTTCCAAGGATAACAATGTTATACATCTGAAAAAATGTTTACTAAATACAATGGAAATTTGCAATTATAAAGAAATATATATTAATTGATTTTAATTGTCCACAAATTGATAATACTAGCCTTATATTGTTTTTTTGTTCGTTGCATGTTATATAGTATATTTAGTTGGAAAATATTTGCCTCATTTTTTTATACATTGTATATGTAGAGTTAAGTAACGGTATGTTACTTGTTAAAAATTCCTATACATTGTTATTAATCTGCGTCAATATTTATAGATGAACTTTTTATTATATACCATCCACTTGATTGTTCGTAATTTATAAATGTATTGCTATGAAAATGTACCACGTGGTTCTTTAAATTTACTAATAGTTTATTGTTTGTCCAATTTTTTTTTTTTTTTGTTTGAATTTGAGTACCTTCTGGAGGCCTGTGTGGGAGTTTTTTTTATATATTAATATATTTATCATTATTATACATATTTTAACTTTAACCAAGTTAGTGTTACACTGGTACTATGAGTTGTACCTAGCTATCAGCAAGATGGTAGGCAACTGGCTTGAATTGGCCTTATTTTACAAGTAGAGTACTGTATTAGAGTTGAGTTTATGGGTGTTATAAATTGGTTGCATTTAAATTGGAAATTTAACTTTTTAGATTAATATGTTAGTTTTTTTATATATTATATATTTATTCTTTTTATATGTATGTAAAAAACATACAAAAAAACAATATAAGGTTGGTATTAACAATTTGTGGACAATTAAAATCAATTAACATATATTTCTTTATAATTGCAAATTTTCATTGTATTTAGTAAAAATTTTTTCAAATGTTATCCTTGTGAAAGGATTGTTATCCTTTGAAAATGGCATGTAAAATGTCGAAACGTCAGGAAAACTAAATGTATAACATATAATAATAATAATAAAAAGAAAATAAGGCTGTAAAAAAAGGTTCTTTTTCCAAAAACCCGGAAAAATCACAACATTCATACGAAGAAACTGCCAATAAACTACACATCGCATTGTGTAAGAGTTTTAACTGGAAGTACGTTATGTGAAATGAAATCTACTTAAACACGAAAATAATTTTGTTAGAATTTAATTGGTCTATAAGAACAGAAAATGAAAGTATCTGGTGTATCACACCCACACAACTTTCTATCACGGCAATTTAGTAAATATTGTCAATTTCCTTCAAATTTGGAATTTTAATTGGCTATAATGTAATGTATACATATAGCTGGGTGAATCTATAATAAAACAACCCGAAAGGGATGTGCAACCTGCCAACTCTTCCCACTACATCCCCCAAAAATCTACTCACTCGAAAATGAATTATCTAACAAAGAGAAGGAAATCTAATAAAATTCTTTTCCCAGAATTCAACTTTATTATTATTATTTATTTATTTGAAATTTAAAACTAAAAAATAGCAAGACTCTTGCAACAAGTATAACATAAGAACTGAACTGAGAGACACCAACTAGTGTTGGGATTTACTAATCTGTATAGCAAAGGAAATGGCACGGCCATTGTGCCGCTTGATTGACTTGCGGGGTAAAGATAAGAGTTGATATTAGAGTGTTAGGATAACCACAGAAGAGAGAATGAATTTTTGTTTTTGAGGGAATTGAGATTAAACCTTTATAAACGGTATCTTTAAGACATTACGGATGGTTCTATTGAAAACGTACTGTTAGGTCGCGGCTCCCTTTGAGGGATTAACTTTGCCTCGCCCTTTATGGCTTTTTTTAATTTACTCTGTTGTGTTGTAACTCGTCTAATCCTCGCTATTTCTAAATTATTTCCTTTTTTTTCTCTTCATCGCCCGCCTATTTCCCACGCCTTCCCGCCTTTTACCCCTCTCTCTCTCTCGGTGGTGGGATGGCGGCGCCTTTTATCTCTCCTGTTCGCGCCTAACGTTTACTTCCCCACACTCCAGAACCCTTCCTTTCTATAAAACCTTTATCACTTTTCGTCCAGCTCTCGCCTGTGCAACTTGTACTTCCGCTTCTTTCTAAGCAGTTAGTCGTGAGTGTAAAATTCGCCTTATATTGATTCGCCGTATTCGCGCCTTTCGATAACGAATTAATATTCGTTATCTTCTTGAGATACAAGTCGCGTCTTTCCTCGCCATCCTCTGGAGAATCAGTCACCTTCCGCGCCTGGGCTCTTCTAACACCATCAGCCGTTATCAACAACAGCGTCATCAGCTTCCACGGAGCACTCTCACTCCCTTCCTTTCACCTGAGATCCTTTCTTTCCCACACACACACACGCCCACACAAATACACGTACACGCCACAGCTTCCTCGACCGTTCACCTATCGTCGCAGCTTCGCCGCTTGCGCATTCAGCTCCACCACTCTCCAGGTAAGCCGAAGCTTCTTCCTTTGCATCTCCGTTTTATTTTAATTTTATTTATTTTAATTTTTTTTGTATTTCACTTCTTGGCGTACGTTCGCCCTCGCACCTTGGGAGTCTGCCGCGCAGACACGTACTAAGTAGTATTAGTTATTTGGCGAAAATATTGGATTGTAAAGATTGAATGCGGTAGAATGCTTGGCTGACCACCATAGTTCGAGTCCGTACGTAAGGCGTCACTTATGATTTGTCTCTCAGTAGTCGAACTAGTAAGTGGTAACGTTTCTTTTTTCTTAAATTCTTTCGGACTCTTGCATGCGGATTCTAACGTCTGTCGCTTGTCATTATAGAATCGCCAGAACTCTTTTAAAATCAATTTTACTAGAAAAATAGTTCCAAATAAAAATGTTAGATTTATTCATTTTTTTTTATTTTATTTTTTAAATTATGTTCCTTTCGCATATGTACACGCTAATTTAAAGAAACAAAAATACTTTTTCGAATTCAATGAACATTAAAACATATATTTCCGGTAAGAGACTCACTTTCTTAGATTTGACACGATCTTATTACTTCCAATTAATTACAGCTGGAAGAGAAAGTAAAATATATATATATATATAAAACCATAGATAGCAATGATTCTTCCTTTCATTTATCATAAAACTTTTCTCCATTTGTCTTGTTTCATTTAATAATTTATCTTTCTATATACAGTCTTGTATGATTTAACGTATTAAACTTTATTCTTCTACCTCTTCCTTCATTTAGTACCCTCCTTTTGATTGACTTCATTTGTCTTTTAAAAGGTTTTCCATTCAATTTATCATAAATACATTTTTACCGACATCATCATTATCTTATAACTTTCTCTTTTATAATTATTTTCTTTCCTTTTAGTTCGTTACTTTTATCACTTATATTTTATTAATGATGCCTTCTTTTACTTCTCCTTGTTCTTCTAAAAGAGATATATCATCGTACTAATTAGGAGCTGGTTTCTTTCAACCTCTATATCATATTTCCTGTACTGAACAAATTATGCAAAATCCTATATTATTTAACAACTCATTTCAGGTAAATTTACAACCATTCTTTAGATTAACAGTTTGATAAGTTTTATGAATAAAATTTTATTTCCTATATCAAATTTAGTTCAAAGAAATTGAAAGTCCCTGTTACAGGTTTTCCCTCTGATAGAATGTTGAAGACTTTTGTTTTCGAGCATTCTTACAGTGTCAGGTCTTCCAGACTGAGGTTTATGCTATTCTTTGAATGAGAGGGTACGTAACACTAACTTAAAAGGTGTTTGTATCTGCTCGGACAGCCAGGCTTTGCTAAAGGCGCTAAGTTCATGTGTCTTCACTTCCAGGTTGGTGTTAGAATGTTCTAAAAGACTGAAAGAGCTTTCTTCTCTGAAGGATGTCCTTCTAGTCTGGGTCCCAGGTCACATGGGAATTTTTGGGAATTAGAAGGTGGATAGATTTGCCAAATTAGGCACCTCTCTTCCTTTCATTGGTCCCGAGCCTGCTGTTGGCGTGTCTTTGGCACATGTCTGTCAGGCTTCCAGGCATGGGACAGCTTCACAGCATTCATCCTTATGGATGAGCTCAGTTGGTTTTCGGCAGTCCAAAATGCTCATCAGGGGTCCGGACAAGGCTACTAGTGAGACGTTGCTGTGCTTTTCACAGAACGCTCTCAGGCATCTGGTTGGATCTCTTACTGGACATTGTGGTTTAATATACTATTCTTTGAATGAGAGGGTACGTAACACTAACTTAAAAGGTGTTTGTATCTGCTCGGACAGCCAGGCTTTGCTAAAGGCGCTAAGTTCATGTGTCTTCACTTCCAGGTTGGTGTTAAACTTTATTCTTCTACCTCTTCCTTCATTTAGTACCCTCCTTTTGATTGACTTCATCTCTCTACATAATGGGGCTCATGCCGGATCCATTTTGTAGAGTCTGTGAGCAAGAGGAGGAAACACCCATCCATCTTATGACTGATTGCTTGGGTTATGAGGAAATTAGGTTCAGGACCTTTGGTCGGAATAGAATGTCTGTGGAAGAGCTTAGGCTATTTCCGCTTAAGATTATTGTCCGATTTATTTGGACATCTTAGATGGATTAGATCCGGGTCTGAATTTTTGTTATAGACCCGGCTTGTTATTGTTTTTCTTGGGGTAGCTATATGGGCCCAGTAAGGCATTGGATAGCGTAGGGTTTCCCTCCCCACAGACAAATAATAATAATAATAGTTCAAAGAAATTATTGAAATTGACAATGCAGTCCAGTCCCTCCCCTCCCCCACCAAATCATTTTACTATCAAATAGGAGAGGTATAATATTCCCTGCTTTCTTCCTCAGAGAATGTACAAAATACTGCTCAGTTCCTCTTACTTGGGAAAGGATAGTTCCAACCACCATCTCCATAATCGTTCAGCAAATTTCAAGTATCTTTTACTTTCTCTTTTACTTCCGGTCGAAGTGGAGGAAGTATTTCGATCGTGCCAATTTTTACTTTCTCTTACTCCTAGTAAGAGGAAGTATTGTAATCGGTGTCAAATTTTCGATATCGAGTTTTCACCGGAAATATCCGTTTTGAGGTCTCCTGAGTCCAAAAAAAGTGGTTTTCTAGCAAATGGTCTGGTGTGTGTGTGCGCGTCTGTGTATGTCTGTGAACAGCATAGCTCAAAAACGAAAACCCGTAGAAAGTTGAAACTTGATATTCCGTCTAGGTATCATCATGGCATCTGACAGTGGGTCACCTGTCAAAATTCCTCAACCGGAAGTACCACTTTACTTAATGTTTTTTTACGTTTTTGCAATTTTCTCAAAAATGCCTCCAACGATTTTCTTCAAACTTGGTATATCACTACACATACAAAGAGCTACAACTTTTATTTGAAACATTTCTCTGGGAAAATTCATTTAAGGCCACTTATGGGGGAGGGTGGGGTTCGATATTGGGTTTTCACTGGAAATATCCGTTGTGAGGTCCCCTGAGTACAAAAATGAGGTCCCCTGAGTCTAAGAAAGTGGTCTTTAGCAAATAGTCTGTGAGTCTGTGTGTCTGTGCGTCTGTGTATGTATGTGAACAGCATACCTCAAAAACGAAAAACCGTAGAAAGTTGAAACTTGATATTTCGTCTAGGTATCATCGTGGCATCTGACAGTGGGTCATCTGTCAAATTTCCTCAACCGGAAGTACCACTTTACTTAGTGATTTTTTTACGTTTTTGCAATTTTCTCAAAAATGCCTCCAATGATTTTCTTCAAACTTGGTATATCATCTACACATACAAAGAGCTACAACTTTTATTTGAAACATTTTTCTGGGCAAATTCATTTAAGGCCACTTATGGGGGAGGGTGGGGTCCGATATTGGGTTTTCATTGGGTATTGGGTTAGGTTTCCATCTACAGTGCAATTTCAGTGTATTAGACAATTCTCACAACTAAATAATCAGATTTAACTATGTTGTTGAAATTCCGAGCTTGAAACAATTATGATAACCGAAAGTGCGTTTACTTTACCACTTCACTTAATGATTTATTCTCTTTGTTGCATTGTTCTCACAACTGGCTCCGACGATTTCCTTCACGCTACCAATATAAACTCGCCATGCAAACATCTACAACTTTTATTTAAACCATTTCTCTGGCAACATTCTTCAAATGACGCTTTTAGGGGAGGCCTGGGCTTATGTTTTCCTCTATAGTGCTCTCACAGTTGATTATACCATTCTAGCATCCAGCCATAATTACATAGCACTACATCGGTGGCTGAACTTCCGAGTTTCAAGACAATTAGTAAACCGGAAGTGCGCCTTTACTAAACAGAGCAGTTTTTCCCGCTTTCGACGGATTTCATTACATTTGGTACACAAACTATAAAATTTGTCACTTCTACTCTTGAGAACTGGAGTAAGAGAAAGTTGTGTGAGTGTTTCACACCAGATTTTTTCAATTTGAGTTTGCACCGGAAACATATATGTTTTGAGAAAATTTATTATAATCACTTTTTCGATTGATAGATTTTGCCCAAAATCTTTCGATCAGTTTTGGTGGCAATTACCTAAAAATAATGAACAGCTTTTCGTTTTTGATAAATTTTATTCAAACCCATATACAAACACACAGACACATACAGATCATTGAAAAAGCTTCTTTTTTTTCATACTCAGGGTGCCTCAAAATATGTGTTTCTAGTGAAAATTCAATTTCGGAAATTTGATACGATCGGATTGCTTTTCCTCAAGTAAAACAAGTACGAATACTGAAGTGAAATGGAATTTGGATAGTGGTAAGTAAGTGATCGCCCATAGGCACCGCTACCCTACACTAACTATACTATTCGAACAACTATGCAGCCATATATTATGTTACGAGTAGTATTCTAGGTATATGTACTTTCGATATAATCTGAGGCTCGTCTCAATCCTTGACGTTACTCAATTATCGTTTAGATAATAATGTCAACATAATCGATTAATAAAAAGTGTAAGAACAAAAAAAACAAAAAATCAAATAAAAATAACTTCTTTGTTTTATTAGAAATTAAATCATTAATAAAAAAAAAAATGATAACAAAAGATCAAGAGCAATAAATATAAAAACATAAAAAGGAAAACCCTAAAGGGCATTTTTAACACCATCTTGCTCATCAAAGGATGAAGTGTTATCAAAAGGATTATGACTCTGAAGAACTTTCTGTTTATTTTATTTTTTTGTATTTATGTACACTTCCGGTTTATCAAATGCTGTATGAAAACATTGTTTCAGTTTGTCACTTTTGTTTGTGTGTTTTTGATTGCTTACATTGCTGTTGTTTAATTTAAATTTAAATTTAATATTTAAAAAACAATAACAGTATTTTTATTTCATTTATCATTTGAATGTGAAACAAAAAAATATTGAAACAAAACAAAACAACTGTTGTGAAACACTCTCACGACTTTCTCTCACTCCTCTCATTATAGTACATATATAATGACTAATTTTCATTAAATTTCAAATTTTGCTCATACGTATGTACTTAACATAAATAAATATATATAGATGATGGGGGGGACAAGTGCCACCCTACTAACAGAGGCAGGTAGAAAATGATTACATTGTAGACAGCGCTAATAATATAAATAAATAATAAATCATGATTATTTCGGTTTATTAATTTTCTTCAAACTCGCTACATTTAGCAGGGCATTAAAATGGTCTCCAGGGGACTATATATATTATAATGAGTGCCTCCATATAGTGTCAGAACTTTCCTAAAACAGTGAAATCTCAATTTTGAAAAATTCAATGTCACAATAATTATCTTATCGCCAGTAAAAGAAATAGAATAGTTTAAGTGATGCTAAAATTAAGCTGTAAATTACTAACGAGTTAAATACTTAAAAAAAAAAAATGAACTATTAAAAACTTAAATAAATGGAACAAACATTAACTATGTATTTAATGAATAAATTATAAATTATAATAAGGTAATTTAATTATAAATTATTAATTAAATGATATAAGAATTTTATAAAAGACAAAAAAAAAAAGTTAGTGATAGGGGCTGTAGCGTGGTTAACACACAGTGTTTTGAACTTAAATATAGAAAGTTTTGGTGAGTTGTGCAAAAGTTTGAACTGTGTGCTGTAGAGAGAGTGATATAGCGAGAGAGAAGAGAAAGGGCACGGGACTCAGCATGTATAAAATGGATATAATAAAAGAGAGCTAGCAGGATTGGCAAGTGTTTTATACCGCCAAAAAAACACAAAGGGGTTGTTGTAAATAGGGGCGTGGTTTTCAGGAAAACTTATGAATTAATAAATAGGCAGAACATGAATGGGGTTGTGTTACGAAACGTATCCCCACTCACTTCTCGCTCACAAATTTGTGTCTTTATAAGAAAATATTTTTCCTTTTTTATTTTATGTTTTAAGAATTGTTAGAATTACTGATAAGATTTCTTTTCACCTATGAAATAAGAAGTATGCTGTAATAATTGCCAGCGGCTCTCACACGCTTCTGCCTTTCTGTTATAAAAAAGTTAAGGACAACCAAATGTCACGCAACTTATATTTTACTTCATAATAAGAAAACAGGAAGTAATTATTGTGGAGAGGAATTAGCCTATAAAAGAACAAAAAGTTTTTGATGGTCGTAAGCTTGCTTGACTTTAATTTTTTTTTTTTGTAGCTAGTATAGACATCAAGATAACTTTTAAAAAACAAAAATAATGTTACCTGTATCAAAGGATCAAAGTTGCAGGGGGCTACACGAGTCAGTAACTTAACATTAATTAAAAAAAAAACAAAAAAACAATCTGATGTGAAACACTCACATGACTTTCTCTTGCTGCAGTCTACATAGTTATAATTAATAAATTATCTTCAAAATTATAACTTTCACTAAATGTTTTACATGTTTTCAATTTTATATCAATTGGGAGATCTAAACTTAATAAAATGACTTTTTATTCAGAAAAGCACAACTTCCCCTTTCTCCGTAACCACTTTAAATGAACTTACTTTGATAAAAATCGCTGTTTTTATGAAGAAAACCGGAGAAAATTGAAAAAAAGAAAAGTATTAATGAAAAACTCAATTCCCGGCATGGAATGTCGTGAATATATATGATTCTAATTAATAATATGTAGATGATAGAATTATATAATAATAGCACTTCAGAGGAAAACATAATCCCATCACCCTTTAACTGAATTTAACCGGAGAAATGTTTCAAATAAAAGTTGTTTATATGTGTAGTTGATATCATAAGTTTATGATATCGTTGGAGCCCATTTCCGAGAAAATCACAAAAAAAAAATAACTAAGAAATCCATTCGATAAAATGGTATTTTTGATTGAGTAATTTTGATAAGTAACTTTCTGTCGAATTCAATAGTGATATATATACGGAATGGTCAAGTTTGAACTCCAAGCGAGTTTTCATTTTTGAGCTATGGGCTGTTCACGTAAACACACACAAAATACACATGGTTGTAAAAACCATTTTTTCTGACTCAGGGGACCTCAAAACATGTATTTCCGGTGAGAAACTAAATTTCGAAAATTTGACGTTTACAATATTTCCTGTTACAATCAATTAGAGAGAGTAAAAAACATACGACTTTCTTTTAAATAAGTTAATACCTACTATTGTAATTGTCATACTTTCTTTTAATATGGACATGTTCTCTTTGCCCTAACATATATACAGAAGTATAGGGAGGAGGAGTACATATACTCAAGGCAGGCAATAGTTAAAGTGATGAAACTAAAGTGCAGAGGAGGAACAAACCCAACTAACATTTGAAATTTAACGTCTCAGATTATTCAGAAATTTCAAAAATCAATTTTTCTGCGAAAATATTTCAAATAAAATTGTTAGCTGTGCCAATAGTATTCTAAGTTTCAAGTACGTAATTGGGTTTAGAAAAGTTTCCAAAAAATGGTACACGAAATAGAATTAGATTGAAGTGGAGTGTACATTGAAGTGGCATATTTTGCCACTTTAGATTTTTTGACAAATGATTTTTATTGATTGGTATATAAATAAAATATATTTATTGATTGTATTTTTATTTTTCATTTTTTTGTGTTACTGAAGAACAAAACAAGTTATACTGGGCATATATAACGTGATGAAAAGCAAGTGAAAAATAGAGAAATTACATATTGTTGACATATGTGCGTGAGTGAATGACATAATAAGTAATAATTAATATGTAGACCTTAAAAGGACAAAGATAACACTAACATACTATACAATATATTGATAGAAACCTCAATACGATGACAGATAACTGGACAAAATCCCTTCTATTGAATTCATTTTTTTTCATATTCCTTCTATTGATGTTTCATATTTGTACATCAATATTTAGAACGGACTTCATTATATATTTTTTTTTATTAGCTTCTCTTAACGGTTCACTGTAAAAGATAGAATTGTGTACGGTTTTCGAAATTGTGCTTCTCTATGACATTGCTATGACCTTGCCATGTCATTACATCATCCCATGGCAAGGTCATAGCAATGCCAAACCTTCACAACACATAACAAAAGAAAGAATAATTTATAACTAGTGGCCTAGCCGGCCGCTGTCTTCAACACAAGGCCGCGGCCAAACAAACAAAACCAAGGGTCAATACTTTACATCAAAGCAAGCACCGATAAGCTGGCCACTGACCTAAATCGCTGGTCACCGAACTAACCAAGGTCGCACAAGGTCGCACACTAGGACAGATGTCTTGGTGTGAGTGTTGCTAACACCCATATAAACTTCGCCCCATTGGAAGAGGGGATGATTATACTTCAGTACGTCTTCAAGATCATTATACGAGCAGCAGTTCCGCGTCCCTATACAGTTTTTATTTATACTTATTTCCTTAGTTGTGCATCTTAGTTCATTTATTTTAATCATTCTAAATTATTAGTTATTTATCTCCTATTTATTTCTAAGTATTTCTTGTTAATAGTTACCATTACTCACGTTTAAATTATTGTACAAATACAGTCTATTTTTATAAATTCCGTGTTAATAATTCGAGCTCTAACTTCCAAAAATCTCTAAACTAACTTCGCCATCTTCAAGACATCTACTACATACCTCAGGAATCACAATAAACGATTCCATTACATCTAGAAACACGTACTTTGATGTCCTGTGAGCACAATAACAATAAATTGCAGATATTTTGTTTAATTGTTAACAATACCAGTTGACTATATGGTTTTGGTCGAAATCGAAAGTAACCATTTTACTGAATGGAATATTTTAGTTTCCAGCTATTTTCTCGTATATTTAGGGCTATTACTTTTATTGGAACATTTTTTTTTTCTTTCTCTTATTCTAGTGAGAGGTCATCGTTTGAAATTGGCAAAATTGAATTTTCATCGGATGCACATGATTAGAGGTTCCCTGAGTACATAAAAAATTGCTCAATCTTAGTATTCTGTTTAGTTATCAAATCACATCTGACATGAACGTTTCGGTCAAAATCTGGGTCATAATGTAATCTACTGGGCCATAATATAATCATCACTTTTCTACTTGTCAAGATTAGCAGGTTGACTAGTTCAAGATTAGTAAGTTGAATTAAAAAGAAACAGTTATCTGGAAAAGCGTCTTGGCTGAACGATCTTTTCGGTTTTTCGTTTCTAGTGAGGTTTTGGGAAAGCTAAGCGGTTATAATTCTCTGCTCTAGATGTAATAGTAAAAATTATGTATACTATAAAACCATTGAGTGCACTTTTCAAATTCACCCTTTGAAATTAATTCACAAACTACCAGTATTACGTTTGACACTTGAAAAAAACGTTTATTTCATAAAATTAATTATAAACACACAATAATAAAATCCATTCGCTAAGACTTTATTTTATTAAAAAAAATGTATTAAATTTTTAACATCACTTTTAGTCATAAATTAATTTTTTAATGTTAAAAAAAAGAAAGAAATTCCTGAATAACAATCTAATATTACAGTTTGAATTTGAAAGCAAAGAAGTATTACTGCTGGTTACTGTCGCGAGGCATATAAAGAAGAGCTTGACAAGAATAAATAAATAAATAAGTAAGTATAAAGTAAATATTTAATAAAGCTTTTTGAATGCCTGTCTTATTTTTTTTAATTTTTTTATTTGTTTATTTGCCTGTACATATTTACAAAATATAAGAGGCTCATCATTATAAACAAACTAATTCATTATAACTTATTGTCATAGATATTGGCTGTGTGCGACCTTTATACTTATTTATATAGACATATCTTTATAATCTTTTACATTTTATTAGTTCTATGTTCAGTTTAAGTGTATCTGTTCATTTAAATCGTTCTACACTGTAATTTTCTTGGAAATATTCATCCAAATTATAAAATGTGCTTTTCATAAGAAAACCATTCAGCTTTTTTTTGAATGTTGGATCACTCAGTTCTCTAATTTCTCTTGGAATATGGTTGTAGATTCTTCCAGAGATTACTTTCGGACTACATTCTGTCTTGACCAACCTGGTTTTAGGTATGTTTATATCACACTTACTACGAATGTTGTAGTTATATTGTTTGCTCCTGAAATCCTTGTTTGTTTCTTGTTTCTGTTTCAGAGCATGTCTGTATATGAACAGAGAGGATAGTGTCATAATATTCAGCTCTCCAAATAGTTTTCTACAACTGTCTCGAGCTTTTTTCTTTAACATTGTTCTTATTGCTCTCTTTTGGAGCTTGAAAATCACCTTGGCTTCAGATGCGGCACCTCAAAGCTCATTACCCCTTAGAAAACATATTACTTTGCGCGATTCTTTTCAAAAATAAAAATATAAAATAAATGTACAAAACGACTTTCTCTTACTGCAGATTACAGAATAAATTATAATTGTTAATAAAGTCTTTACAAATTTATAGTTTTTAGTTAATGTTTACTTGTTTTCTATTTTATAATCAATGGGAGCATCTAAACTTAATAAATGGACTTATTTGAGGAAAGCATATCTTCGTCCTTCGTTCAGAACTTCAAAAAATGAACTTAGTCGTAAAAAAGTTACGAACAAAAATGATGTTTCTATATACAAAGTTGGAGCAACAAATTTAATGAAATCTGTGAGTATTTTTATGGAGAAAATTGCAAGAAAACCGAAAAAAAAATCTGTTCAGTAAAAACTTACTTCCGGGCATTCGATTTTCTTTAATCTAGGAATTTTGGATTACATACTTAATATAAATTAATATTATTTAGATTAATTGTAATAATAATCAAAGGGGAAGGGATTAGCTCAGTGGTAGCGCGCTGGACTAGCAACGCGGAGATCACGGGTTCGAATTCAGCCGTGCTACCCTTAGATTTTCTCTTCCTAGGAGCCCCTACAGCTCACTGTCCGGTGATGGACAGTGTTGTCTGTAACGGGAGAACACTGTCCGGAGGCCGGCAGTGCACTGAGAAGGCTCCGGGCGCAAATGACCTCAGATGTTGAGACGCCTTAAATTTAAAAAAAAAAAAAAATAAATAATAATAATAATCAAAATAGCACTTTAGAGGAAATTATCCCCACTACTCTCCCAAAAATCACTTTTAAATGAACTTACCTGGAGAAATGTTTCAAATAAAAGTTACAGCTCTTCATATGGGTAAGTTGATGTACTAAATCTAAAGAAAATCGTTAAGACGTTTTCGCGGAAAATCGCAGAAAATTGTAAAAATCTATTCGTTAAACTGGTAATTCCGGTTGAGGAATTCTGACAGATAACTTCCTTTCCTACACACCTATTCTACAATGTCCGATCTTCCGGTTAAAAAACTATTTGCTACAAATTTAGAATTCTGCTCACGCTTCTAATATATTTATTTACATATAAATAGTTGGTAGAACATTGTAGTGAAGAAATTCCCCCAGAACCTCCCTCCCCCAAAAATCAATTTTTCCAAGAAAGCTTTTCAAATAAAAATGATGAGCGTTCATGTATGCAGATAGTCTAGTAGTTTAAAGAAACTCGTTAAAACGGTTTTGGCTGAGAAAATAGCGAAAAACTGAAAAAAACTATTCAGTAAAAATCCTACTTCCGGTGGATGGTTTTTGAGCTTCCTGCCGAACTCAAAAATCCATTCGGTAAAATTGTATTTCGGTTAACTGATTTTCTTCAAATTTGGAATTCTGTCAATGCTTTTAATGTGTTTTAATATTAAACAAATGGTAAGCCGTAGATTCTATTCAATTGGTATTTTACAGGAAAGCTAAAGGCTACTCCCTCCCTCCCACCGAACTTCCCCAAAAAAAAAATTTCATAGGCAAATGTTACGAATAAAAGTGATACGTATTTATGTATAATAGATAGTGTTATGTATATTAGAAGTTTAAAGAAAATCGCTGAAGTAATTTTTTGAGGAAATTGCGAAAAATCTGGGGGTAAAATATCTTTTAGTAATCAGAGATATTTTCTATGATAGCCTGCTTCCTTTTGGTGGTCAACGACCGGTTTTGGGCGTTCACCGATCATCAGGATGTTTTGGTCAAACATTGTAAATGGCACACACATGCACGAAGCAAATACAGTTGATACACTTTACACGCTATTTTCTAAACTCCTAGATTAACTGCATACATGAAATTTGAAAAGCTTTCGCGGAAAAATTGATATTTGGGGGGGGAGGTTGTGGGGGAACCACTTCACTACAATGTTCTACCAACTATTTATGTGTAATTAATATATGTTATCAACTGTAGTAATAATGTGATCAACTGTATTTGCTCTGTGCAAGTCTATGTTATTACACTGTTTGACAAAAACATCCTGATTATGGGCGACCATCCGAAACCAATCGATGACTATAAAAGAAAGTAGGCTATCACGGAAAATATCTCCGATGCTTTCCAGCTCTGCGGAACCAACCACAACAACTATCTTTTAGGAACGATACACTGAAATTAACGGCACAAATTTCGCACAACTATCCAAAATAATTTTTGTCTTTATCCGTGAAATTAGCATACCAAGTTTAATGGAAAACGTTATTCGAGAAAATATCCAAAAAAACTCAAAAACCTATTTTATAAAGTCGCACTTTCGTTTAATCGATTTTCTTCGAATTTGGATTTTTATCGATGCTTCGATATTATTAATGTGCATTAATAATTATGTAGGGGGGCAAAACCATATATTATTATAACTGAAGTGATACTTTAGTTTAAATCATAACCATAACCCCCCAAAAAATCAATTTTCCCGGGTAAATGTTGTAGACGGTTGTAGAAGTTTAGAGAAATTCTTTGGAACTATTTTCGAACAAATCAAGATAAACTAGAAAAAAAACTTTTCAGTAGAGTACTTCCGGTTGATGGATTTTGTCCGAAATCTTCGTGTCCAATGCGATGGTAAATACCTAAACGGAATATCAACTTTGAACTTCTTGCGACTTTTCGTTTTACAGTTATTCTGTTAATACACACGCACAGTACGTTCGCTAAAAAAATTTTGTTCGCGTACAGGGGACTCCCAAAACATGTGTTTCCAGTAACTCAATATCGAAAATCTTGCACTACATCCTACTTAGTAGGAGTGAGAGATAGTAAAAAAAAAATGTTGATATCTTTTTTTTAACAAAAATATTTTTAGTTATCCTCCTTACTGCTATAAATTTAAGCAATATTAGAAAAAAATTACAATATAAAAACCGGATTGGCAAAATGTTTTTATTCAAAGTTCAAGAAGTCCGCGAAGAAAAGAAAAAGAATCTGTCTGAAAAAAAAAAATAACGAAGACCCGGAAAAGTCCCAATTTGTAATTTGATTGGCGAACGGTGTGGTTAGTAGATTTTGGCAGTTCACTAAAAGACGAATTTCTATCTTTCAAACTGCTAGACCACAGAGCTTGGGAATATTGTCAATATAGTAGGACAACTCCGGTGAAGTGATTTAAATTTGGTGGTGGTTTAAATCCTTTGTACCGACAGTATACAGCTCGACAGGTAGCTTATATACAGTTAGCTCCACACAGCATTAGCAGCTCCAACTCTCCAATCTGGTTTGTCACTTTTCCCAAAGTAATTTCTCATTTAACTGGGATTAGCATTTTATTGTAGTCGGTTCTTTTATTTCTTATTTCCCCTTTATCCTTTATCACTTCCTCTTTTTTTTTGCTCTAACAAAATTACTTTATATGGAACAGTCAAATTATTCCCTTTTTTGGTTCTTTTTTTTCTTTATATTGTAATTAACTATTTTATTAATTTTTCCATTCGCTTATTGCTACGTAAGAGGAAGTATTGTGATAGTGTCAACATTTTAGAAATTGAATTTTCACCGGAAATATACGATGTTTCAGATTCCCTGAGTTCGAATATACTGCGTCTAGTATATCCCGAATAGTATACGTGTGAACAAAATATTCTCCCCCACCAAAAAAAAAAGAAAAAAATATTTCATCCAGTTACCAATATGAGATCAGACAAGGAAATTTTTCTTTCAAAAAATCCGTTAACCGAAAGTCGACTTTATAGTATGTTTTCTTTTTTATCAGTAATTCATGATTTTCGAAGAAAACTGTTGATTTTTTTTGGAATTTTCAGAAAGCTCATAATTTATAATCAATTTGGTTTACAAAAAAAAAATCTGATATGAAACACTTACTCGACTTTTTCTTACTCTGATAAGTACAATTTAATCAAGAAATTTTCTTTAAAATTGCTAAGTTACTATGTTTAATTGGACTGGCCATAAAAATGGTGGCGGGGATTTCACTTGTCATCTCGTTCTCTCTCTCTCTATTTCTTTATATCTCTAAATTAAGTCCTTAGAAATAAATTATCAGTGTAAATATTGATTACAGTGCAGCAAGTTTCTAGTTCTAGTTATTAATTAATTCCCTCACCCCCAGAAATCCCACTACATCTATATTGTAGTAAAAAATTTACATTCTAACAAAAGATTTGTAATAGTATTCAACGCATTGTTCTTGTTGACTTATTTAAAACGAGACTATGATTTGAAGTTGAAATTATATATCGAAACTCGTTTGTAACAGCAACCAAAGAGAGTAAAGAGCAAAACCCAAAACAACTCTTTCGGACTGGAGTGGGAGAAACCGTATAAATACAGCGACGGACAGTGCATGAAAACACAGTCGAATACAGTTCAATACAGCCAATCACTATGTGTCACTACCTTAAAAATTTCTCTGTTGTAAAGTCTGTGTCTCTTTATTAATATATTAGTTAACCAGTGTTAACAAAGTCAATCTCGTTTCTTTCCACCTAACACATCCATTATCGTTAAACACGAAATACCAAATTTGTCCTAATTTTTAGCCCTATTTTTCACTATTGATCTTCTATTTTTGGTTTTATCATATAATATAAAATTCCATGATGATGAATGAAGTAAAAACGAAAAAGGGTTTTTCTTTATAAGAAAAAAAAAACACTCTTACGATGTAAAACTTCGATAAAAACAAGAAAATCGATTTTTCTTTTTATTTAATATATTTTACATTTAATTTAATGTCGTAATTTTTTTTTCCAATTCGTTTATTGGTTGATAAGACAAGCAACTTTTCTAATAACTTAAAAAACATAAAATAATACTGTATAACTTTGAAAAATTCTGAAGGCCACTGATTAATAATAGCGTAAGGCAATAACAATAACATATTATTTATATTCTTATATATATCATTTTTTTTTTAAATATGTGAGAGTAAAATATACCACAGTATTATTAATCTTTGCCAAATTATTCAGTTATAAATCAATATCCAGTGGTAATAAATGTATTACAATATTGCGTGCGTACGATTTATTCACTAGCAAACAGATGTTGGATACCATTAAATATACTAATTTATTGTTTATTTTCATAAAATAATAATAATAATAACGAAAATAAAAGGTACAAATTTTTTCCTTAATATTTACAGTCTTAGGGATTGACCGCAATATTTGAAAATGAAATGAAAATTGGAAAAATACAACGTATTTGACACTAAAACAAAAAAAAAAAAAAAAAAACAATAAAATTAAGAGAGAGAATTACTCCAAAACAGAGTAGAGTAAATCCAGAGAGAACTGCCAATAAGAATAAAAGTACAATGAGAATAGATCTGCCTCTGGGCATGGAAGTACCTCGGTAATTTTATTTTTTGAGGATGATCAAATAGCATGATTTGAGATGATAAAGAGCATGATTTGAGATGATGAAGAGGAAGTTAAAGGATTACTAACACGGACTGAGGAATGCAAATTTATTGTATCAACATTGAATGTATGGTGACAGAAGGGAATGAAGACATAGGTTTGTATGTTGAACAGGATCGTTTTTAATGTGCAAACTCATTTAAGTACATAGATACAGTTTTGGTGGAAGCGGATGGTTGTGAAGAAAAAGTATAAAAAAAGAAATGAACGAATTTGCAAAGTGGTGAAAATGTTTGAAATAGACTGAGGAGTACTTCGAGAATATAGACTAACTTTATCTAAAGAGAATGGCAAAAGCTAGAAATGGAATATTGGAGAAGACTTGCAAAATATCATAATGGATAAAAATGTGGAATGTGGATGTAAGGAATGAGATGGATGTTTAGGAAACAAGGAAATTAGCATAGTATGGACACTCTAGAAGAATGCCGGAAGGAAGGTAGCAAAAGATAAGAAAATACCCCCTCCGAAAAACAAAAGGAGTGGTAGAACAGCAAGGACTGGGAGTAGGAAATTTTGGAGCTGAAGGCAAAAGAGCTGAGGCATGGCAATTGGTTTGATAGGAATCTTTAGTGGTAAGGCACCCAAATCAGGGAAACGCCGGTTAAACGTAAGCAAATAACTTTAGTCCTAATTACGACGCAAATTAAAATATAGAAAAAAAAGTAAGGAGTGGACCGAAAAAGCTAATACCATATTTAAGTTGATTAAATTCGCCTATGTCCTGACCTTTGCAGGGAATATATTTTATAGGACTTCTATGAAGGTGACGTTAGGTGTTCCTACAAAATATCAATACAATATCTTATATGATTTGTAAGTATTAATAAAAATTAAATTTGAAGTGTAAAAATTTTGTGTTTAAAGAAAACCTGCTGACCAACAGGGCGACTTTATGGAACAGTTTTCTTCTGTTTTCCGCGATTTCCCTTTGATAAATATACAAAGGAGTTTCTTTGAACTTCATTTACTAACTAGATCTATGACTCAATGTTTGAAACATTGTTTCTGAATAATAATTTGGGGAGGTGAGGATCTAGGGAGCAGGTAGCACATGCTTTCTTCAAGGGGGGAACTAAATAGACGTATGATAGTTAACATAAATTCAGCAAGAAAACATATCATTCAATTTTGTACCCTATTTAGCGTTGCTGTGAACTGAAAGGAAAGAAAGAAAAAATGTTTTTAACTGAAAGTATTTTTTTATTGTAAATCTGGTGAATGGTTACATTTTTTGTTTGTCCGTTCTCTGCATAAACATAAAGATCAGATGGTTTACCGATTCTGGAGCATGCGAAATATAATTGCCCATGAGAGAAGCATTCATTTTCTAAATTCAAACCGTACACTTGCAAAGATTGTCCTTGCGCTTTATTGACAGTCATAACGAACGCAAGGCGTAAAGTCGTTTGAACTCGAACGCCATAGCTTGGTATTCATGGAATGAGTAGTATTCATGGATACTATCACAGCTTGTGTGATAGTATCAGATGCTATCTTTTGTACTTGAAGGAGTTTCAGTGCATTTCTTGGATGAATAGCTGTAATCTTTTCTGTTGCATGATTGCTCTCTGAGCAGTTCTCTCTCAAATGTTGCATTGATCGACCTATTCGGTACTGTTACTCTCAATTGTGCCACACATTGCAAGACAAAGATCCCCAATGAATATTAGCGCTTGATTGCATATTTCTTCTGTGAAATCCAAGCCATGTTTATGTGTTTCTCGACGTATTCTGTGCAGAATATCTTCGGCAGAGAGCACGCCACGATCGCAACGCGTCTGCGTCTGTCTATTTCTGCCAAACTCGCGAAACGCCCGGTGTTTCCCGTTTCCATGGAAACTTTGGAATTAAAAGTATATATAAACACTCTTATATAGAATTGCAACATTGTGTAAAAATTTCAAACAATCCATCGACTACTTTTCGAGTTTTGCGGACATAAACATACGGATGCTGAATTTTTATATATATATAGATTGAAAAAGAAGTTGATATTTTTAATAAATTGATTGTTATTTATTTATTATCAATTCGGAGAAAAGTTTTCGATTTTTCTCAAACTAGGACAACACTAATTCATGGCAAAATAAAGTTTTAGGTTAATTTGGAAAGTTTTCAAATAAAAAAAAAGTTGTAGTTAACAGAGAGCCACTAATTGTGAACTGGTCATAGTTATTATTATTTCAAACTATAAATACGTACAATTATTCTCCGTTAAAGGGGGAAGAGAAGGTTTAATTAACTTTTACATTGATAGTGCGGGGGGGTCTCTAATTGTCTAGGTTTCTTTATTTATTTATCTTTTACTAGAAATATTTGATATACCAAATCAATACTGTCTGTACAAACGTTACAATTTACTGATTTTTCTATTATTAATGAATATTTAAAAAAGTCTTCTTTCTGGGAAGCTTTTATATCGACGAATGACTGCTATAACTAATTCATTAGCTAATTGTTTATTTTTCTCTTTCTTATTGCTAATTACTTAGTTTATTTTTGTTGTTTCTCAAGATTTTATATTCTTAATAAAAAAATCTGATGAGAAACACTCACACAACTTTCTATTACTCCTGTTCTCAAAATTATAAATGTTATAGTTTGTGTACCAAATTTAATGAAATTCGTCGAAAATTGAAAAAACTGTTCAGTAAAAGCGCACTTCCGGTTTACTAATTTTCTTAAAACTCGGAATTTTGGCCATCTATTTATTTCTACTTAATTTTGTTTGGATGATAGAATTGTATAATCAACTATGACAGCAACTTAGAGGAAGCTGTAACCCCACCCCTCCACTAAAAGTGCCCTTAAATGAATTGAATGAATTAAATGAAAGTTCTATGCATGTTTAGTTTATAAACAAGTTTCAAGAAAATCGTCGGAGCTATTTTTGAGTAAATCGCGAAAAATGAAGAAATCATTTAGTAAAGTGTTAAAATAAACGCACTTCCGGTTATCCGATTTTTTCAAACTCGGAATTTCAACAACATATTTAATTCTAAGTAACATTGTTAAGAAGGAATAATTGTCTAATAAACTGAAATAGCACTTTAGATGAAAACCTATGAATGAATTTTCCCGGAGAAATGTTTCAAATAAAAGTTGTAGCTCTTTCTATATGTAGTTGATACACCAAGTTTAAAGAAAGTCGTCGGAGTTGTCGGAGTGCTAAAAACCACTTTTTTGGACTCAGGGGACCTCAAAACGGATATTTCCGGTGAAAACTCGATATCGGAAATCTGACACGATTACAATACTTCCTCTTACTAAGAGTAAGAGAAAGTAATAGAGAAACTTATTTACCTTATGGTAAATTTACATACACTTAATGGAAACAACAGTAAATCAATCAATTTAATTAAATTTCTGACGTAAATTTTTATTTTTCAAAAATTTTATTTATTATATTATTGCTTCAAAAGTAAGTATTGCGATCGTTTCATATTTTGATGTGTGAGTTTTTCAATAAATTTTATTCTAACAAAAATTGAAAATTACAGAAAATTTGAAATTGAATATTCCGTTTACAGAGAGAGAGAGAGAGAGAGAGAGTGAGAGAGAGAGAGAGAGCGAGCGAGAGAGACGATTACATTAGAGAGTTCCGATGAGAAATTTTCATTCAAATCTTTCAACCGGAAATGAGGCGCTACTGATTTGATTTTTATTTTATTTTTTTGTGTCTTTGTGATTTGTTCAGAAATGGTTTGAAACGATATTTTCCTCAAATTTTCCCTACTTACACATGAAACATCATTTTCATTGGAGCAGATATAGCGCAGGGGGCAGTATGCGTCTGTATATGGAACCCTATCAAGCCCAGCGGCTATGATCATTGCTGGAGTCACATTTATGAAAGAAACAAGGAATTTGAGCCATTAGAAGCAAGAAAAGAGGCTTTGAGATACAATGGCTTGGCAAAGGTAGTGGAAATGGGAAACCCATGGCCACTGGTAGAGCTTGAACTAAGTATCAAATGTTTGAATTTTTTGCGATTTGCCTTTTCTGAGTTATGCTGACCACACTCCCACACTTTCTAAAAATAATTATTTTAGACTCAGAAGATCTCAAGGGCGAGATATTTCCGATGATAATTCAATATTGAAAATCTGACACTTTCTCAATACTTCCTCTCACCAGTAAGAGAAAGCAAAAAAAAGAAGAATTGGTTTATTTTTAATATCACTCAAATTATAGCGTATAAAAGGTTTTTAGTGGAAATACACTAAAAATAGAATAAAACTATGAAATTATAGTTGGAATCAATAAAATGTTATTACAGGACTAGAAATTACAAGCAGCGGTGTTTTGAGTTGAATGTAATTCAATTGAAATGTAAAAAGATATAGATAGACAGATACACACAGTCGTAAAACAAATAGAGAGAGTGAGAGAGTGAGAGAGAACGATAGAGTGAATTGTGGGCGGGTGCTGAGGGGAGTGAGAGGGAATTAGCGGGCGAGTGGGGCCAGGAGAGTGATGGTTAATACGCTTAATGCCCTTAGCGTGTTAGCCTACAATTGGCTTGGACACTTTTAACCGAACACCCTCTTCCAAATCTATATAAACTTCATTCAGCGCTCCTATATACAATACACTGGAACATTACTATCCATAAACGTAACACCTAGTCTCCGGATATACTGATGGCAGTGCATGTTTTTTTTTTTAATTCTAACATTGCTATGTTATGCTGGCTGGATGTATATCAAGGATGTAATCAAACTTTTACTAGTATGAACTTTAAACATACTAGCTCTGTTCATTTCTTTTTTCTACTAACTGAGCTCTATTTTGCACTATCTATCTCATTCTGGCTATCATTTCCGTGTAATACTCATTTATGTTCAATAAAAGAAATATAACTTCTTTTTTTTATGATTATTACTTTTATAGGTTGTAATACAATCGTGTCAAATTTTTCTCGAATTTAAGTTCTCATAATAAATACAAATTTTGAGATCTCTCAATTTGACGGCTAGATGTGTGTGTGTGTGTGTGTGTGTGAGACTAGAAAGCCAAATATCCAAAATACAGAAAAAAACTACAAAAAAACAACATAAAAAGGCTCCAAACTGGATTTTCCAACCCGAACATGGAAATTTTTAGACAAAACAAGTAATAGCATCTTTTTACTTTCTCTAATTTCCAGTAAGAGGAAGTATCATGATCGTGTCAAATTTTCACGCTCGTGAGACTTCGAAATACATGTTTTGAGGACTCCTGACATGAGAAAAACAAATATTTTTAGCGAAAGGTCTTTTAGCCGGCTTCATTTTGTGGTCATCGACTGGTTTCGGGCGTTCACCCGTCCATCAACCCATTCACTTGGACACTTTTAACCGAACACCCTCTTTCAAATCTATATAAACTTTCTGATTGAAGAGTGTGATAACATAGACTTGTAATAGCTAAAGAACTAGAAAATACAATTCCTTTTAAACAATAAAACAACATTTCGCATTAGTCAGTTATAAAGGACCCTAACTAACCCAGTTAAGTCATAGCAAATCACTTTTCATAACAGTGTATAAACTGATTTTGCACTTTGCAAGCCTATGTTTTTCACAATGTTTTTCAAGACATCCTGCAAAAAAAACGATCGTTGATCACAAAATGAAAGAGGCTATCATCAGGAAAAAATTTCTAATGCTTCCCAGTCTATATTCATCAACATCAACATCATCATCATCACTCTTTACTCGGTCACTCTTTACATACTCTTCTCTCCTCACAGAAGTTTTTAAATGTAATTATATATGTTAATGATAAATAGAATGAGTTTATGTGTTCATCATATTTACCAATCATCGAATCTTGTTACACAGTTGTAACCCTAAATTTCCCTAGGCTAAATAATTATTCCAAAAATACAAACAAATTTGTTTTTTTTTATAGTATACATAAATTATCAATAGGCAACAAACAATAAAATAACTGTTGGGCGCCATATAAAGATAATAATAAGTAATAAACTTAAGGTAGTGCCTACAAAGTTTTTATGGACGTAAAAATAAGTCGATAAATGTTATTTTTTTTTTGTGGTACCACTTTATACATGTATATATATATTTCGAACTTAACTGACACTTTCGAACGACGGACAGACATCGAGAAGTCAGTCAGACAAACGGTAAGTCATCTCTCCTCCACTTGCCATCTGTCGACTCTAGGGCTTGCCCTGAGGGCAGGTCATGCCATCTATTGGCCACATCTGGTTGATTGAGTTCATATCAGCAAATAATTTATTTTTAGCGTTGTCTGTGTCATTAAATATTTATTTATCATCCTTTGGTTTACACATTACACTGACCACATGTCCTCCCAAATAAAAACCGATATCTGGCAGGTCCCATGGCCCTTCATGGACTGTTGCTTCATGGTCAGGTAATTATTAATAATTAATATTTAAAAAAAAAATTCATCATTTTCAAAAAACAAAAAAAATTTTCAAAGAATACAGGTGTATCAGTTCTCTAAGGAGCGTACTTCTTGAGATTTATTTAATTATAGGAGGCACATAAACACACTTTATATTTAATCATCAAAGGATGTTTTTTATTTATTTAAAGGAGACAAAGGAATAAAGGAATTTTCTTTTCAAAAATGAAACATTGTTCTCAGGACTGTACAAACCCATCCATTATAACAGACCCAGCATCTTGTGCAAGAAGAGTTTTTTTGTTGTTGCCTCTCGTTCATCCTTCTTCTTCCATGGTTTTCTTCATCGTTTTCTTTTCTTTCTTTCAGGATGGTCCGTCTGTACCTTTCTCATCATCTCTTCCCAACAACCTTTCCATTTCGTTCACTCTTCTAATTCCTTTCTTTCTACTTTTTATTCTTCTTAAATGCCTTTAGATTCCGTACATTAAAACAATTTCAACATTGTTAACCAGATTATAATAGAACAAAAAGACAGAACGTGTTTTTTATTTATTTATTCTTCTTTCATTCTTTGTTTTTTGAGAAAAAAATAAAGAGTAAATAAATAATATTAAATTAATAATACTTTAAAAATATCTCCGTAAATAAACTTGTAAACATTTCAGTGAACAAGGAGTGTTCAGGGGCTTTAAGACATATTCCATCTACGATCTCAGCTAGGAATTGTTCATTACTAATCAAATGAAAAGTGGTGGAGGGGGGAAATCTGGTGTGAAATAGTCTCCGAATTTCTCTTACCGCTGTTAATTGTAACAAAACCAAACTTCAGTTAAAGTTATACTTCTATTCATTTTCCTGAAATAAACGTAGCAGTATTATATTTACTTTTGCAGGTAGCAGTCCCCTCCTAAATTATACTGCAGTCCAGAAGAGAGCGTAAATAACATTGTGCCAACCACATGTAATTTGAAATTTTAACGTCAAAAATTCCGCAGGGCTGTCTAAAATAATTTTTTTTTCCAAAAATGCTACAAAACAAAAGTGTTAGGTCTATGTGTATGCAGTTGTGATGGATGCTGGATGCAAGAAATTATATCTATTTTAATTGAAGAAAATTATGAGAAAATGCGAGTTTGTTGGCTAAAAGGTAACCCAGGTAGAAAAAGTACAGTTACAGGGAGAGTTCATGAACCTTGTTAGCATTGTCTACCCTCTTCTTCTCACAGGGGAGGATTTGAACGAACAGTTAGAAGGCATTCCTTCAAGACAGACATTCAAGCAGAACACTTGTTTTTCACTCTCTTAGAATCAGTGCAATTTAAGTTATAAGAATTTATTCCAACTAATTTCAGTAAATTAATAAGCATATTGCTGTGCTGTTGTGGTGGTTGGTTCCGCAGAGCTGGAAAGCATCAGAGACATTTGCCGTTGTAGCCTGTTTCATTTTGTGGTCATCGACCGGTTTCGGCCATTCATTAAAACACTCTGTGTGAGTGTGTAAAACTGAATTTGCTCTGTGCAAGTCTGTGTTGGCACACTGTCTAAAAAAGCATCCTGAAGTAGGCGAACGCGAAAACGGTCGCAGACACAAAATGAAGCAGGCTACAGCGGAAAATGTCTCTGTATTACGGTGTTATGAATAGCATTAAATATCTTTTAAAGAATATATTAATTAATCTACCAGTGTTTTCTTGATTATTTCTTAATATTTCTATCTTTATCACAAAACACACACACACACACACACACACACACACACAAGCCCTTTATCAAACTGCTCGTGCTACACAAGCTACCACTACACACTACAACAACAGCACCCCAATAACATTTCACAGTTAACATACAAAATTTTAAAGAACAAATCATTATAATCTTTTTCGGACAAAAAAAAACTCAAAAGCCTATACTGTCAAGCCGCACAACGATTTTCTTCAAATCATTGAAATGGTTGTTTAGAGGAAAGCTTAACGCTACTACCCCCCCACAACCTCCAAATAATTCATTTTTCCGGAAAAAGGTTTCAAATAAAAGGGACAGGTGTACTAATTTCAAATAAAAGTTTTAAGTGTACGAAGTATAAAGGAAATCGTTGAAGCAGTTTTTGGATAAATTAGCGAAAATATAAGTAAATTGAATTAAAAACAATCATTACTGAACTTTTTTTTCAGTTTTTCGGGATTTTCTAAAAAAAATGGCTCAAACGATCTTCTTTAAATTTTGCCCACTAACTACTCACATAAATGTCTAACATTTTCATTAGAAACATATTTTGACAATAGATATCAATTTTTGAAAAATTCTAGGGGGTTGGTGCTATGTTGAGATTTTTTTTCTAAAGTGCTGCTTCGAAACAATACTCTCACGTATATAATATTATGGTACATTAAAATCATGGTTAGAATTCTAAATTTGAAAAAATCGGTTAACCGAAAATCCAACGTCACAAGACAAGATACTGTTTCGGTCGAGGGGGTATGGACAATTTTCCGAAAAATTTTGTTTAACTTTGATATGCTAACAGCACAGAATAAACCTCCCATTTTTAAATGAAACTTTGCCGGAAATATTGGTTTTAAAGAGGTTCTCGGAAATCTTTGACGTTTAATAAGTTATAGCAACTAAATTTGCCTAAACATTCCATGTTTAAAATAATCTTCTCAATTTTTATAATTCGACGTAGGTTTTGCCAAAAGGGCGTAAGCGCCAAAACAAAAAATGAGTTTCTAATGAAATTCTGGTTATATCAGTCTACAGCTTCGTTTAGAGACTTGGTTTTATACGCCAATTTAACCTGAATGGAAATAAATAAAAGAGAATTTGTGTAAGTATCACCTTGAAACTGAAAGAAGGTGAGTTTACCCGGAAGTATGCGACGAGATCCCTATGAGACAGTGCTCTTACGCCCAGTTTGTGCTAAATCCTGTATACTAGTGACACCTTGTCAGGTAAGTTGTCTTGAAATATTATTATCTTAGTATTTCTATTGCTTCTACTAAAGTTGATCAATTTTTGTGATAAAATTAAAAAATAATGAGGAGAGAAGATGCAGGCTTTACTTCTCTTGTTTGCCACCACGTGGTGTCATTGAAGTTAGTCGAGTAGTAGAGAGATCAGAAGCGATCATATTGCAAAATTCTTGTGTTATTTTGTGTGTGCTTCTGTGTTCTAGGAACAGTTATACGCATCAGCGTGTGTTTTCATAACGCTTAGTAAATATTTTTATTTTTTTATAAACTATATTAATTGCATGAAATGAAAGTTTTCCAGCTGTCGTTAAAGTTGGAGTCGTAGACATCATGTTTACCAAGTTTCCTGTCGATCAGCCATGTTACCTTCACAGAGGAGAGGTCTCCTACCTATGGTGCGTCATCTATCCTACCATAGTAGGAGAGACGGCCAAATGTAGTGTATTTGTATTTTGTTTCTGGAATAAATGAGAATGTCTTCATTTTGTAAAATAACATTTTTTTGCAGATAATAGTAGTTGACATATGTTTTATAAGAATTACCTCTTTAATATATCTCCTATATTTTGATACAGAGCATAACTTTGAAATGTGCGTCATCTCTCCTAGCTTTACCCTAATAGCTTTATCCTCCACCTAATTATTTATGACAATTAGGGATGGGCGTATGTAAGGCGTAAGCAACAATTCAGTTAAAAAAAAATTAGTATTATGGTCATAAGTGCCAAGAGAAAAGGCATAAGCGCCAAGTGACAAGAAAAAAAAGGCGTAACCGCCTTTATAAAATATGTGAATAAAAATGATATTACGATATTTTTAATCGTTTGCTAAGAAAAAAAATGTTTGTTGTGGTGGTTGGTTCCGCAGAGCTGGAAAGCATCAGAGACATTTTCCGTGGAAACAAAATGAAGCAGGCTACCACGGAAAATGTCTCTGAAAAAAAATGTTATTTCAATTTTTTTATCAATTTAACAAAAAACAATTTGAACAATTGAGAAAAATCACGAAAAACTAAAAAAAAAAAAAAAATCAACAAAGTTGCACTCCCGGTTAATGGACTGTGCCCAAAATCTGCGTGTATCTGATGCAATAATCGCATCTGAACGGAATCTCAATTTTGAGCTCTCTACGACTTTTAGTTTTTGAGATATTCGGTTAACACACACTCACAAATTCGTTAAAAGCATTTGTTCCGTATTCGGGGGGAGGGGGGACCTCAAAAACTTTATTTCCGGTGATAACTCAATTTCGAAAATCTGGCACGACTGGCTATACTTCCTCTTACTAGGTGTAAGAGCAAATAAAAAGATAATGATTAAAAGAAAATGTATTTGCAAATCCCTTTTAAATTGAGTTTAAGATTTAAAAAAATGTATATATATGTACAATTATATATAGGTATATTGTGAACATAATTTTTTTTTTTGCAGTGTCGCCAAAGTTATATCGGAGGTTACTGTGGAAAACTGGGTGGTCTATTTAAAGGACTAAAAGTTTCTTGGCCCATTTAATAATTGGTTTCAATCCCCTTTATATAGTTTCGGTAGGGTCCCATTTACTGGAACTTCTATATATATATATATAACTCTCCGCCCTCGAACTCACACAAACAACAAGTCTAAATCCCTACCAATCCTCTTTCAGGCTTACAGCTTGTTTAAATTTACCTTACATATGTACTTGCTTGGCTTTAGAAATTGTTTTCAAATATACCATTTCCAGCTGTAAAGTCTCTTTACGGTCAACTTTTCTGGGAAAATTATTATTTTCTGCATTCTGTGAATATTTTAAAGTAGATTAATTATTCTTCCTTTCCCTTCTTCAATTAAAATCTGTGTCTTAATTTAAATATTGTCTAACATTGTAATCGTAATGGTTACTGTCTTTCCCAAATAAAGGCACTCAGATTACATTTTGGAAATATTCGTCTGATTGCTCAAGTCCTTATCCTAGAAGTAAGAAAAAAGGGAACACACGGTCAAAAAGCAAGTTACAATATGACAAACGCCGCATATGGCAATATGACCTCCCATTTACATAAAATATTGCCAAATGGTAAATAGAATTGCTGAACGAAAGAAAAGATGTTTGGGGACATCAATGAGGCTTACGACACAGAATAGCCACTACGGAGCATAGTTTAACGCTGCACATTATCCTAGAAGTATTATATGAAATTTTGAACTTAACTATTTAAACTATCAACCTGGACTTACAAATCTGAAATTTATAACGTTGGTTCAAATCATGGGGATTTAGCATTACTTGTCTCTGTACAGGAATGCGTCTCATGAGAATTCCTTATTAACTCCCTAAGGCAGGGGGACCTGAGGTCGGCAATATTATTTAATGTTTTTTTTTTGGAAACGCCAACTCGACGAATGTCACAGAACCACTGGGGCCGTAGGATATAACCGTTTTTCGTCTTTGAGTTATGCCATTCTCTTAATCTGTTAATACTATATATATATATAAAATGAGAAATTTTCTTTTAACTTCAAATTTTACTCATTTGTCCTTCAATAATTATAATGGCAGTGGTGAGGGGGAAAAGTAACAACGCAGTCAGGTTGTAGAAGTGATTACATTGCAGGCCAGAAGGAAGCGGCAATATCGAACATTTGAAATCTAACATCGCGGATTCCTCAGAACTAGCTAATATAATTTTTTTCGGAAAAAAACCAATAAAAGTGATAGATTTATATCTTTGCAGTTAAAAGTGCCAAGTTGAATGAACATCGTGGCGGTCATTTCCGAGAAAATTGCAAAAAACTGTTCAATACATTTAAACTTCCGGTTTATAGATTTTCTTGAAATCTGGAATTCAAGCAATATTTGTAATGTATTTTAATATAGATATGAATACATTATACCGAAGTGGTACTTTTATCGCTAATTTATTCTCAATCGCCCCATCCCCCCCAAAAAAACAATTTTTCCGGGAAAATGCTTCAAATAAAAGTGATTGTTATTTGTGTACGTATGTAGTATATAAGTTTAAAGAAAATCGATGGAGAAAATTTAGAAAAACTGAAGAAAAAATAAAACATTCAGTTAAAAGGCTTTTCCGGTACATGGATTTTTGTCCAAAAGCTTCGTCTCAGATGAGGGTGGGGGATATAAAATTTGTCTTCTTGTTATTTTTCGTTTATCAGATATTTTGTTCACACACACACATACAAAACAGACAATTTGCCCTGTTTTGAAAAAACTTGTATTTTTTGGTGAAAAATCAATTTCGAAATTGTCAGAAAGCAGAAATCAATCAACTTCCGGCCAATCTACTTCCAAAGGAAACTTCATATCTGTGCATTTTTTTCATTTTTATGTTTTAATCTCTCTCTACCATCCACTCACACACTCGCTCGCTCCCTTTCGCACACAATCACAACACATGTCCAATCAGAAACCGCCCGCTAAATAAAGCTTCTTTTTTTTTATATATATATAAAGAAAAACCTGCATATACCTGGGAGGGGGGAAAATTCCATTTCAGAAGTTTGACACGAATTCAATATTTATTTCCCCCTGTTGCAATAACATAAAATATAAAAAAGAAATATTAAAATATTGAAAAGGAAGGAAAAAAATTCTGCAGTGGCTACCAAAGTAATTTCGGCGTATGTATGTATGTATATGTGTGTGTGTGTGTACGTATGCAATCAATGATGGATGGCTTGTAGATTATTTTTTGTATTCCAGCACATAGAAAATTAAGAATGTCTATAGAATTTTGATGTCTATATTGAGGTTGGCGGGATTTATTTTATTCTATCTGTATTGCACAACGAGAAAGTTTAGAGTGATGGAGAAAGAATATAAAAGAGAAAACAAGGTAGGAAAACTAACGAGATTGTGAAATGATGTCCAACGCTAGCATTCATAGCTAGAGCGCGGATTGCTATCGAATACTTGGATGTCAAAGTCCAAACAAAGGTCAAACGTGAGTTTACTTCGTTCTTATTTAGTTCTTCCCCCCACCCCCACCCCCACGTTTGAAGTATTGAAGTACTATGACTTTATCTCTCTAAAATTCTACTTGGTTTACCTTCGCCATTTATTTTTTGGTGTGGGAATATTGTGCGTGTTTATGTATATATGTATACATGTGCGCCTCCCTCTTCTCTTTCTGAACAAATAGTCTCCTTTTTTCCTTTTTTTTTTACAATTATTACATTTAATTACAGTGATCATTATTTGAAGATTTCTTCATTGTATTACTTATTCTCATCATAATTACATAAAATAACAAGAAATTCATCCTCAGGCTGTTTAAAAATACTCAGAATAATGGGCAAATTGGACTTCTATAGAATAGACTGTACCTCATTTCTTCTACGTTTTCCTGTTTTATTTTTTTTTATTTTTTATTTTTATTTATTTTTTTTAGAAAATTTCCTTTTACCATCCAATTCTTTATATAGATTTCCTCACCACATCACAGTCACATTTTCTCTTCATATCAATAAATCAGGCCACCGCTTCGTACCTATGCCGAACATATTATATAGGTAACATATTTCCATAAATGGCTTTACGATCTCAGTTTCTTTGTAATCACTGTTTCTTACAACCGTTTACTTACTTCCGTCTCATTTTCCTTCTGACGGATTTTGACCGCAACCTTTTCCTATTGGATCTCAACTCTGGTACTCGGGTCACAATATAACGTTTGAACTATTTAAGTTTTTGTTTTTTATTTGTTTATTTAAGGCAGATCACACAGACCATTCCTTAACAAACATTTTTATTTTCTATTACATCTAGTAATTTGAAAAATTGCGATCGTGTCAAATTTTCCATATTGAATTTTCATTTGAAATAAGTGTTTGTAATTCCCCTGAGTACTGAAAAAATGCTTTTGAGAATGGTCTGTATGTGAATCAACAAAATAACTCCAAAAAAAAAATAAAAAAATAACAGAACCTCAATTCCATTTAGGTACTATCATTGCATCTGCCACGAACGTTTTGGACAAAATCCATCAACCGGAAGTACGACTGTAGTGGAAGGTTTTTTGTTTTTTAAGTTTTTCCAATTTTCTCGATAACGGCTCCAAAGATTTTCTTCAAACTTCGTTTACCATCAATAAAGATAAATACTTGAAGATTTTTCATTTCATACGGCTTTCCATTAAATGAGCGGCTTCAACCTAATATATAGTCCTATCAACTAAATAATATTAAACTACATTGGTAGAAGCGTTGGTAGAAGTATTGGTAGAATTCCAATTTTAAAGAAACCGGAACTACGACTGTACAGAATGGAATTTTCACAAACAACACTAACTATTTCCTTTAAACTTGGCACGCTAATGGCAAAGATAAAAGATCTCCCATTTTTATTTGGAATACTTTTCCAAAAAAAAAATTTGTGTTTAATTAGTTCTGCAGAATTATTTAATAATTATAATTTTGTGGCGTTAATACAAAAATTATATGCGCTTGTTTCAATATTATTGGAACGCTCACTTTTTGACTACAAAGTAATCACTTTTACCTCCCTCGATAGGTATTGCCCTCCCCACCTACTCAATATTTATGTTGCAAGAAATGAGTCAAATTTGAAGCAGAAAGAAAATTCACCTTTTTTAAAGGAAAGTCGTTTCAATTTTTCACACCAGATTTTCTTTTTAACACAGCGGACCACCAAACTTGTATTTCCGGTGAAAATTCCATTTAGAAAATTTGATATAATACAGTATTTCTATTTACAACAGCAACAGTAATTAAAAAAAAATTGACAAAATTTCTATGACCTTTCATTTTAAATTAATTGTCTAATTAAATAGGTAATAAATTTACAAACGAAAATATTTAGTATATTAATGATTCTTACGTTAATCTGAGTCCCAAAGATTTGTTAACTAATTAACAATATTTTATAGTTTAATATTATATTCATCTTAATATATAATATATTTAGTTTTGAAATCTACTTACGTTAACAATTTCTAGGTTAACTTGAACGACAAGGTAACCCAGGTTAATAAATAACTGATATTAAAGTTTGGTATATGTATTTGTGTGCGTGCATGAGAACATTGAATATACTCTCTGTGCCGATATACCATCAATCATATGGAAGTGAAGAGGGAGTACGTCTTTCTCAAATGTGATAAGTATTGGCGAGGAAACATCAGAGAATATGTAACATGCGCAAGGGCTACAGTGAAACAACAACAACAGGGATCTGTTAGGGAGCGAAGGGAGGGGGGAATTGGCGGTCTGTAGGATGCTGTGATGGTAATATGGGATATGAGAGAGTAATGTGCTTGTTGTAGTGTGTGTGTGTGTGTGTGTGTATGTTTGTATACGAAAGGGCTTGGAGCAAATTTCATAAGTCTTATGATTAATGCAAGAGAGCCCTGAGGTTGTAACATGCCCTAAAAGTAGAGATCCTTCTACAGTTTCCCATATATCAGTTTTAGCCGGTCTGCTGCCTGTCTCTCCATGAATCCCACGAACTTAATACTGATGAAGGAAGTATTCTGCTTTCTTCTTTATCACTACAATTCTGTTTTTAATTCTGTTTAAAATGTTACATATCATAACACGTCTAGACGTCAAAAAATTTCAATTTTATAAAAAATAAATAAATAAATAAATTTTATTTTTTATTTCCGTCTCCTTATTTTTAAGCCTTGTTATAAACTATTAATCGACTTTTGATATTTTAGAACTTCTTGAGCTTGCGTTTCAATACTCTTTGAAGGCTAATTAGTCATGGTTTATAGACCGTCTTCAACGGTTTATAGACATGTTGAAGACTGCAAGTTGGATTGTAATTTAGACGATAAATCTGGGTCTTCCACTTTGTTGAATTGGGTCAATCTTGTTTTTTGATAACTGATAATCAGTGCTAGTGTGGGCTAGAGACCTAGTGTCGGGTACGCAGTACGCAATATTAGTGATGTTGTACCTAGTAGCATAGTACTAATTGTAGAATTTATCAGTGATATAATCTCTGCGAGTAATAAGATATATAATTCCTGCATCGTATTTATAAATCTATTTAATAACTGGCGGGAAAAAGTAAGTATTTTGTTTACTATTGAGGTTTGGATATAGGATTCAGAACTCTGTAATCTACGTACTCTTTTATATAGTAAATCAAATAAATGTAACTTATGCCACATATTTAGTTTTAAGTTATTTTTTTAATAAAGAGTCCAAGGTAAGGTGATGGGTTCTGCATTTTAAGTTAGAATAGTAGACTAATTATATATCTTAAGTAAATAATATTATATAGTAAAGTTAGTAATTATAAAGTCAATTAGTTTTTCTGTAACAAACAAAAGTAATTCTAAAAAGACCGTCTGTCCATCTGTATAAAAAGGAAAGTTTTGGAATACTGTAATTAACTATGTAATAACTTTTACATTAATAGCTTCAGTAAAAATATATAGACCAGCTTTTCATCTAATAATTTTCAATCCATAACTAAATTATTTAGTTAACACCGGAGTTTTAATTAAGTCATATATTCGATTCGATTAGTTAATTTTATTATATAAATTATGGTACCTTAGAATATTTTCAAACATACCCATAATTAAGAGATGTTGTTATTACCAATAAAGTTTCTCCAGAATTATGCTTTAATGATAGTAATCTTCTTTTTTTTCAGGAGTTTCCTCAATACTGAGGATTTCCTTAACTGAATATGTAGTTCAGTTTTTCCTTCCAACTCTCTCTTTCGACTGCATCCTCTGCGCCGAAACCAAGTTTTCCTGGGCCGCCCTTTCTTTCTCCTGCGGTCCACTTCCTATTCCATCATCTGACTCGCTACCTTTTCATCCTCCATCCTAAATACATGTCCAAACCAGCACAGCCTTCTTTCCTCTATCCGCTCCAGAACATTTTGCTTGGCTTGCATTATTTCCCTTATTTCTTCATTCCTTCTCCTTTCCAATTTTGAAACTCTCGCAGATCTCCTCCAAAAATCCATCTCAGTTGCAAGGAGTCTGCGCCCGTAAGCTTCAGTTAGGGCCCATGTCTCTGCTCCATACAGCAATATACTTTCCACAATTCCATTGTAAATTAACTTTGTCGTATGGTTCAGAATATTGCTACTACACAAAATCGAATTCAGCTTTCCAATAGCGCTGCTGGTTCTTCGGCTTATTTCTTTATTTGAGGAGCCATTCCTTTCGATAATCGACCCTAAATACTTAAAAGAATCCACGCCCCTCATTATCTCTCCATTTACCATGAGGTCTCCATGATCACTTCTTGGTCTACAGACAGGTATTCAGATTTCTTGAAATTGACCTCCAAACCCCAATCACTATATACCTGCACCACTTTTCTGGTCATGTATTCTATATCGTCCGGATCCTGTACGATTATTACTTGATCATCTGCAAACAACAAACTGTGCAGATGATCATTCATCGCGATAGGCACACCCATTGGCTTGCATTTCCTATCCCACTCTTGCAATGCAACTTGTAAGTACACCTTGAAAAGTGTTCTTCTACTTAAAACAGAAAAAAAAAAGGGGCAAATGTTATTAAGTAATATTATTTAAAAATCTTTCAAGAACGATTATTTATTATAAAATTATTAACATTTATACATTTATAGAAAATAAAACTAAAGAAAATACTGCAATGAACTCGTTTTTATTAAATCATAATAAAAGTACATATACTCGTATATCACTTTATTGATTTTTTTTTTTTGAAGTGACGTCATAAATAAAATTAAAAATAAAAACTCTACATTATTTACGCTATCCATTAAAACCAGGGTCACATAATGGATACCCAAGTTTGATAAAAAAAATTGACTGGAGTTGGGCATGCAATTATTTTCACAAAATTCACAATTCTTCTTCTCTTTGCACGATTCTTACAGCCCCTTTCTTCATATCTACTTTCGCTTACTCGTACAAGAAGGAAGTATTGCAATTGTGTCAAAAATATATATATATATATGTGTGTGTGTGTGTGTGTGTGTGTGCACAACAAAATAGAAAAAACCTCAAACATGGTATTACGTTTTGGTACAGCTATCGCATCTGAGACGTAGATTCAAAATCCATCAACCGGAAGTGCGACTTTTTGTTTGGAGAAATAAGTAGCGTTAAGCTATTCTTTAAAGTACCATTTCAGTATAGAGTGTATAGTTCTATCATCTATAGAAAATTAATATACATTAGAAGCATTGATAGAATTCCAAATTTGAAGAAAATCCGGTTAATCGGAAGTGCGATTTTATAGAACAGACTTATCACGAAAACGGCTACAACAATTTTCTTTAACTTTTAAAAAGCTCACTTCACAGATACAATTCTATAACTAATTACTTGTAACATGTTTTCGGTGGTGGTTCTGAACCTAAAAATACTGAGACCTAAAATTTTAAATTACATGGTATTGATTAAATGTTATTGGCGCTCTTTTCTGAAGTACAGTGTAATCTAGGGGGGGACTACTACCTGCCCGTGTAGGTTACTTGTCCCCACCATCAGCTCTATACTTATGATAGGAAAACGAGTAAAATTTGACGCTTAAAGAAAATCTATCATTTTATCTATTTGTAATTATAATTAACAACTGTAAGAGAATGTAATATGAGCGTTTCAGACCAGATATATATGCATATATATATTTTTTTTTTCTTACGGAGAAATAAATTTGGTACAGTAAAAATCCCAAGTATTGCAACCAAACTTGCAACCAAATTTCCAAATTTGCATCCAAATTTTGTCAACCGGAAATAGAGAAATAAAGTAGAAGAAAATTGTTCAAGTTTTTCAAATTAATCTGGATTTTTTCGAATTAATCTGTAAGAAAAAAAAAATGTTCTGCACGGCAAGAAAATTTGAAATAACAACCCCAGAAATATATATCTCAAACATTTGAAAAGAAGGTATTTTATGTATTTTTCCTATTTTGTTTAACTGGTATTTTTTTTTTCTTTTAGGATTTAAAATAAAAAAAGAATTAATATCTGCGTGGCGGGGGGGAGGGAGGAAGAAAAAGTTTATATATATAACAACAAAAAAGCCCAAGCACAAGTATGTAGTAGGCATGCTGTATGTCCGTGGGTTTACACTGGCGAGCTGGGAGAAAAATTAAAATTGTGTGTGTGTGTGTGTGTGTGTGTGTGCTACAGGAGAGGAGTTCCTGGGCTAAACTCGGGAAGCGGAAGAAAACTGTTTATGCAAGGGCCACGGAGCTAGACATTCACAGAGGATAGTGAGAGAGTTAGAGAGAGAGGGTCTGTGTGTGAGAGAGACACAGGCTTTGTCTAGTAGCCGAAGGCTACTTTCTGTTTGTGTCTGTGTTGGTGTTTATAATACTAGATGTTGAACCGGGGTTACTTTCATATTAAATTTCTCTCAAAAAGGATTCCTATACACACACACACCCACACACACAAACACAAACTAACAAAAACACTTTACACACACAGAACAACCATATTTTCCACACTCTCTAGAGAAACATAGAGTATGTGCCTAGTAAATAGTAACGGGGGTTGATTTTGCATACAGTTTCTCTCATCTCTTCTCTTCATCCTTTTTCTTGGCTACACCCCTCTCATTCTCTCTGATTTCAGCAAGTTATATACTGAATGGATAGTAGCGAGAAAATTTTGAAATCATCTACAATCCAAATGCATGGAGATTAGGTTTTAGCTATATTTGATAGGGATTGTCCATGTTAGTCTCTCACTCAGTCCTCTCCCTCTTTAGGGGGGGTATATATCCTCCCAGTTTAGGAAGGATCTAAAGGGAGGCAAGATCATGTTAAAGCAGCTGTTATGTTGTCACAGCTGATATTCGGACCCAATGCCAGCTGGTGTGGTACGAGAAGAAAATGCTCTCTACTCCCACCCTTTCAAAAAAAAACTAGGAAATGGAATGTGGATGTCCTTGTTTGCATGTGCGTTCTTGCATGTGTTTTTCAGAGAGTTGCTGGAAATGTTTCATATCTGATGTTCGTTCTAACTGTCCAGAGAATGAGAGAGTAAGAGAGAGAGACACACACACACAGACACAACAAAAAGAATCCGAGTTATTTCGTATCCATCATCCATGTTGCTGTTGTATTAGCAGCCAGTTAGACCAGTAGGTAGTGGAAAAGCGGTCAACTGGAAAACTTTACTGGAAAACAGTTCTGTGATTATATATATATCTATGTGTGTGTGCGTGTGCGTGTGTGTGTGTGTGTGTGTGCGTGTGTGTGTGTGTGTGTGTGTGTGTGCGTGGGAAACAGAGAGAGACATATTATGTACAACTGTTTGTTTATATAAACTTTATATAGAACTTCCATCATGCTCATATCGTCCTCACCTTCCCCTCTTTTGTTTATACAACCTTCCAATAGCATTTTGTTATTAAAGCTTTACCCCGCTTTATCTTTGTTTGATATCATACTTGGAAGAGTTACTTTTAAATGATTTTATTCCAATAGATAAGTTGAAATGAAAAAACTGTAGGTACACTAGTGTATCTTCTTTTTTCTTTTTCTTGAATACAAATAAATGATTAATATGACTTTCTCATACTGGAATTACCGATAAATGCTCCTAATTACGCTATTTATGTGGATCTCAAATTGATACTTTGCTTCTTTACTTTTAAATTGCTTTTTAATTACTTTTAAATTGTGATTTTTTTGTAACTAAAACTTTTAGAAATTTTAATAAACTGTCTGATTTAATATCTAAAGAATAGGTTTAATTTAATGTAGGTTAGGTTTAGGTATGGTCAACTAGAGCACAGGAATATTCGATCCAATTTCTAACTTTGATTCTGACAAAAGTAACAGCCGCTCCTTATCATATCATTTACAAGCACCTCGACCACAATGAGTGTTACATCAATCAGTTTAGCTTGAATAAATCAAGCCTCATTTTTAAATTGAAAACCGAAATGTTGATTCTTAATTATCAACCCATTGAGGCATATGATTGCTCACTATGTAATTTGGAGTACATATGAAGATATTTTTCATTTTCTATGGGAATGTCCTATTTTATCCCCTTACCGCGATTCTTAGGTTTTAGCCATTTGTCTATGGACAGGTGTTTTACTATTCTTAATGGAGAAAAGTGGAATGTTTTATATCTACTCGCTACCTCTGCTCTATCTTATAGGAAATTTCTAATCAGTGAATTTAATTTCAATTACTATTGAGTGAGTTGAAAATGTGGGTGGGTCTGCAATGCTGGATAACATCCGGTATTTTATCCGTCGTAGCATGCATATCAGTTTTGTTCCTGAACGGTTTCATCGTCAGAGCAAATTCACCAAGTTCTTGTAAAGAGTTCACTTCAATGAAATGTTTCTGTAGTGTAATGTAATGGTGTGATGTATATTTGTAGTAGCACGAGCGGTGTAGTAAAAGGGCTTGTAAGTATGTTTGAGATGGAGTAATAAGAATAATTAAGAAATCATCAGTGCTAACAAATAAATATATTCTTTCAAATAATAACTACAAGTTATTTGATATTATAAACTAATTATATATATATTGTGAAACTGCCACTGATATTTAGAGAGCGATTCCTGAAGTAGTGTTCTGGCTTTGGAAGCAGAATCAGACTTTGCTTGTTTGAAGGCTGAGTGCAGACTTGTATTCTTTGAAAGCTGAAGGCAGACTATTTTAAGGAATCTCTCTCTAGCGGGGGAATTTTCTTTTACAAAAGAATTAACCCAACGGGATTTTTGTGCTTTTGTTTTCCCAATAGCAATGACCCCAAATTACAGTACCTGACTCTTTTCATTGCAGTAAGATACATTTAAAACATTAACAAAATTAGATTTTTTTTCCTAAAAATATTCTAACTCTAAACTATTATATTTCTATTTCGTTCTTCCACTACAGTAGACTCACACCAGTTGGTTGTCCAACGTGTGAGTGTAATAGAAACATTAAATTTTTGGCTCTTGCCTTAATTTCTAATTAAAATATATTATTCCTATCATTTTTATTAATGATGCAAATTGATCATCAAACTCGGCAAATGGACCATGGTCCAATGACATGTAATGTTGTCTGAACTTAATTATGGATATTATATCAATGCTATAATAACACATTATTATAATTACTGCAATTATTACGAAATTCTAATTGACACAATTTCTGCAAAGTTGCAATTTTTATTAAACGATTAGTTGGCCTTATCATTCTAATTATTATAAATCATGGGGAACAGTATTTGCTGCTAGTTATTAAGATCTAAAGGTGATTAAATTCTAAACCACCCGGAGTGCCCTTGTTTCAAATCTCTTTCAAATCGTGACGAAACTTGCAATGATCTCCAGGAAATCATCCTAAAAATAAATGTCTTCGGAAAATAATTATAACTAAAAAAAAAAAAATCTGGTGTGAAACAATCACACGACTTTACAGCGAAATGACCAATTTTCTTCACACTTGCAATTCTATTAGTGTTTAAAACCGTGGGCATTTTTATGGAGAAAATCATAAAAAAACTGAAAAATTATTCAGTAAAGTCGCACTTCCGGTCTACCGATTTCCATTAAAATGGAATTATTGGCAAGTGATAAAATTCTAATTAATATTATTTAGTTGACAGAACTATGTAACACATTGTTGAACCAAAATAGCATTTTAGAAGAAACCATAATCCCACACCTATCCCCCAAAAGTGTCCTTAAATGAAATTTCTCGGAGAAATTACTAGTAAGAATTGTAGCTCTTTGTATGTGTAGTTGAAAAAAAAAAAATCGTTGCAGCCGTTTTTGAGAAAATTACAAAAAACTGAACCATTCAGTAAAGAGACACTTCTGGTTAATGGATTTCGCCCGAAATCTTCGTGTATGATACGGTGGCAGCATCTAAACCAGTATACCAAGTTTGAGCTTCCTGCAACTTTTCGTTTTTGAAATATTTTTATAACTTTTTTCGACTCAGAAGACATCAAAATGTCGAAAATCTGGCACGTCGAAAAATGATCGGTTTATATATTGGTGCCGTCTTCAAGAAAAATATTCTAAAAAGATCTAACAAATATGAAAAATTAACATAAACCACGGTGATGTAAACACATTCCATGACATAAATATATTTCCATAAACCACGGAGCTCTATTGAGATCCAAGCTATGTGTATCTATATATGTATGGGTATAATACCGAAAAAAAATGATAATTTGTAACAAAGTATTGGTGTGGTGTGTAATTAATCATAATTATCGGCACAATTAATAGCAGATGGTAGATTTTTGTGTCATTATCATCGTATTTTTTTTTTTGAAAACAAATTGGGGTGGTGAAACAACAGCATTGCCCCAACTCCACAACTTGTTACATTGTAAATGACTTATTTCAATAATCGTTATTTATTATACAACAATATTTCATTTTCAATATTACAATTTTCACTGATCCTTTTTACTTTCTCTTACTACTTCCTAGTAAACAGGAAGTATTGCGATCGTGCTAGATTTTCGAAATTGAGTTTTCACTAGAATAGATATTTTGGAGCTCCCTGAATATAAAAACAGTGTTTTTAGCATTTACATACTACCATCGTCACATCAGACACGAACATTTCGGGCAAAATCCATCAACCAAAACTGCAACTTTATTGTGATTTTTTTTTTAGTTTAGTTTTCCGTGATTTCTCAACGATTTTCTTTAAACTCCGTCTACTATCAAGCAATTCCGATATCAATATTATTTGTAACATATTCGCGAGAAAAATTGATTTTGGGAGGGATTCTGGGGGAACAGCAGCATTATGCTTTCATCTAAAGTACCACTTCAGTATAATATATCGTTTTACCACCCACCTAATATTAATACACATTAGAAGCATTGATAAAATTCCTAGTTTGAAGAAAATCGGTTAATCGGTAGTGCAATTTTACAGAATGGATTTTTTTGAGTTATTTGGAATTTTCTTGAAAGCGGATACAACGATATCCGTAATCTTGTGTAAGGGTAGTGAACCCCCACCACTCATCCACTCTAGCGGAGAGAAACAGCCCCTCTCGCACAGAGAGGAGAGGTTCGGCCAGTGGATATATATATGAGAGAGAGACAGTCAAGATCATTCTGTTCAATTCAGTCTTACACATCAGACATCATTCTGTTGATTCACACTCCGTACATATCATTTTAGCCACGTCAGTCTGTCAGTTCAGTTCAGTTCAAAATTCTAAAGTGTAAAGTCCCTGGCAGTCAGTTATATATATACATATATCAATTATATATCTTATACCTATATTAAGGTGTTATTTATCTTTCATCATCAACAACCAACATCTCCTCACAACACCCTTACATCTTGGAATGCTTGCTGCATAGATAGACACGTAACACTACTGTTTGAAACATTTTTCTAAAATATTGATTTCGCAATTTTAAAGAAAATTTCTTGAATTAAATTATATTAATTAGAGTAAGAGAAAATCGTGTGATTTTCGCTGATATATAAGTCTCCCCCCACCCCCCACCACAATACAATCAATCAATCATTGTGGTGTGTGACAGAAACTTAAAAGTTGAAATAAATTCTGAGACACGATGGATGAGAAACAGAAACTAAATTAAAAAATATAACCATTCTACGATGATTACAGACTCAACCACATATTCAAGAAATAGAGTTGAATATGTGAATCATACTTAAATGATGAATATCATACATATTGTATTCATACAATTATACATGATTAGTGTAGCTGATTTTTTTTTTTTAGAATATCTTCTTCTTACTTTCTCTTACTGCTGGTAGAAATGCAAATATTGTAATCGTGTTAAATTTTCAATGTTCAGTGTAGACCGGAAATACATGATTTGAGGTCCTCTAAATGCGAAAATACATTTTTGACGAATGAAATTTTCTTGCAAAAAAAAAACTAAAAAGATTTTCTTTAAAGTTGAATAATAAATTGCACAGATAATTAATGTCTCAATTTTATTTGAAATATAAAAAAAAAAAAAACATATTTTAGGGTGTTCCAGAAATTTGTGGCAGTTTTTTTTTTTTATTGTTTATATTTCGCGGTTTTTATTTAATTTCTTTATAATTGTTTTTTTTTTACTATTTATGAATAAGGGCACATAAGTTTGAACAGCACTGTATTCGTAAATTTGGGAGGGGGGAGAGAAAGGGGAAAAAACGGGAGTCCAACTCATTAAATGGTGTTAAACTTGATGAAGGGGACAGAAGAACTTTCTATGCCCAGGAATTGGTTTTACTCTTTAACTAGGTGTACTGGATAAAGGGACCCGGGGTAGTACAGTAATACACACCCACATACATACACACACATGCACACACACACACACCACACACCCAGACGTATGTTGTGAGGGTTAGTGTACACTGCGACGTACTTTTTAATTAAAGGTAAGGGACAAACACCCAGGGTATATATATCGTACAACCTTGTTTAAGGATCTAGATGAGACAAAGCAATGGTTTGCTAGTAGGGGAAATTTGAGATAGAGAGAGTAAAGTGAGTGAGTGACAGAGAGAGAGAATGAAAGAGAGAGTGAAGGAGTGATAAAGTGGTATCTCTTAGTGGGCTACAGAAAGTTCCTTTGCTGAGGCTGTACTGAAAATAAGGGTTAACACAGAATGGTCTGTACTTCTGCTTGTGTGTGTATGTATGTATGTATGTGTTTATATGTATGTATGTATGTATGTATGTATGTATGTGTATGTATGTATGTGTATGTATGTATATTTGTAATGTAAATATGTAAGCAACGAGAGAGATAGTAGAGGATGTGTAATTCTATCACCTACAAAATTCTATTCATTATTCTAATTTGTTAGTTAGTTATGGTTTTGATCTTTGAAGTTCTAGTCGTGTGATCCTTAATGACTTTCACTACCAACTTTGTCTAACTATAAGTGTAAAAAATTCAAAGGGTAAAATTTCGTTAATATTTTACGCAATTTTGTTAATATTTTGTTATGAAACTTTATGTAAACTCTTTAAAGAGTTAAAAAAAAAAAAAAAAATATCAAACTACTTTTTTTTTAATCGAAAATTTCTCGACATTTTATCTAACCAAAATATATCGATAATGGCACGATTGTTGATCTGCAAGATCGCTCGAAGAGAAATATTACGATCATGTCAAATTTACGAAATTGACTTTACCCCGGAAATTTCGTTGTTTTGAGGTCTCCTTAGCACGAAAAAAAATATTTTCTTTATAACTGTGTGTGTGTGTGTGTGTGTGTGTGTGTATATATGTGAGCTTAAAAAATAAAATCCACAGCTATGTATAAAAAAAAGACTGTTATCCCGTGTTTATGTTTGGGCCCCATCTGCCACTAATATTCAGGTCAAAAAAATTCTAATCAACCGGAAATAAAGCAATAATTTTTTTTTTTTTAGTGATTTCAATTTTCCCCAAAAAGATTATTCGTATGTTTCTCCTTAAAATTCGCATATTGACATAAATGAAAAGACCAATCACTTTTATTTAAAAGATTTTTCAATGGAAAATTTATTTTTAACGGAAGTGCCATATCCTGTATACTGTATGGTTTTACCACTTTAAATTATTAAATTATATTAAAAATTATTTCTAGAAATTCAAAATTATTATAAAATTGTTTTATCGAAAGTATAACTTCTTATGGGTTGCAGAGTTTTTTTTTTTTTAATTCTGTCGTAAATATAATCTACACTTATATGAACCTATCAGTTTTATTTGACCTAAATTGTTTTTTCTTCCAGAAAAACTGATATTTACGCGATCTGATTAATTTGTTACTTTAAAATATAAACTGTTAATGAGGATTATCTGTGCGCTGAATAAATTATTAGTATTTTTCGGTATTATTTGCTGAGAACCTTCAGATATCCTTTCATTACTATTATATTTATTTTACTGCAATTATCGTTAGAGTAAACATTCTGAATTTGAAGAAAATATGTCAATTTGTATAATTGTATTATTATTATTATTATTATTAATAATAATAATAGGTGCCCGAAGGCGTGGGAAGTATGCCAGTATGGTTCCTATCCCCCCCACAAAATCTGACTCCGGCCTGACTCCAGAATCTTAAGATATCTTTAAATCTCCAAACTATCCCAAGCATTTTCTTGAGAGTGTTGCCCTCACAAATATGATGGACTTCGTATCAGTGAAATGGGGAAATACTGACCTAAGTAGTGGTACATCGTTTCCCTGCTCCCTCATCACAATGTTTTTATGCAAATGAAAAGGCTACCCAAGATTATACACCTTCCATGGCTCTCAATTATATCCTATCCAAGTAGAGAAGATACTTCAAGTCTCCCTGTTGAAATATGTTTGGTGTGGATGTATTTGTGGTAGTGTAGTGGTAGTTTGTGTAGCACGAGCGGTTTAGTAAAAGGGCTTGTAAGTATATAAGTTTAAGAGAGAAGTATTAGTGATAATCAAGAAAACACCACTATATTGAAATAAATATATTATTCTTTAAACAAATTTAATCTTTACAATATCACAATAATATCTTATAAGTATATTGGAATAAACTCTTATGTTATAACTTAAACTGGCACAGTCTTGATGTGTTCTGCTTCGGTGTCTACAACCAACTATATTGAAGGAATGTCTTCTAATTGTTATTTCAAATCTTCCCCTGTGAGAAGAAGGGGTACACAATGCTATCAAGTTCATGAACTCTAAAAGACAATAGTGGTCTTCTACCTGAAATGTCCTTTTTCAAGAGAATGTCACATATTCTTCATAATTTTGGTTTTTCAAATTAAATATATTTTTATATTTCTTGCATCCATCACACTATCTTATTACATCTTTTATAAATCTCTTAACCTAGAGACACCTCCAAGTCGCTCCAGTGCTTCCCCAGTTCTCTATTCCTCCATTGTTTGTCTTCCCTGTTGTAAAGCTGCTTGATGATGTCATATAATTGTAATAACTGTAGTAAAAGAAAGTCTTGTATGTTTTTAAACCAGAATTATTGTTTTACGTATTTCATATTTGCGATACTTTTTTAAAAAATAAATAAATCGCGTAATTAATTTGTGCCAAAAACACCTGCCACGATCACTTTTCACACTAAAAAAAAAAGTGAGAAAAAAGGAAGCTAATTGTGTGTGTGTTTGAGTGAAACAGACTCAGCAAAAGAACCTGAGCGCGCCCAATTTAAAGACATGGACTTAGCTAGAAACAGTGAATGAGAGAGTAGGAGAGAGAGCGCGCGAGAGAGAAATATGCTTTCTAATTTGATTCGGCATTCAGTTTAAAACCACAAGTGTTCTGGCAATTTCTCACTTAGAACCAATCTGCTACTTAAAACTTACCGCTAACAATTTTAACCATCCCATTCGCAACAGCCTCTTATTCACTTTCTTGCCCCCACTCACCCCCGAAACACTTCATCATTCTTAAGTAATAAATAAAACACACTTTTCTTTCTTTTTTTTTTTCATTCACTTATTGTTACCGAGCAAAATCTGACATTCAATTTCATTCTTTTTCTCTCACTGTCTTTGCTATAAATTTTATCTCTATCGGATTGAGATATTGAATCTTTAGAAATTGAAAAGTTTTTTAATTTTTTTGTTTACGTCATGGAATTCTTTGACAAATTATTCTTAACGGGTGTGATTTAGTTTCATTATTTGTAACTCTTGCTCAACCATTAATATTCTTTCAGTTAACTATGTTTTGTTCGTATTTATTAAAATTACATTTTCTTAAAGGAAAATATAAAACATAACAAAAGTCAAACGAATTGCATCCAGCAAAAATTCACGAATATTTTAACTCATAATTGACATCCTAATTAATTATTGTTAAAAATAACTTTCAAAGGTTTTTTTTTTTTCATTTATCTTAGTATTCCCAGTTACATCTTTCATAAATCTCTTAATTGCCATTGCGACAAATTCTAAAAAATGTAGAGGCATTTGTTTGTGTTGTGTGTGTGTGTGAGAGAGAGAGAGAGAGAGAGAGAGAGAGTGTGTTGTCTGTAAACAAAAATCTCTGCCATCTTTCTGCCAGCTGTTGGAACCCTCGCTGATACCTTGCTTGGGTTTGGAATAAAAAAAACTCCTGCACTTCAGTTTTAATTATGGTGAAGTCCATCAGTTTTCTCCCACAAAGAAAGATCGAAACAAATCTTAATCGGATGGAGCTAAGTCTTGGACTGTAGGGTGGGGGTAAAAGAACTTCAGTACCATCAGTTTTTCAATTTTTTTTTCTTTAGTCAGACGGAATAGAGATGTATAGCCGAGCGTTATCTTGCTGGAATAAAATTTGTTTGCGATTGACCGAAGTTTGGTTTCGCTAGAGCCATTTTTGGGAACATTCTATCTAGTTGTTGGCAGTTTAGGTCGGATTTTCATGGAAAGTCCAAATGGGAACGAATTCGTGATCAATTTCATCTTCACAGTTCCAAACAACGCACAACATGTTTCGATCTTTCAAATTGCCCTCTTGAACCAACCGTAAATGATGGCGATCCAACCATTGACCAGCTATGTCAGGATTACACCAATAAAACCACTTCTCATCACATGTCACTATCCTTTCGTACAAGCTCATGCCAGGTGAATTTTTTAAGAAAACTTGGCAAGTATCCAATCTCCTGGAGGCATCTTGAAAAGTAAGTTTATGTGGCACTTTCCTACATCTTTCCACCTTTCCCATAAATGACCGTTAATGTTGATTTTAGACAGTGCCTTTTTATAGCAAATGCAAGATACTTGTGGTTGGATTTGACTCAAGAGCTCCCTGTAAAATCTTATCAACAACACATGATAGCCGCCCTGTTTTTCTTTCTACAGTTGTATAAATTTTTGAAAACAATAACGGGCAGGACGCTGATAAAGGACATCTTTTCCTTCGATTTTCACATAGAATAAGCGTAGGTTCAGTAGCTCTACACTGCCCCCCCCCCCAATACTGAAGTAAAGTTATTAATGTATTAATATAAACAAAATAACCAAGAAACAGTCATGGTTTTCTAAAAAAGCTCACCATTGTATGACTTTTCGAAGGGGATATGATAGAAACACTCTACAGAGCCTGAAGATTAATATAATACAATATTTGTACATGATCTGGCGTATGTGGATGGGTTTTGTAAACCATGGAACTACTTTGTTTAGAAAAACGGTCATTTGTTTTTTTTTTATACACTTCATTAAAAAGTGATAACCATTTACTATTCAGATCATAACTAGATTCCAATGACAGTTCTGTTGAATGACTCATCTTTTACTTCTATAATTTTATAGTAATGTCCTTTTATGTTTCAATACATACGCCTTATACATTTTATACTATAATGCTGACATATGTGCGTGAGTGATTATAATCATAAGTTAGGGTTACAGTAATTAGTTTTTATATTCAAGAAAGGAAACGGAAAAATTTGTTTCCCCTCTGTTATTAAAACAATTATTTAAAATAAAAATTAAAAAACTGATAACCTAAAAAATAATAGTAATAAAGCAGGATTTTAATTATTTTTTTAAATATGCCTCTTATCATGCAACAGAGTGCTCATTGTCGTTAACAAAAAGATAACACTCTGTAATAAAAAGAAAAAAAAAATACCACAATTATCATTATTTAATTGTTTTGTTATTTTTAATTGACACGTGTATAGTCCATATCAATACCATCACCACCAAAGTATTCGTGTCCCCGTTGCGTGATTATATTCCTGCAGTGCAGCTAGTGTTCGTGGGAGATCAGAGGGGGAAATGAAGTGTGTAAGGTTGTGTGAGCTAGTCACCAGACACGATAAATCCAAATAGTTGCACGAATAACAAGCACTTCCATGCAGAACATCGCTCGTGTTTAATGAATTCCGAAGAATTGCTCTAGATTTCTGCTCCCAAATGCATCTCTTGAAGTTCCCCCTTTCGACACTCAACCTAGACTCAAAAGATTCAGCCGGAAATGTCACAAAACTAATGATTTTTTTGCCTAAGTTTTTTTCTTCTAAGCAACCCCCAAAATCATTCACGAATTTATAAGTGAGAGCTATAAGTCTGAAGAAAATTTGTCATTAAAATCTTTGTAAATCGAAAGTAACAGAATGTCATATGAGTGTTTTGTAGCAGATTTTTTGTATAATAACAATTTCATTTTGTGACATTTTGTAATTTCATAATAAAAAGCAGCAAAAAACAAACACTTAAAAATTCAATATACAAGATTTAATTATGTAGTCACTAGTTGTTTGTAATAGGTTTGTTCAGTGTGGATATGTTTGTTTTTCCAGTAGTTGTAGTGAATGTTGTTTGTTTGTAAATGAGGTCGTTGTATTTTAAACAGAAAGACATTGAGAGAGAGGGAGAGAGAGAACATGGTTTTTACAAGTGTTGTTTGGGATGTTGAGCATGATTCTCTGACCCAAAGTCCCAAACGTATATACGTACACATTATACTGTTGAGGTCAGCTAAGGGGATAGTGCGGGGTGGACTACAGAAAATGAACGTACCTAGATGGCTCTACACTTACTCTAATATGAGGGGGGGGTTGGATAGTTAGTGGAAAGGCTTCATGGCCAGTGTTATGTTGCTAAGTTACGAAACCATCTCCATAACTTGATATACCTACCTTATGAATAATACCTAATGTTTCTAACCATTCTCCCAACCCCCCCCCAACTGACCCTATTTTCATATTCACTTGAACTAAAACCAAGTCAACATGCATTTCCAACCTTACCTCTTTTTTTTTTTATTCGTTTTTCATGTAGATGAATAAATATATTTACTGTCTAAATATTATTTACAAGTTTAGTGTACTTGACGTATCAACAAACTCTGTATTCTATTATAATTAATATTATAACTATGTTACATAGTATAATAATATAACTAATATTTTATCATCAAAGGGAGCCACAATTGTTCTTTTAGGTTGCAGTGAATATAATTTGGATTTCAGCCATTCTCTCTACACATCTAACATCTGAAGTCCATTAAATCTTTTTCCTCTTCGCTTTAACTCTAAGTTCGATGTAAGCTTGGCTACCACCATCAAGGATTGCAAAGCATCTCTATCCTTCACTATCCCTCTCCATCTGCACGATATTGCCAAGTTCTTCTCCACATCTTGAAGCAATCTTAGACGGGATCTGCAACGTACCCTTCTTCCCCCATGATGACTCTTTTAGGCATGTCTCGGACCATGATCTGGCTCTCGCGGCTATTCCATCGTTATGTATTTAACCAAATCTTGGTCCTGGTGTTGCAAATTCCTCAACTCCTGATTTTTATCTGAACCGCAAATGGTCTTCTTTCCTTAATGAGGTTATATATATTTCTCAGGACTTTCCTCTAACGTGTTCATCATTCGCCATGATCAGGGTCCATGATTTGGAATCATAGGTCACTATCGGGCACAGTACAGTTTTGGATCAATAACATTGGAGACCTACCGGAAATTGAATCCAGAACCGGAAAAGCTGATACAAGATTAATCATTCTCTTACGTGAGAGCTTTTTAGACAATAAAATGGAATATTTTTATGTTCAACAAGACTCTCGCTCTTCCGCTACTTTTCCCAGATATCCTATGTAATATTTTAGCACATGAAGACTACGTCTGATTGGTTTTGTATGCAGTTGTTAAAATGCAATTCATGCAATTCATTATTACGGGGTAAATTGCCAAATTGGAACTACTACTTACTGCAGCTTCCGAATTTTTTTTCTCATGATGCTGGATAAATAACAAGGGGAGACTATACCGAAAATTGAATCCGGAACCACGCTCATACTAGATGGAATAATTCGCCAATCAGTTACGTGAGAGCTCAATATTTGCTAATGTCGCAATTGTTCCATTTACAAGGTAATGTGAAAAATTATAAGGCTCGGAATGGTGAAGATTGATTGGCAAAGTGGCTTGAATGAACAAGCAGACAGTTGACTAGACAGATCTGGCGATTCTGTTCAAAGAAAGTTTGTAGACCTAAATGGTAAAGGACTAATGCTAATCTATCTTATTGTTGGGTTTGTGATAATTTATGGTTACACTTCAAGGAGGTGTCATCTGGCAATCTACGATGTAAAGAAAAATTAAATGTACATATACATTGGTATTTATAATACGTCTAGCCTTTTCACACCATCACTTGGCTAATGTATATAAAAGCTGTGGACACTACACTCGGCAGGAACGGGGTTCTGAAAAACCAAGAAAGAATACTGCATTATACATGTGGTGACTTTTACCTTCAACTATCTGGGTGAAAAACTTTCAGCCGGACCTTACCCCCTTCACGAGTGTGCCGGAGTGGAAGAGAGGACTGTTTAACCTTCTAGTGGTGATAGTAAGAGGATAGAAGACCGGGCGGAAGAAACAAGAAGGTCCCCTAGATAACGTATTACAGTCTTGGTTGGTAATCTCTTATGGAGATTAAAATCTATTGTAAATAACTGTCCTTCTACTTTACATTTATCCAATCTATCCACTTTAGTCCTTCTCACTCCTAGATATATATTTGTTTTCTACTTCTATTTTCTCGCTAAAAATAAAATCACATAATCTTATTAATTATACTTTGTTGAAATGACCGTACACCGAATTGATTTAACTCCCATGTGATATTAAATATTCACCAAATTATCTCCTAACTGAAAAAAGAAAACTTTTGAATTATTAACAACCCTTAACCCGCGTAGTTGCTATTTGTAAACCTAACATCTATAACAATTAATTTATTTAATAAAAATGTCACCTTTTCCCATGAAATTCACTTTATTTTCCTATTCCCTTTATATAGGCGCACTGGTGAAAAGCTGGTGCGGGTAAGGGAATTCATCTAGAGGAAAATATATACAAAATTAATAAAAAGACTAGAGGAAGAAATAATACAATGCAAAGCTGAAGATAAAGATGGAGATTAAAATTACGAAAGTATACTAAACACTGATATAACCTCCTGTGCGATGTAGGAAAATGTGCGAATGCCCTACTAACGGCCTTTTTTAATCTTGTTAATAGAAACTGTAAGAATTGTAAACAAAAAATATGATCAAGTGTTTTGGTGAATGTATTATTAAGTTAGAAATGAACGTTTTTTTTTCTCCGAGTTTGTGTACTTTCTCTTACTACGTATAAGAGAAAATACGGCGATCGTGTCAAATTTTCTAATTTGATTTGTCACCGGAAATTAAATGTTTTGTGATGATTCCCTGAATACGAAAAACATGAATAATGTAGCAATTGGTTTGTGTGTGTGAGCGTGTGTGTGAATAAATTATCACCACAATGAAAAATCACGGGAAGCTGAAACTTGTATTTTCCTTTGGCTGCTACGGAAGGTTTTAGTCAAAATCCATCAAAGGAAAGTGCCACATTACTAAATGTTTTTATTTTTGCAATTTTTCCCGATTTTTCCCAAATCCAACGATTGTCCGTAAACTTTGTATTCATTCTAAACACTACTATTTCTTCTATCTGAAATATTTTTCTAGAAAAGTTGATTTCTGGGGAGGGAAGGGGTCCTTGAAGGAGCAGTAATGTTAAGCTTACCCTATAAAGGGCCATTTGACAGTACAATTTATTGTCTTACCATCCATTTTTAAACTGAATTAAAAATATTGTTACAATTCCTGAATTTGAAGAAAATCGATTAACCGGGAATTATGGACTTTCAGAATAAATTTCAGAGTTTTGACTTTTCTCGAACAGGATTCCATTAAATTTTCTTTAAACATCACCAATATTAAACCTACCATTTTTATTTAAGAAAAAAATGTAGTGTGAAACACTCATACGACATTTTGTTAATACTGTTAAATACAATTATATAACAAAGTTATTAAATTTATATAATTATATATAGGAAAAAATCTAAGGGCAGCACTGGTTCGAAGCTGGTGCTGCTTCTAGATTTTTTCTTTCTAGGAGCGGAGCCTCTACAGGTCTTTAGCGAGACGCACTATCTGGATGCCGGCAGTGCATTGAGAAGGCGCCATGATTATCATAATAATAATAATAATAATACTTTATTGTGCTTTGAAAATACAAATGATAAATAAAACAAAGTATTTTACGGCTTGGAATAATCCGTCAGCCGGGGTCGGTATTACATTCATAAATTTATATAAGTACATAATAAGATAAAATAAGGAAAAAGGAAAAAAACAAGTGTATAAACAGAAAAAGAAGTGGCATAAATAGAAAGGAAAAAAGAAATATCCAAAATAAAATAACTTTTGAGAATACAAAAATTATAGGTAAATATCACAGTTTGGAAATTACATTCACTGTTTAGAAATTATATTATTAGGAATACATGTTTAGAAATTAAATTTTTGTATAACCTGATACCGGATACTACCAGGTATGGCGAGCATTGAAAATCTTCCTCCCAAGAACTACAATTTAGTTATATTGGTATAATAAACAAATTAGGAGATAAAACTTTAATGCATATTAGATGTTTATTATTAATTAGTGAGAAGTGAACTAAGTTTCTTGGTAGGCTAGACTTTATGCCAAGTAGCATACCACCCATTCTTCGCTCGACCACACCGGCAGTTTTACGCGTGAAACACAGACGAAATTAAATTCTGGGAAATATTTATTATATGAACAAAAATTTTCTTCTATAAAAAAAGTTTAGTGAAAACAAAGACATCAATGACATGATACAATTTAAGAACTTAGAAACTGATATATTATAGGCAATTATTGATAACGAATTATTGATAACATGTAGAGGTTGTAGCCATGGTGTTAGATGCCCGACTCATGCAGGTGGATGAACAGCAGTTGGAGCAGCGGAAGTAGACATTGTAAATTCACTATTAGAGAAATGAACACTAGGTAAAGTATTAGACAAAACCTCTGCTATAAAAGGATGTCATATCACTAGCAGTCACCTCATTTATTTTCTTCACTCCGTCAACACCACCATACTTTAGACCTTGAACAGGACACCATTCAAAGTATGTGATTGTACTCTGAGACGATCAACACTCACATAGACCTTTAAATGTGGGTTTCTTCGTTGAATTTCCTTTCTAATAAGCAACAGCTTAGAGCGCTTCTTCCTCACGTTCTCCGAAAAATCACTAAACATTGCAAAACCTGTATTCTTTAAAATTTTAGACGCTCTCAAAATATTCAATTTATCTTGAAAACGGACAAACGTTGCTAATAAAGGTCTGTTTGCCGTCTCTCTTCTACCTAAAGGACGAACATATACGAATTCGGCACTAATATTGTGCCTTCAGGACATTGTTACAAAACTCAATCCCAGTCTGATTTAAATTATCGTTTGTGTTAAACTTAATGCCCCTAAAAATCAAATTATTTCGACGTGATTTAGAATCTAATATGTCCATACTTTTATCAGTTTTCTCACATATCAACTTTAGAGATGGTATTTCGCATTTTAATTGACGATTTTCGTCCTTAAGTGCACGATAATCCTCATGAAGACTCTAAATTCCTCTTTAGTTGCAAGAGAAGCAAGTTTTGAATCCAGCAATTTATTCATGACGTTAGTCATTGTTTCAACAAGTTGTGCGATCCATGATTACCATAATGACCATAGATGTTGACGCACCTGAAATTAAAAAAATAAAAAATTATATATGAAATGACAAATTTTGCCCTCATTAAATGCAGAAGTAGAGCAGTCAAGTCCCTACCCAGGCAGGTTAAAGAATCAGAGACATTTTCCGTGATAACCTGCTTCATTTTGTAGTCATCAACCGGTTTCGGGCGTTCGCCCATTTTCAGGATGCGTTTCTCAGACATTCTTGCCCAGAGCAAATTCAGTTTACACACTGACTGGTCTTTAAAAAGACTAGTTTGAAAAGACCAGTCAGTGTGTAAACTGAATTTGCTCTGTGCAAGTCTGTGTTATCACTCTGTCTGACACACGCATCCTGAAGATGAGCGAACGCCCGCAACCGGTCGATGACAACAACATGAAGCAGGCTATCACGGAAAATGTCTCTAATGCTTTCCAGCTTTGTGGAACCAACCACTACAACAACAGGTTAAAGAACGATGATGACAATGTAGCCCCGAAGAGATCGCCTAAAATATTGAACCGACTTCACATAACATTTGAAATTTGACGCCAAAAATTCCTCGAAACCTCTTTAAATCAATTTTATTCTGAAAAAATGTTTCAAATAAAATTATTATAATTTTTATCTCTACAGTTAATGTTTGGAGTTTATAGAAAGTTGTAAGCAGCTGTTTCGGAGAAAATTAAAAAAATCAAAACAAAGTAATTCTGTACAATTACATTTCCGGTGAACAGATTTCCTTCAAATTCGGGAATTCTAACAATGCTTTTATCCAAGGTTCTGGCATTCCTTAGGGAGTTCAACTTGGAGGAAGTGTTGTAGATGAGTAAGCACACCTAAGGTACAAAAGGGGGTAAATTAGATCACTTGCTAGTCTCCGTACATAAATCCTCAAAAAAAAAAATCTGCTGTGAAACACTCACACAACTCTCTCTTGCTCCAGTTCTCAAAATCATAATTGACAAATTTTATAGTTGTGTACCAAATTTAATGAAATTCGTCGAAAAACTGAAAAAAATGTTTTAGTAAACGCGCACTTCCGGTTTACTAATTCCTTGAAACTCGGATTTGCATCTATTTATCTAATTAATTGTCTTTGGTTTTAGATTGTATAACTAATAATAATAATA